>WEKX01020271.1:328216-341842 GCA_013390025.1 Pitta sordida
GGTGCCGGTTTGAAGGGGGGGGGCTGCACCGGAGGGTCCCGGGGCAGGTGAGGAGCTCAGCCCCGGAGTGTCGCCTGTGCCCGAACGGATGGTGCCCCATGCAGGGGGAGCAGGACCACCCCAAACCCCCCTGCGGACCCCACAGTCCCCCCCCCTCGGGGCTCAGCCCCCCCAAAACCCGCCGGCAGAGCCGGGCTGGGCACAGGGACGGACGGGTGGAAGGGGGAAATAATATCGCTGCTATCGACTTCCCCAAATTAAAGAGCAGCGCGGCTCCGAGCAGGGTGGAGCTCGGGGAGGGTGGGGGGATCTCGTGGGGCTCTTGGGGTGGTCGCAGTGAAGGGTCACGATAAAAAGGATTCTGCAGAGAAACAGCTGAGCTGGGGATGGAGCCTCCCCGGCCCCGCTGCTGCTGCGGGAAGCGCTGTCAGAAGAAATAATGAACTTTTAAAGGGCTTCTTTTCCTCCCTCTTACTCTGTTCCTGCAATTCCCTTCCTGGGGAGGGTGTCAGGGCCGGAGCCTGTCCCTGCAGAGCCCTGAAGGCAGCGAGGAGCGGGTGACACTCGGCACTTGTCACAGCCCTGCTGGTGTCCCCAGCGCTGGGGCAGGGAGGAGGAGGGTGTTTGCTGCAGAATGAGGAGAAACCGCAATATTTTTATGGTTATGCTGAAAGAAGGAAGTTAAATATGACAAGTGTTTTGATACTGTTGGGAGATAAGGGCAGGGGGCAGAAATGTGGAGCCGCTGGATTCGGTGGCTGAGGGAGGAGGACGTTTGGCCTCAGCGTTGATTTGGGTGCTGCCATTGATTCTTCTCGTCTCTGGCGCTCTCGAGGTGGGGTTGCCAGCAGTGGACCCTGCTCTGTTACGTCTCCAGCTGGAGATCAGCTGGAAGTGCTCCCTGTCCAGCTGGCTGGAGACATCCCCAGCAGGGGACATCACAAACGGGGCCAAATCAAGCAGTTTACCCACTCCTTCTAGCTGCACCCAAATTCTGCTGCTTTCCCCAGGAAAATGAAGTCTGGAGGCCTTGGGGAAGCTCCTGGCTGGTGTAATACCAGGGATGCCATCAGGGTTGGCACCTGGAACTCCTTTATCCCGGAGCCTCCAGAGCCCTGGTGGGTGTGAAACCCCAGTGAGAGCAGGAGCTTTGAGGCTGCAGTGCAGGCAGGGGCCGGGGACTCCTGTGCTGACCAAACCAGCCTTTTATTCTGGGTTTTGGCAGGTGTGTGAGGAGCAGAAGTGCGAGGAAGAGGTTTTCCCCCTGGCCATGAATTACGTGGATCGTTACCTGTCCTCGGTGGCCGTGCAGAAGAACCAGCTGCAGCTGCTGGGGGCTGTGTGCATGCTGCTGGCCTCCAAGCTGAGGGAAACCATGCCCCTGACCGTGGAGAAACTCTGCATTTACACCGACAACTCCATCACACCGCAGCAGCTCCTGGTAACCACCCCCCTCCTCCTCCTCCTGGACATCACACCTGCCTCGTGTTCCCGTCCTTCCTCCCCGTCCCATTCCCCAGCCAACCTCCTCCTCTCCTGGTCCTGCTGGCTCTGATGCCTCTTGGGGGAGGCCTTTCCCTGCTCCCTGCTGTGGGAAGCAGGATTGTCCCCTCCAGGGGACAAGGGGGAGTTCCTGGTGCCCCCAGCACTGTCCCCCTGGGCTGTCACTCTGCACCATCATCAGTTCTGAGGCTGTGAAAGGCAAAGTTGCTGATGGAAGTTGGAATATCCAAAGCTCTGCAGGAGGAAATTGGAGAACCCCTTTCCTCGGGGCCTTCCCGTGCTCAGAGCCCTGGGGAGGAAAGGGTCACCTCACCCTGAGAGGGGAACATCCCTGGAGGCCCTTTTCTCGGGGTTACTCATCACCCTGTTAAGTGTCTCTGGGTTTTTGGGGTGGGTGGGGTGATTTGAGTGTCATTTGTCCCCAAGGTGGGGACGGGACCCACCGAACTTTCAGCAGTTCTCGTCACTGGGGAGCTCTGGTTTTTTCCAAGGCTGGGGAAAATCCCCTCACCTCCATAACTCTCTCCCTGAAGTCATTTGTGGTTGTGTTAATTAGCGCTCCCAGGTGGATGATCGTGAACGGTGGGGAGGGGTGGGAACGCACGGAGGAAACACAAGCACTTGTCACTCTGAGTCCTGTCCCCATCCCTGTGACCAGGAGGGAGTCACAGCAACTTGTGGTGACTCCTGCAGCCCAGACCTCGGGCTCTGAGGGGTGGGTGAGGGTGGGCACCTCGTGCATCCATCCCAGCTCTGTTCCCTTCTCATCTGGGTGCTGATTCCCTGGGCAGGATTTGCTGGTTTCAGCTGAGCCCTGTTTGCATCCGGCTCCTCCCCAAGGACAGGCCAGAGGTGCAGCATCCCTGGAGACTTTCCTTCACTCTCTATCTCCAGTGTTAATTCCTCTTTGCTCAGAGTCTTTTTTATTTCTTCCCCTGAGGTTTGTCAGCAGGAAGCTGTGGCCAGGCAGTGCCACAAATGGGGTGGAGCTGGAGGAGGAAAGCTCTGTCTGATGCCAGTTCCTCGCTCCTCATCCTGCAGCTCTTGGTCCTGGCCTTCTCCTTCCCTGAACTTTCCCTCCCCCCTGGGACTCTGGGTTGCTCTCAGGGGGCAGAGATGGATGGTTGGCACGGATCCCCTGGGTCTCTGTGCTCCAGAATCGACACGGAGCTGAAGTGGCTGGAAATGGCTTCATCTGGGGCTCAAAAACCCTTTATCTTGGGCTTGGCCAAAGGCAGCTGTTACAGGCAAATGAGATCCCTTCCCCACTCATGAGTGCAGGGGTTTATTCCTTTACTCCTGGCCAGGAAAGGGCTGAGCAGAGTCCTCAGGAGCCAGCCCTGAGGGAGGGGAGCACTGGCAGGTCTCTGGGCAGGAGCTGCTCCTCAGCCTGTGAAGATCAGCTCCCCCTCCCCATCCCAGGGCTGGTTTCCCGTAGACCTTAACCCAGTTTGAAGCACATCCTGCTCCAGGGTCCCATTGCCCCCCCCCCAGCAAAGAGTGAGTGGGGGGAACATCTGAGGGCACAGGGAGGATTTGGGAGCAGTGCTGGGTTACGACACCCCAGGAGCTGCTGTTCCCCCTCTGCTCTTGCTGCACTTTCACAACCCTCCAGGGAGGGGAAGGGGAGCTGCCTCAGCAGGGTTTGGGCAGTGCTGCATCCTGCCCTCTTCCCGTGGCTCTGTGCCATCCTGTGGGTCCCCCCTGGCTCTGGGGGAGCTGGCTCACTTGCCCAGCAGGTTTGTTTCCTTCTGGGGTTGGGATGCTGGGCACTGGCTCAGCAGCTGACATGGGACACACTTGAAACAAAATCGTGGTGAGGTTATTCTGGGGAGAAGGAAATGATGCAACGAGGGACTTGTCCATTTGGAGGAAGTTGGATTTCCGTCCAGAGCGTTATCCAACCTACCTTGCTGTTCTTTTTTGTTTTTTTTTTCTTTTCTCTTTCAATAAAGACACTTCTGGCCTGTGCAGGAGGGTGTTGAGCTGCCTGGGGAGTTGTAAGTCACCTCCCTCTGCCTGGTTTGCTCCTCACACGTTGGCTTGTTTTGGAAACCTTTGGCCTAAGGTCAGTTTTGCCAGTGGCAAAGACTAAGGATGGAGCCTCCAGGTAGATGATGGAGAGCAAAATAAGAGAAATAAGGGCTGAAGAGGGAAGGATGTTCACTTGCGGCTTTCCAAAAGACTCAGCTGTGTTTTCCTGCTTTGCCTTCTGCTCATGGCACAGGTGGGACAGATGTGACCGTTCCTGTCTCTGGAGTTGGTACCTCTGACATCCAGACCTGGACCGTGCTCAAGGCACACAAACAGACGTTTGCCCCCCATTTCCCATTGGCAAATGGACTTTGGTGGCCACTCATTTCTGTACCTGCTGCAGGGGGAGGGCGGCCAGCCCCTCTCTCCACCCTCTGAGTCACCTCGGGAGCCCCGAGTGTGTCACTCACCGGGTGTGTGTCACCAGTGTCACACCTGCAGGGACAGAAGCCGGTACAGCTCCCCTCCCTCCTGCTGCCCGGGCTGCCTCTCTCTGCTCCCAGATGGGTTTGCAGCCTCCAGGCGGCACAGGGGGGGTGTGGGTGTCACTCAGGGCTGAGCTTGATGGACGGTGTGACTGGCACTTACATGGCAGGAGGAGCTGCTGTGACTGGCACCTCCCAGATGGAGTTTGCAGAGCTGGGAAGGGAATCCACCCAACAGTCCCTGGCTGTGGCTCGGGTCTGTCTGAGGGGGCAGAGCCCAGGGGGCTGCAGCAGGACTCTGCTCACCTGGGCAGGGCAGGCACTGGGAATTCTGCTTTCCTGCCTTTTTTGGTTTTCCTGTTTCGGGATGCAGCCAGGAGACATCGAACTCTGCTGTGTCATTGCCATCCCCAGGAGATGCCAGCCTGGCACGGGGAGCTGAGGGGATCTCGCAGAAGGGGATCTGAGGCATTCCCAGCCTGGGGATGCTCCCTGGGCACTGCTGGCAGCTTCCAGCCCTTCCACGAGCGGGTGAGCTCTGCAGGCTGGAGAAACAAAGCGACGTTTTCCACTTTCTTCCTCTCTTTCATTCCCCAGGCAGGGGCTGGTTCAATGAGGTGCAAAGCAAAATGCCAGGAAAAGGATGTTGGTGCCTCAGCCAGACCTGCCTGTCCCGTCCCTCGCCGCTTTTGTTCTGCCCCTGCCACAGATGAAGCGATTCCGAGATTCTGCCGCGGATCTGAGGGCAGGGAGTCCCCAGGGCTCGCAGGAGGGGGGTGAGCAGAGGGTGGTTTGGCAGGAGAGAGGCTGCCCTGAGCTGAATCCCGGGAGCTGGTGACAGTCGTTGGCGCCGGGCGCCTTCAGCTGCCGTCCCTGGAGCCGGCTGGGCCCGGGGGTCAGGGCTCTTGGAACAGCCCCTCTTGGAGGGGTTGGAGAGGAGGAGGAGGAACCTTTTCCACCTTTTGTGTGGAAAAGAGCTGCTGTTGTGCCTCGCGGAGGGATGGGCTGGCCAGGATCAGTCCCTGCCCCAGGGGCTGGATCTGCATCTTCTCCTTGGCCCAGGAATGTCCCAGCAGGGCCAGGCTCTGCCACACCAGTGGGGACGTCGTGTGGCAGGGACTCCCAGCTGGGGGCAGCCCTGGCAGGAGAGGCAGGAGCCTGGAGTGGTGCTGGGCTGTGTCCCCTCTGCTCAGGAGTGATCCCACTTGCATCTGCTTTGTGAGCAGGGATTTCCAGGTCCTTCTCCTGGGGCTGGGCTGTGCTCCCAGCTCGGGGTCCTGTGCCCCTTCCCAGGGAACTGGGCTCGTGCAGGAGGGAGCAGGCAGCTTTCCCAACCCTCTGGAGCCCTGGGAGGGTCCAGGTGAGCGGACATGGCCCAGAGCTCTCCACCTGCAGCAGCCCTTTCTGTGTCACTTTGCTCTGGGGCTGCAGCACCCGCGATGATCCTCGTGGGTCCCTTCCGACCCAGGGATATTCTGTACCTCTGTTTCCTTCTTTTCCCAAGCCTGGTCTCTCCCCTCTGCTCCAATCCCACCTTGGTGACTTGGACTGTGATCCTCTGGAGCTCTTTGCAAGGTTTCTTCTCCCCTTTATCCCGTGGATTTGGCTTCAGACCCCAGCAGGCCTGGCAGGCTGGCATCCATGTGGGAGGTGGCAGCATGTGGAGGCGAGGAGTGGCTTCCTGGGGGGAAAAGTGCAGCCTGTGAAGTGGCAACGTTGGGCCTTGGCGGGGGGGATTTGGGGCAGGTTGAGCAATGCTGCTCATTTGAGCAACTCAGAGCTGGTTTGTTGTGTAAGGGCAGAGAGGAGGTTTGACAAGAAAAGGAGAAAATTGAGATCTGACTTCAGGAAAAGTCTCCCATCCGTCTGTGCTGGAGGCCTTCGGCACCTGAGCAGCACTGCCCGTGGAATTCTGAGCTGCTGGGGAAAGGGATGGGCAGGAGGAGGTCCTGGAGTGAGGAGCAGAGGTGACAGCAAAGCTGCCCAGCCCAGTGAGCACAGAACGTGTGTGGCCTCTGAGCTGGACTCAGCTGCTGCTCCAGCCGTGAAACAGAGACCTTGGCACTGATGGCAGAGCAGGGACTTGAGGGCTGAGGCTCCCCTTGTGCCCACCTTGGCTGGGTGCTTTGGTGCTGACCCTGGGACCTGCTGGGTGGTCCAGGGCTGCCCTGCACCTTGTGTCTGTGGCACAGCTGATGCCAGGACTGATGCCCGGGGCTGGCAGAGCCAGGACAGGCTCCGCAGGTGCCAGGAGCAGCCCAGGCCCCAGCTCAAACCCATGGAGGGCATCCAGCCTTGCCACCATCTGCTCCCCAGCTGGCGGCCAGCACTGCCTGGGTTGAGGAGATGTCACAGAAACGCCTGTTGGATGCTGGGAGGGAGCAGCTCAGCCTGGGCTGGAGATGTGGGCAGGGATGGGGAGGCACTGCTGGTTGTGTGTTGGTGGGCCAGGTGGCATTAGTGGGCTCCCCTGCTCCGTGACACCCTGTCTGTCCTCACCCTGCAGCACTGGGAGCTCCTGGTCCTGGAGAAGCTGAAGTGGGACCTGGTGTCTGTGATCGCCAACGATTTCCTGCCCCACATCCTCCATCGGCTCCCGCTGCCCGGGGACAAGGTGGAGCTGGTGAAGAAACACGCCCAGACCTTCATCGCCCTCTCTGCCACGGGTGGGTGCCCTGGGGGAGCTGAGGGCCTGCCCTCATGCCAGGGGCAGCCTGAATGGTGGGAGGATGGTCCTGGTGGCTCTTGGTGGGTGGCTGAGGGATGCCAGGAGAGCAGAGCCGTGTGCCAGCCTCTTGCTGTGCCTGTGGGAGGGTGTCCAGGGCCGAATCTGGGCTTTTCTCAGCCTTGCCCTCAATCTGTGGAGCCATCTCATCTCATCCCAGTATTTCTCCATGAAGCTCCTGTAATGCTCAGCTTGTTTCCTGTCCCTTCAGCCCAATTTCTCCCTCCTAAGCTGCCAACACCCCTCTATCAGCCCCTCTCGAGTTTTCCATGGAAATGTCTCTCCCACACACCACGGGCATCCCCACTAACAGCTGCTCCCTGCCCTTTGTGTCCCCGTGCTGGCTCCAGACTACACCTTCGTCATGTACCCGCCGTCCATGATCGCCACGGGCAGCATTGGCGCCGCCATCCACGGGCTGAGCGTCCCCGGGAGCGGCTTCAGCGGCGACGCCGTCACCGACCTGCTGGCCGGGATCACGGGCACCGACGTGGTGAGTGGGCACGGGGAACCCTCCCTCTCACAGCAGGGACTTCTGTCTCCCTCTCTGGGGACATTCCAAACCCCACCTGGTTCCTGTGTCACCTGCTCCGGGTGGCCCTTCCAGCCCCGGCTGTTCTGTGGCTCTGGGCTGTGCCCAGCGATGCGCTGCCACGAGAGGGGGTGAGGCAGCACCCCGAGGGCAGCAGCCCCTGCCTGGGCAGAGCAGGGTGGGTTGGGGAGCCTTTGAAATGCCACACAAAGGGCACTGTCTGTTCCCTGCGCGGGCAGGTGTTGGCAGGATCAGGTTGACGGGGTGGGATGGGGCAGAGGGAGAAGCCGGGCTCGGCATCTGCTCCCCTCGGCTGGTGTCTGGTTGCAGGTGCCAGGCAGGGGCGGGAAGGGGGCGGGGGAGATTATCTGCCAGCCCCTCCAGTGCCCTCAGAGCGGGGAAGGGGACCCTGTCGGGCTCCCCAGGTCGCTCCTGCTGCAGCAATCGGGAGCTTTTCCTGTGCCAGGGCCCCTTTGATCTCCTCCTGCCCCGGCAGCCGCTGTGGGGTCGGTTACAGTCCCCTGGCAGGACCTGGGGGGGGCTGCCACGAGCCTTTGTCCGGGCAGGAGGATGGGCGGGAGGCTCCCGATCCCTTTGCAGGGTTGGAATTTTTTTGTCTGTCGGGGCCTTTTTAAGGAGAATCAGAGCAGCACCTGCTCACAAGCTGCTGCTGCTGCAGGAAAGGGGCAGGGGCTGCAACCTGCACCAGGTCAGGGCTGGCAGAGGGAACAGGTGGGAAGCAGGAAGGGAGCCCAGCACAGCTCTGCCACCCTCCAGCCCTCTCCTCTCACAGGGCATCTGCTGTGCCCCCAGGCCTGCCCAGCTTGGAGGTGCCGCACAAACGGCCCTGCCCATCCTGCAGGATGCTGGGATGTGTCTGCAGCCCTGCAGGGCTCCCTGTGCAGCTCCTGGCCTCGGCCTCCCGTGTCTGTGCTGGGATGATTCCCCAGGCTGGGAATCAGTTCCCCCTCTGGCTCCAGCTGGAGGAGGGATCCCCTTACAGGTGGGCAGTGCCGGGGGTGCAGGGCTGGGGCAGGGGGACAGCAGGGCAGGGCTGTGTGTGGCCAACCTGGCTCTGCCATCTCTGCCAAAACCACTGAGGGGGAGCCTGGGGCTGGGGAGGCCATGGGGATGGAGAGCACAGGGAGGCACTGGCTGTGGTGACAGAGTCTGGGGATGGTTCTGCAGGGGTGACAGAGTCTGGGGATGGTTCTGCAGGGGTGACAGAGTCTGGGGGTGGTTCTGCAGGGGTGACAGAGTCTGGGGGTGGCTCTGCAGGGGTGACAGAGTCTGGGGATGGCTCTGCAGGGGTGACAGTCTGGGGGTGGCCCTGCAGGGCTGTCAGAGGGCCCAGGCCGGGTGGCCGTGGCGCTGGTCCCCGGAGCTCTGGGCTGACGGGAAGCCGGGGAAGGGGAGCTGGGCGTTGCTATTTTCGCTCACCACATCCTCTGTCAGTTTCTAAGAACCGGTGGTGGATTCCTGGTAAGAGATTTCGGGTGTGACAATATCTGAGGTGTGAACTTGGGCTGTGCCTCCTCGGAGTGTCCGGGACCTCTGGTGTCCGAGTGGGAGTTTCCTCCTCCAGTTACAGCTCGTGTGGAGAAAAAACCCAGCGGGGTTTGCGTTTGTGATGTTTGCAAACCCTGTGCCTTCCTGTGTGGGGCTGGTGTGTCCCCAGCACTGGGAGGGTCACACGAGGGTAAAAACCTTGGGAGAAGGAATTGTCCTCCCAGCAGGGATGAGGTGTGGTGGTGTGGGAATACACGGGCGGCTTTTGGGTCAGGGAGGGTCCTGCTGCCTCAGAGAGCCCCAGAGTGAGGCAGTGCCCATCAGCCAGGGCATCCAGGATTCCTGTGCCCAGCTCCAGTGAAGGACCATCCCAAGCTCAGGTGTGGAGGGGCAGAGGGGTCTGTGTGCTGCAGGCCGGCCATCGCTCGTGGATCTGGGAAGTTTGGGATGGAAAGGCCAATTCCAGCCTGTGCAGAGCTGCTCTGTCCTTCCCATGACACTGAAATCACACCCTGCTCCCAGGCACCAGCTCTGATGGGCACAGTGGCTACTCCTGGAGCTTGTGGCCAAGCAGGGAGGTGGGGAGAGGATAATCAGGACAGGGGCTTGGCCTGGGGAGGGACCCAAAGCACAGAGAAGCTGGAGATGCCTCTTGGTAAAGGGTAAAGCTCCTTTGTCCTGGGGGGTCAGAGATGCAGCCCAGCAGCTGCTCGGAGTGATTCCCACAGCTCCCAGCTCTGAGGAGCAGCGATCTGAAGCCTCTTGTCTCTCTGTCCCTGTCCCCAGGACTGCCTGAAGGCCTGTCAGGAGCAGATCGAGGCAGCCTTAGCCGAGAGCCTGAAGCAGGCGTCCCAATCCCAGCAGGAATTCAGCTCCAAGACGGCGGCGTACGGGAGCAGCCAGCCCACGAGCACCCCCACGGATGTCACCGACGTCAACCTGTGACCAGCCCCCCCTTCCCGAGAGCCCCCCCTCACCCTGGGCACCCCCAGCTCGCTGCATCCCACCCACCCTCCCCTCCTGCGCCTGCCGAGGGTCCCTCCGGTGGGATCCGATCCTCACTCGGAGCTGCCCCGGGTGGCTTGGGGTGAAGTGACACTTTCGGTGGTGCCAGGGAGTGCTGGGCAGGGGGAGCAGGACCCCGCAGGAACTCGGGACTGCTCCTGTTGGTGTTCCCGGGCTCTGGGGGGTGTTTACGGTGACTTCCATAAATCACATCACGGACAGCGAGCCCCGACCTTGCCCTGCAGGACCAAACCCCTCCGAGCCCCCAAACCTCCCCCAAACCAGAGGAGGGAGATACTCCCCCCCCAGTTCCCCCCTGGGCTGGGGGCTTTGGGCAGCTGCTTGGTGGCCCCTCGGTCCCCGTCGCTTCGTGCCAGATTCCTGCAGCTCCAGGGAGAGTTGTGTGGCTGCTTCTGCTTGGAGGGGAGCCCTGGGGCTTCGTCGTCGTTGCTGTGGGATTTGGGGTTCTGGGGCCTGCGGGGACAGCACGAGGGTCCCGGCCTTGGGAGGGGGGCAGGTTTTGGGCACCTTCCCCTCGGATTTCCACTGGCCCACAGAGGCTGCTTAATTTATTAACTGCTGGAAACGGGGAGGGAGGAGAGTTGCCATTCCCTGGTGTGGGGCCTGGATGCTGCTCTCCCCTCCTTCCAAAAAAGTGCCTTTTTCCCTCCTTTCCCCCCCCCCTCCCTGGCTCCCTGGGCGATGGGAGACTCTCACTTGGAAGCTGGTCGGTCCTTTGGTAGCTTAGGCGTCAGACTAGGATTTAAGGAATACCTTTGAATGTGCTGCTATAGTCTGGGCTGCATCTCCACCCTCGCAGGGCAGGGATCCCGGATCACAGGAGGGGGCTGTGCCAGGTGGATCTGAGCTGGATCCTGAGAGGGTGGAAAACCTGCTGCGCACTTGAGTTGGAAAAGCAATTCCTGCGTTTTTTGTGTTGTTGTCGTTGTTGATCCCGTTAGTTTTTTATAAAAAGTGTTCTAAAAAAAAAAATAATGCTGCTTTTCTATGAGAAACCCATTAGAGTGGAATTGTATTAAACAGGAGAAACCACAGACTCTGCAGGGACGGGAGGGAGATGCTGCTGCTTGGGGACCTCTGGACACGTGGCTCTGTGGCTTTTCTCCTCCCTTGGGGAACGTGGAAAAGGAGGTAGAAATCTTCCTCTGGATGTCACTGGGCAAATATCAGGCTGAAATCAGGCTCCTCCCCGAGCCTGCCTTGTCCAGAAGAGCCCCAGAGCCGCTCCCTCCTGCGAGCAGAAGGGCTGGGACAGAGCCTGGCTCTGCAAAAGGAAATATTCTTTTTTTATATATATTTTAATTTAAGAGTAAACTGGTTTGGTGTTCACTTGCAAGAGTCCCACTGCTGGGAGAGCCAGAGAACCCTGTGATGTTGCAATAAAATATTTTAAACAAGAATTGAGTGTTTGGAGCGTTTCCCTGTGCGTTTCCCAGGGCAGAGCTTGGATCCCCATCCCTCGAGGGCGCTGGGCTGGGCCTGGGGGATCCCTCGGGGGGGCTCCAGCCCTGCCTTTCCCAGGCTGGAATGGGGAGTGGGCAGGCAGGAAACCCCTGAACTCACTGTAGGACGTGGAATAAAATCCCCCCCTACCCCTGGGTTTTCCAGCAGAGGTGGCACAAGGGCCAGGTGGGGACAATGGCCTCGCCAGCCTTGCCATGAGGAGGTAAATAAACCTCGTGGGGCTGTGAGCTGTGCGAACACCCCTGGGGCAGGGAGGTGACCGGCGTTCCAGAGGCTGTGGGGGCAGGGACACAGGGGATGGGGCAGGGACAGGCCTGAGTGCCCAACACATCTCTGGTTTTATTTTCCAGGACACAACAAGCCAAACTCCCAGAGCTGGCAGCAGCAGGATCCTGGGTGGCACAGGGGCTGCCCTGCCCCGTCGGGAGCTCAGTCCAGCCGTGGGCACAGTCTGTTCCACACGGAGCAGCTGGATCCAGGACAGATCCTCTGGCTGCATCCAGCAGCACCCTGGGAGCAGGCCAGGCTGCAGCTCTCACTCCATGGCCGGGGGTGGCTGTCCCTCCACGTCCCGCGTCTTGGAGTTCATGAGCTCCCTGCGGATCTCGGGCGAGATCTGGGGGTGGCTGTGGAACTTGAGCAGCTCGAGCAGAGCTTCCTTCTGCTCCGAGGACAGGTCCTCCTTGTAGCGCTGGGCGAAGGCCAGGAAGCTCTGGTGCCACAGCACGGGCAGCAGCCGCTGGTCCGTGCGGAAGGCCAGGAAGTGGAAGACGAGGGCGTCGACCACACGGAAGGGCAGCGCGTATTTCTTGTCGATGAGCAGGCGCAGGAAGATGCTGTTGGCACCGCTGTACTGCATCTCTGCCAGCTTGAGCATGGCTGCGCTGCGGGCACAGGGAGCAAACAGGGCTCAGGGGTGCTGGGGGCACAGGGACCAGGGCTGGAGCCCCGGGGATGGAAGAGGGAGCACTGAGGTAAGGGAGGGGACAGGTCAAAGCTGTGGGGACTAAGGAGGGAGCTGGGGGGGCAGACAGGAGCGACAGGGACCAAGGAGTGAGCACAGGGGGTCAGGGGGAGCAGGATGGAACCAAGGGGATGGAGGAGGGAGCACAGAGGTGAGGGTAGACCAGGCAGGAGCCACAGGGCACCAGGCACCCAAACGAAGCTGAGCCTTGAATCTCAACCCTGGAGGGAGCTGAGTGACCCCCCCACCAGCACCTCTGAGGGGCTGGGAAGGCTGAGGGATAGCTCTGAGGTGCTGCCCCGTGTCCCCGAAGGAGCAGCTCTGCCCCCCCAGCCCCTCACCTGGAGTGCAGGACAGGGATGGAGCACTTGGTGAGGATGCTGCCGATGATGACGGCCTCCCGCAGCGTGCACGTGCCCGACTCACAGAGGGGGATGAGGATCCCTGCAGAGGGGACAGTCAGGCACTGCCTTCAGCCACAGGCAGAACCCCAGCCCCTTCTCCTGTCCCTGGTTGTATCTGTTTCCAGGGAACAACCACTCCTCCAGCCACGGGCAGAGGGGCCGCAGCACCTCCCTGCTCTGCCAAACCTCTGCCAAACTCCCTCAGGTACCCAGAGAAGCCCCAGACCAGGCCCTGCAGGGACCCCCTACCCTTGAACCAGGCCGCTGGCTTGAACAGGGCCTTCTTCAGAGCCATGTACAGGTGGAAATTGAGCCGCTTGTACTCGGCGATGTCGTCCCGCACCCGCGGCAGCAGCACCAGGTTGTAGAACCTCTGGGCCATCCTCTCCTTCAGGTTGGAGGAAAATATCCTGGGAAGGGCAAAGCACGGAGGGAGGGGTGGGGAAGGGAGGCCAGACAGGGACAGGTTGGTGTTTTGTGACTCTTGATTCCAGTTATGGAAATAAAAACCAGAGGATTCCACAGCAGCAGCTCCCAGGGCTGACCGTACCTGGTGGCCTGGTACATGGCAGCGGCTGTCCACGTCTCTGGCTCGGTGATGTAGAGGATCTGCTCCCAGTTGGACAAGGCAGGGATGATTTTAAACGCTTTGGGGAGCTTCCCACTCCTGTATTTGGACAGCACCTTCAAAGACACGGACACAGGCCGTGACTGTGGGCACTGACAGCAGGGCCATGGGTTTGCTTTGCCCTCTCTCAGCATCTGAGGGGGTGTCTGCGGGTTCAGCTGCTCCATCTCACCTCCCTGACACCCCTGTAGACCTCCAGGACACGGGGATCCAGCTGGGGCATGGGGCACCCCGAGAGCTCCGACAGCGCCGTCTCCACCTCCGTCTGCTTCTCCGTCAGCTTCTCCATGATGATGTCGGCCAGGGTGCGCCTGGGGCCGGCACGGGATGGGGTCACTGGGGGGCCGTGGGGGGCTCACAGGGCACGGGGGGTGAGATGGGGGGTGAGATGAAAGGTGAGATGGGGGGTGAG
>WEKX01020271.1:353180-363723 GCA_013390025.1 Pitta sordida
GGGGGGAGGTTTGGGGATCGTCTGGAGATTCTGCCAAGATGGATAGGAATTAAAACGTGGCAGGAGGAACAGCAGAGGACTCCCCAGAACTTAGCAAGTGTTCGCTCAGTGCCGTAATCCCTCTTTGTGTGTGTCACAAAGGGATCCTGGAGGAGGCTGTTGCTGCGCTGCTCGGCGGTCCCTGCGGATGGGCTGGAGCTGCACAACTTCACCTCGTCCCTGTGCCAGCAGGGCCCTCGGGTTTGTCTTTTCTTAACGTTTCCCTGTGTTTTCGTAGGGAATTAATTGTGTTTTGAGACGCTGGGGAGGGGGGGGGACGGGGAAGGTGCTCCAGGTCCCAGTGTAACCAGCTCTGCCCTTGCAGTCACTGGATGGTTCGGGCTGGAAAAGACCTTTAAGAGCATCCAGCCCAAAATGGGGCTGCGTTTTGGTGGTGGTGTTGTGAAGGCGGGTGGGAACCGAGGAGGATTTTCCCTGTCAAAAGGGCTGAGTGTGTGGCTTTTTTAATATTTTTGATACACCAATAATCTCCGAACTGTTGCTGTGAACCTCAACTCCGAATGTGTCGGGGTTTTGGGGGTTTTTTTTTGGTGACAATTGGTGATAAATGTGATGCACTGAACGCGGAAACAATGGTTAAAGAGCGTGGGTGAAAGGAAAAATGCTTCCTGCAATGTGGGAAAATGCAGGGGTTTGTGTGGTAGGCTGTGATTAAAAGGAATGATAAGGCAGGGAAAGTGGGAAGGGAAAGGCTGTTGCTCCTGCTTTGTTGGGATGGAGTGGGGCTGCTTTGATTAACCTGTGCCTTGTTAATTATTCTGGAGCCTCTGTGCTCCCCTGGGCACAACCCCGAGCCCTCGAGCAGGAGCAGGGATCAGGCAGGGGGAGCAAACACACGGTTTTGCTGTGAATCCCGACAGTTTGGGGAGGCTGGGGCATAAAAAAGGGAATTTCCAGTGGACCTGGAGCTGGTGCCCCCGACTTTGTGCCCCTTGAAGCTCCTGCCTGGTCTGGAATGTTCCAGGAGTGATGTTTGGGGGCAAACATTTGGGAAAGTTCAGGACACTGGGACATGTCACTCTCTGCTGTTGTCACAGGTACGGAAACAGAATTCCTTGGGAATTCAGGGATTCTGTCAAGTTGGGTGCTGGGCTCGTGGAGTCCCAACTTCGTATTGCTCTCAGCCTGTTCTAATTCTGCTCCTTTTCCTGCCTGATAATTCAAATTGTATGTGTTTGCTGTAACTGCTTCAGGCTTCTCCAGCTGGAAGAGGAATTGTGGATTCCGGCCCTTTTGGGCTGGAGGAAACACTGGGAATTGTTTGAAGTGTCCAGAGAGGGCCCCTGTGCACAGTGATTGTGTTTCTCAGCTCATTGACGCTGCAAAAACCAACCCCAAAATAAACCTCGGAACCCTACGGAAAGGAAGGGGAGGAGGGATTTTATGTCTTGTCATAAATGAAGAAAATGTAACTTCCAGAAAGCCAGGGACCAAGATGTATATAGCATTTTATTGACGCTCTTTAGCATTTTATTAATGCTCTTTAACATCCAGGGTTGTTGGACAGTCATTCCCACCTTTTCAGGGAACCTCGGAACGTGTTTGTTTGTTTTCCAGTGACCCCAAGGAGTCAATACTGCCGAGGGAAATTGATTCTTAAAGCTGAAGTCGAGGGGTGAAAATGAAAAAAATGCAGGTAGTTGGGGCTTTAGTGGAGGTGTCACTTCTTTTTATTCATCTCCTAGATCGGAAACACTGTGAGTTTGGCTTCATCAGAATATTCCTATGTAATCTTTAAAATACTTTTAAGTTTTAGGAGCTTCCAAGCGGAAACTCGTGTGGGTTTGCGTGGCAGTGGGTCCCACCTTCCCGTGGCTGTCCCCAAACCCTGACCCACGGCTCCTACCTCAGGGAATGCTGAGCTGGCTCCCGTTTCATGGCATCTTCGTGGGGAAGGAATGTGGATGGAAGACACGTGTGCAGGGATCTGTTGGAGTTACAGCTCTTGGGAGGACACGGCGGTGCCAAGGCTTTTGTCGGAGCCGTGGATTTGCTCCAGCAGAACCAGAGGGGTTTGGTGGCTTTTGTGAGTTCACCAGGAAGCAAAGAGGGCGTTTGTTGGTTTGGGGAGTGCAGCTCAACCGGTTCACCAGGAGCAGTAAATGATAACAGCAAAAAAAAAGGAAAAGGCAGGATCAGGTTATTTGATCCGAGCACTGAGTTACAGGAACGGGGAATATTTATTTAACAGGACCAGGGGATGTGATGGTGACACTCCTTGGTGTGGCAATTCCTTTTTTCTAAGCAGAATGTCAATTATAGGAGTTTTTCTGATTGCAAACGTGTCGTTGCCAGTGTCTTGGAGAAGGGAGGAAGAATTCAGGAGGAATTTCTGCATGGAAAGGGTGGTGAGGGTTTGGCAGGGGCTGCCCAGGGAGGTTTGGAGTCCCCAAAGGTGTCCCAGGAATGATGGATGTGTCCCTCAGTGCCCTGGGCTGGGGGACACGGTGGGGATGGGGCACAGATCCCTCCATAATCCTGAAGGTCTTTTCCAACCTCTGGGATTCTGTAAATACAGGATTTTGTCGTGAGCACGTCCTTAGAACTGGGACATGAATGTTGGAGCAGGAATTTTCCCCCCCCCCGCAGCTCCCCTGCAGCTCAGGTTACATGTTTGCACTAAACATCTGGTTCAGTAATTGGTTCCTCCCAGGCGGGGAGGTTAAAACAATCACAGAGGTGAAGTTTGGAGTTTTGGAGATCTCTGATATCGCCTTGTTTGCATTTTGGAGTAGCAGCAGCAGCACAGGCATTCTGGAGTGCTGCATAAAATGGTTTATTGGGGGTGGGGGGGGAGTGGAAAGTGCTTGAGTTTTTACATCTAAGATTTTAAAATTTATTTCAGTGGATGAAATGGGCAGGGACACCTCCCACTGTCCCAGGCTGCTCCAGCCTGGCCTTGGACACTGCCAGGGATCCAGGGGCAGTTTCTCTGGGCACCCTGTGCCAGGGCCTGCCCACCCTCCCGGGGAAGGATTCCTTCCCAATATTCCATCTCACCTTCCCCTTGTTTTATCACTCCAATTTCACCAAATGCTGTGTATTTGTGTAGGTTATGTCGTTCTGATGGAAACCAGGAATATCCAGGGTTGGTTTTTTTCCTACGTGAGAAATTAAATTTAAAAAAAAAACAAACCTAAATGTGCTTGATTCAGTGTGGCACCAGTTCCCACTGTACTGGTGAAATGTTTCACTCCTGCCATTCCCAGGAGAGGGAGGAATGAAAGAATCTCTCAGGCTGAGCTTCCCACCTGTCCTGGAAGATGATTTCCAGCAGTTTGTGCCATTATTTGTCCTGGAATCACCTCCTGGTCCACTCCAAGGCCAGACATGCAGCACCTCCCCTGATCCCTGAGCTGCTCTTTGTGCTTCCTGCAGATTGATTTAGAAACAGAAAGTAGCTGGTGTCAACAGATCCCCCCAGATGTCTTTAATCAGGGTCCAAACGTGCAACAATGGGACAAAGAAATAATGAAATCATGTGGTTTGTTTTAACACTCTTTCAAGGGTCAAGAGCCAAATTGTTTCTGCTGCGTTTGGTCCTTGGGGCTGTTGGAGGATCTTTGAGTTTTTCCAGCACTGTGAGCCACGAAAGGGAAGAAAGGCGGGCTTAACCCAGTGTTTGCAGCGTGAGAAATATTCAGATTGTCTCTAAAATATTACTGGCCAAAGCGATGTCCTTATTTTCCTTTTTATTTTCCTTTTATCCCCCATTGTTTCAGTTTTACTTCTCCTCAGTGCGTTGCAGTGCAGCTCCTCCTGCTGCTGGTGCCTCTTCTCAGTGAGGAGCAGTCAAGTCATTCTTCCTCCTCCTCCTTTTCCTTCCCCCCGACCCTTATCTGGGAAGGATCTAACTAGGTGAGAAAGGAGGAGTTCATAGAGAATTTTTTTTTCTAATTACACCCACCGCGATGGGAAGAATAAAACAAAAAAAGCACACCCAAGGATGAAGTGCTAAACTAACTGCAGAGAGCTGAGCTCTCCGTGGTTGTGTCCAAGGCTTTCAAAAGCCAAGGTGTTCATTCTCCCTCCCGGTTTGTCCCAGTTTGTGTTCAGCTGCCTCTGAAGCAGCTCCAGCCCTGTGATCTCTGCCAGGCTTGTGCAGGTGTCCACAGGTTGTGACTCATGGTTGTGGTTCTCCTTTCATCCCAGCCCTGCCATTCCTCCTGGCACCCTGTTCACAGATNGACTGTGTCCTCTTGCTGTTCTTGCCAGGGAGGAGGTTGTGGCAAAGTGTTTTGTGTCCCTGTGGCAGGGAGAGGGAAGCGTGTGGGGTTAGTCATGGCCGGGGGTTTTGGGGGGGCTCGTTTTGCTGTCTGGTGTGTGTGTGTGTGGGGGAGGCAGGGCTGGACCTGCCTTTGGGTCGTGTGAGAGCCGCTCCTAATCCTTTGATTGCCATGGAAGGGGCTCCAAACTGGGGGTCGGTACCAGGAGCCTTCGAGGTGCAGGAGGGCTCTGAGGTGCGGTGGGGGGAGAAGCCGAGGAAAACGCCTCGTTTCAGTGGGTTGGGGTTAAATAAACACCATTTCTCTCTAACTTGCAGAGCAGCCCGATGAACAGGGGAATTAGGGCTTGGATTTACAAGGGAATTATCCACGGATACCTAAAGAGAACCAGGTGGGGAGTATCACACGCAGCACCAACAGATGCTTTTGTGCGGAGCATTCCTGGGTTAAGTTGTGACGAAGAAGCTGCTTTGTCCACCGACCCACCGTGCTCAGAATCCCTGTCCGAGCAGGAGGTCTGCCGGCCCACACAGGAAAAGCACAAGCAGTTGACAAAAGGCTGGTCATTTATCTCCTGACAGCCTCCTGCACTGCCGAACACGAGTCCTTAATGCTCTGGCTCTGGCCTGGTCGCCTGTCACCCACCTGGCTCTTCTTCCCTGCGAGAAATTCAGTGTTCTTGGCAAACCCAGTGTCCCGTTTGATGATTCTCTGGGAAATCGTGTCTCCGAGGCCCATTTTTTTGTTCCTCGGAACACGCTGGTGAGCCTCAAGGGTTAAACTCCCCGCACTGTCGCATATGGCAGTGAGCAGAATCACAGATGTTGATGATACAACATAATTAGTATTCTTTTATGTAAATGAAGGCTGTCAATGTTACCATAGTGTCTATCCTCTCTCAGGCTGGAATCTCTGCCACTTGGGCTCACCAAGGCTAGACAGGATTATTCCACAATTTTTTCATCAGGAGCCGAGGAGCAAAATTAAGAAGAACGAGGAGAGAGGCAGGGGAAAGGTCAGGGAGGGAGGAAGGATGGGAAGGGACGCTTCCAACTTGGAAAGAGGAGACCAGGCCGGTCCTTTGTTCAGCTCAGGATTTGCCTTTGGAGGTGCTGGGCTTTGGGAGGGAACGAGCCCAGCCCCAAGGAGAGCTGGGGAGGGTTTAATTCCCCAGCTCCGGTGGTTCTCCAGGCACTGGGAGGGGGGCTGGGGCTGAAGTGGCCACTTGAGCTTTAATCTGGACTCGAGGAGACTGAACGAACTGAAGAGCTTTGATTTTTTCCTTGAGGGATTCCTCCTTTACAATATCTCTGGGGAAAAAAAAAAGCAAACTTGCATAATTTAGGAGCACTAAAAATATTTTTTCTTAGCCTGCCCAGGTCTCTGCCCACCCATCCAGGGGATGGCTCAGTCCCTGTCCCAAAGCTTTTGGCCTTTGTTGTGTTAAATTTTGCCCCTCATGAAATGATTTTCTAACCAAATATTCGTGTGCCAGGTCCCACACTCTCTGTGGGCACGTCGTGCCTGGGATTGCTGTCCCCTGTCACTACGTTGTGTGTGTTCAGCAACTTAATTCAGTCTCTCCCGGATTACTCCATTTTTACAATCCCTTCTACCTTTTGGCAGGTTTCTCCCCCCCCATTTTTCTCTCCTCTGTAGTTCTTATTTCGTTGCAGTTCACACTCAACTTCGTTGCTTCCTTTTTATTGTTTGAAAAATCACCCAGAAATTAAATTTATTCATCACAGCGCTTTTTTCTTTTTTAAAATCTTTTCCCCATGTCCTCCTCTCTCTTTCACTGAGTGATCCAAGCAGCCAAAATCCAAGTGATCACAGGAGGGGCACGTTTCCCCCTCATTTTTTTATTTCACCTCCCATCTTTCCTCTGCCATATGTTGGGTCATCCACTACAAAAGCCTCGGGATGGAGAGGCTCCATGTGATCAGCAGATTTGCAGCTCCCCTGAAAATGAAAGCAGAAAAATGAAATTCCAGAGTGCCTCTTGCGTGTGACGTGTGTGAACATCTGAGAATTCGGGTTCCTGGCTGCGATCAAGGCTTTGGCTTCCAGATCATTCTCAATTCTGCAATTCTCTGCACTGAGGGGGTTAATGGTGCTCCAAGCCAGCCCTGCCTGGGTTGGATTCTGTGCATCACCAGAATATTCTCTCTCCAGGGCTTTGAAGCTGGGCTGCCTTACGCTGAAGACTTAACTGGTAATTAAATCCTCCAAGAGCCGACAAGGTTCCCCTGGAACATGGGGCTGCTCCGAGCCCGGGCTGCTGTGTGGCGGAGGAAAGGATGTGTAACCACCACTCGGTGAGTAACCTGTGAGGGGCTGAGCTCCTTCCCTTGGCTCAGAGCCCTGGGGGCACTGGGCTGAAGCCCAGCACTGGCACACCAGGGCTCACCTGGGCTCTCCGCAGGGCTCGGTGTCTGTAGCACACACTCCTCATGTCCCTGCTCTGACTCCCCTGCGGCTCCCACAGTCGTTTACAAACCAGTTGCTTTCTCTGGTTCCAGTGTGTCTGGTGTGGGGGTTTCCCCCACGCTGCATTTTTGTTCCCTGCTGATTTATTTTTCAACATCGGGAGGCTGTGGGAAATCAGAGGATTCAGGGGGCAGAACGTAAAGCCTGAGGACAAATGCTCTGCTTTCCAACCGTTCTCTGATATTTTTGTGGCTTCTGCCTGAAGTTGGGAACCTGGGTCTGGTTCCTGATGACATGCATTCCAATTCCAAATTCCTTTTGTGTGTATCAGTTTCAAGGGGGCAGCGGAAGATCAAACGTGTGTGTGTGGAGTGAATGAATCCTTCTCTCCCTGGAAGCTGTTTGGGCTGGGCCAGACGAGCTGGCAGCTGCCTGGGCCAGCCCTGGGACACAGACAGACCTTTATTCTGCAGACCTTGTCCATCCAGAACCTTTCACTGGTGCTAAAAACTGTGCTCAGAAATAGTGTCAGTGTTTGGGGGATTGACGTGATGTGTTTTCAGAGATCTCCATGGCTGGCACAGGAAGGGGGCAGATCTGGCACAAATCTGCCAGAGCTCCAGGAGCGTTTGGGCAACACTCTCAGGCACAGGGTGGGATAGTTGGAGTGTCCTGTGCAGGGCCAGCGCTGGCCTTTCATCCTTGTGGGTCCCTCTAAGCTCAGCATGCTCCACGCCTCTCTGAAAAGCGATTTTTAACCGTGTGCTGTGGCTCTAAAACCCTTTCCTTTCCTTCTCCCGAGGTCCAAGCAGCGACGCCTCCTGTGAGACATGGATCGATGCAAACATGTGGGGCGGCTACGACTCGCCCAGGACCACTCGATCCTGAACCCCCAGAAGTGGCAGTGCGTGGACTGCCACACCACCGAGTCCCTCTGGGCCTGCCTCAAGTGCTCGCACGTGGCCTGCGGCCGCTACATCGAGGAGCACGCGCTGCGCNGGCGGGAGGACGCTGCGCTCCATGGCGCCGGCGGGGGACGCGTGCGGCCGGCGCAGGGGCCCTCAGGGACAGTCCCAGATGCTCACGGCGCTCTGGCACCGGCGCCAGGCCCTGCTGGCGAGGGCCCTGCGGACCTGGTTCGACAGGAGCTCCCGGGGGCAGCTCAGGCTGAAGGAGAAGAAGCAAATGGAGGAGTTGGAGAGGAAGAAGGAGGCGGCTCGGCGGCGGCGGCAGGAGATGAAGAGGCAGCTCCTGGAGGAGCTGGCGAACACTCCCCCCAGGAAGAGCGCCAGGCTGCTGTCTCACGTGCACAGAGAGACCCTGATCCCCAGGAAATTCAGGGAGGTGGCTGCTCCCCCCACGCCCCGGCAGGTGCAGAGCAGCAGGTTCCGACAGTTCTACTCCATCCGGCGTCAGCCGCTGATGACGCCCGGGGTGACGGGGCTGAGGAACCTGGGCAACACCTGCTACATGAACTCCATCCTGCAGGTGCTCAGTCACCTCCAGAAGTTCAGAGAATGTTTTCTGACGCTCGATCTCTGTGAGACAGAGGAACTCTTGGCTAAAACTGTGAACGGGAGGGCCAGGCTCCCTGGCAGACTGGCAAATGGGTCTGCTCCTCACGAGCTGGGGAGGACTGACCGAGTGGGATCGTCTGGTGCTCAGAGTTTGCCAGCTGGCTTAAATGGGAGCTCCTCACTAAACCGGAGCTTAGAACTGATCCAGCCCAAGGAGCCCAGCTCAAAGCACATCTCCCTCTGCCACGAGCTGCACACCCTGTTCAGAGTGATGTGGTCTGGCAAGTGGGCCCTGGTGTCCCCCTTTGCCATGCTGCACTCCGTGTGGAGCCTGATCCCGGCCTTCCGCGGCTACGATCAGCAGGACGCTCAGGAATTCCTCTGCGAGCTGCTGGATAAAGTCCAGCAGGAGCTGGAGTCGGAGGGAACGAAGCGCAGGATCCTCATCCCCTTCTCGCAGAGGAAGCTCACCAAGCAGGTCCTCAAGGTGGTCAACACCATTTTCCACGGGCAGTTGCTCAGTCAGGTACGGGCCTGGTTTGGCACAGGGATTGTTTGGAGCAAGGGCTCTGTGTGTTGAGGACCCTCAGATGCCGGAGGAGTGGCTTAGGAGCAGCTCCTGAGGAAGCAAATCCTTGTGCAGGTGTCAGCATTTCCACGCTTGTCACATTTATTACAAATTCAATTCGCTTCTGCTGCTCCCAGATGAAATCTGCACAAGTACAGAAGCCCTGAGCCCTTGGGTTTAAGGTTTGGTTGTGTTTTTAAAGTGTCTTTGTCGTTTGTTTTGCCCCTTTCTGGTGTTTTTCCCGTGACTAGGAAGAATGTGATGAGGGTCGGAGGGAGCATCTGGTGCTATAAAGAACGAGCTCTCTGACAGTTCTTTTGCCAGCATATGAAAGTCATCTCGAGACACTGAATGTGCTTGACACGGGTTTGTGTAGGAGATGAAAGTGCCTGTGGTGCTGTTTGGTCTCTTATTCCTGTGCTGTTCCTTGTCAGAAACACTTTATTCCCCACAAGGCAGACCCTGAGAGCTCAGTGTGTTTTGGAAGTCCCGGCTCCCTTTGCTTTCCAGGAGAAATGAAGGGGGAGCAGAACTCGACACTCCAGGCTCTGCAGGATCAGACACGGAGTGTGTTCCGTGTGTGTTGTCAGGACTGTTCCTGTCACCCTTCCCAGAGCCACTGAGCTCTGCACTCCTGAGCCTCCTCAGCACTTCCAGGCTTGAGGGAGATTAAAAGGTGTATTTTTTCCAGTTAAAGCTTTTGGCTTTCAGGGCACGGATGCCTGAGGTGCTTCACAGAATCAGGGCATATCCTGAGTTTGAAGGGACCTACAAGGACCACCCAGTCCCAACCCCAGGCCCTGCACAGACACCCCAACAATCCCACCCTGTCCCTCTTGTCTGAACATTCCTGGAGCTCTGGAAGTGCCCAAACCCTGGGGAAGTGCCCAACCACCCTCTGGGGGATGAACCTTTCCCTGAGATCCATCCTAAAGCTCCCCTGGAACAACTCCAGCCTTTCCTGGGTCCTGTCCCTGGTCCCAGAGAGCAGAGATCGGGTTCATGGGCTCCTTCACTAAACACTCTGCGCTCACTGGTGTCTCCTGGCCCTTGGCTGGTGTGTTGTGCTGGGGTCAGTCCCTGCTGCAGTGGGAAGATCCTCACAAATCACTGTAATTTATCTGCTGCTGAGATACACCATAAATAACTCCCCGAGCTATTTATTCTCCTTATGTCACCCTTGTGTACAAGTGCTTTGTCTTTTCCCCTGTTATTTATGATAACTCTGGGGTGACCCAAGCAAACAAGCGCATCTGAAATTTGCCCCTTTCATGAATAATTTTTCCANCCACGCCTCTCTGAAAAGCGATTTTTAACCGTGTGCTGTGGCTCTAAAACCCTTTCCTTTCCTTCTCCCGAGGTCCAAGCAGCGACGCCTCCTGTGAGACATGGATCGATGCAAACATGTGGGGCGGCTACGACTCGCCCAGGACCACTCGATCCTGAACCCCCAGAAGTGGCAGTGCGTGGACTGCCACACCACCGAGTCCCTCTGGGCCTGCCTCAAGTGCTCGCACGTGGCCTGCGGCCGCTACATCGAGGAGCACGCGCTGCGCCACTTCCAGGAGACCCGGCACCCCTTGGCCATGGAGGTGCACGACCTGTACGTGTTCTGTTACCTGTGCCAGGACTACGTCCTCAACGACAACCCCGAGGGGGACCTGAAGCTGCTGAGGAGTTCCCTGTCGGCCATCCAGGTTCCGCGGCAGGACGCGGCGGGGCGCGGCGGGAGGACGCTGCGC
>WEKX01020271.1:364064-400804 GCA_013390025.1 Pitta sordida
GAGGGAACGAAGCGCAGGATCCTCATCCCCTTCTCGCAGAGGAAGCTCACCAAGCAGGTCCTCAAGGTGGTCAACACCATTTTCCACGGGCAGTTGCTCAGTCAGGTACGGGCCTGGTTTGGCACAGGGATTGTTTGGAGCAAGGGCTCTGTGTGTTGAGGACCCTCAGATACCCGAGGAGCGGCTTAGGAGCAGCTCCTGAGGAAGCAAATCCTTGTGCAGGTGTCAGCATTTCCACGCTTGTCACATTTATTACAAATTCAATTCGCTTCTGCTGCTCCCAGATGAAATCTGCACAAGTACAGAAGCCCTGAGCCCTTGGGTTTAAGGTTTGGTTGTGTTTTTAAAGTGTCTTTGTCGTTTGTTTTGCCCCTTTCTGGTGTTTTTCCCGTGACTAGGAAGAATGTGATGAGGGTCGGAGGGAGCATCTGGTGCTATAAAGAACGAGCTCTCTGACAGTTCTTTTGCCAGCATATGAAAGTCATCTCGAGACACTGAATGTGCTTGACACGGGTTTGTGTAGGAGATGAAAGTGCCTGTGGTGCTGTTTGGTCTCTTATTCCTGTGCTGTTCCTTGTCAGAAACACTTTATTCCCCACAAGGCAGACCCTGAGAGCTCAGTGTGTTTTGGAAGTCCCGGCTCCCTTTGCTTTCCAGGAGAAATGAAGGGGGAGCAGAACTCGACACTCCAGGCTCTGCAGGATCAGACACGGAGTGTGTTCCGTGTGTGTTGTCAGGACTGTTCCTGTCACCCTTCCCAGAGCCACTGAGCTCTGCACTCCTGAGCCTCCTCAGCACTTCCAGGCTTGAGGGAGATTAAAAGGTGTATTTTTTCCAGTTAAAGCTTTTGGCTTTCAGGGCACGGATGCCTGAGGTGCTTCACAGAATCAGGGCATATCCTGAGTTTGAAGGGACCTACAAGGACCACCCAGTCCCAACCCCAGGCCCTGCACAGACACCCCAACAATCCCACCCTGTCCCTCTTGTCTGAACATTCCTGGAGCTCTGGAAGTGCCCAAACCCTGGGGAAGTGCCCAACCACCCTCTGGGGGATGAACCTTTCCCTGAGATCCATCCTAAAGCTCCCCTGGAACAACTCCAGCCTTTCCTGGGTCCTGTCCCTGGTCCCAGAGAGCAGAGATCGGGTTCATGGGCTCCTTCACTAAACACTCTGCGCTCACTGGTGTCTCCTGGCCCTTGGCTGGTGTGTTGTGCTGGGGTCAGTCCCTGCTGCAGTGGGAAGATCCTCACAAATCACTGTAATTTATCTGCTGCTGAGATACACCATAAATAACTCCCCGAGCTATTTATTCTCCTTATGTCACCCTTGTGTACAAGTGCTTTGTCTTTTCTCCTGTTATTTATGATAACTCTGGGGTGACCCAAGCAAACAAGCGCATCTGAAATTTGCCCCTTTCATGAATAATTTTTCCACAGTCAGCAGACGAAACACGAGGGGAATTGGACACTTTGAATCTGCAGGAAAATTAAGGAAACCATGCGAGGAAGACTTGAGTGATCAATGCTGATGTGTGCTTTTTGTAGTGGAAAGCAGGTGCTTTTTCCCAAGTGGGAAAAAGTAGGGAGGAAGTAAATGAGGAAGGAAGTCAGTCACATAAAGGTGAACTTTGTGAGAATTGAGGAAGTGATTTGAATTCCGTGCTTTCAGACTGGGCACGAGAGGTGCCCTCGGGGGCTGTGGGTGCCCCTGTGCAGCGTTTCTTCCACCCTCAGGTCACCTGCATAACGTGCAACTACAAATCCAACACCGTGGAGCCCTTCTGGGACCTCTCCCTGGAATTCCCCGAGCGCTACCACTGCCTGGAGAAGGGGCTGCTGCCCGAGCAGCCGGCGCAGTGTCTGCTCACAGAGATGTTGGCCAAGTTCACCGAGACCGAGGCGCTGGAGGGGAGGATCTACGCCTGCGACCAGTGCAACAGTGAGTGCCACACCACGGCTGGGGGGCTGGAGGGGAGGGAAAACCCCGCTCCTCCCTGCTGCTCCTTCCTGCTGCTCGGTTCCTCCCGTGCTCCTTTGGCCTCTGCTTGGGATCCAACGTGTCGGTTTTGGGATCTGACATACAATTTTTTGGATCCATTGTGTCATTTTTTGGATCCGACATATCACTTTTTGGATCTGACATGTTGGTTTTTGGATCCGATGTATCATTTTTTAGAGGTGATGTATCAGTGTTTTGGATCTGACGTCTTGGTTTTTGGATCTGATGTGTCATTTCTTGGATCTGACATAGTTTTTTGGATACGATGTGTCCTTTTTTGCATCCTGATGTATCATTTTTTTGGATCTGATGTGTCATTTTTTGGATCTGACATGTCGGTTTTTGGATCTGACGTGTCACTTTTTGGCTCTGACGTGTCATTTTTCACTCCTCTCTGCCGCCCAGCAGCACAATTCACTGCCCTGTGAATTGAGGTTTAACACAAACCTCCTCAGAACTGCCCTCCTTTGTGTTGGAGGACACTTCCAGGTTTTCTGGGGGTGGGAGGGGGTTGGATTTACAGGCAGAAGAAGGGCTTTACCCCCTCTGCTTTACCCACCTCTGCATGGCAGCAAAGCCCTTCTCACACATCACCTCCGTGCTGCTTGTTCTTGGCTGAATCCTTGAGCCAGCAGTCAGAGTTCCCAAGGTGCAGCTGTGCCAGGTGACAGTTCCATCCCTCTGTGGGCATTTTGTGAGGCAGCAGAGCCCTGGCATTGTCCAGGGAGGCTCAGGGAATGTGTTATTACCTGGGAGGAGATGAGTGCCCGTGTTCTGCTGTGCTCAGCTGGAAGATGACTTTGCTTTCCTCCAGCAGCTCCGAGTGAAAGGTCATTACATCCCCGAGAATCATTTAGGCTGGGTGTTACCACGCAGCTCAGCTGCTCTGATAAGCTGGGTTTGGGTTCTTTCTCAGGCAGGTATTTATGGCAAGCGCTCGTTCTCTGGGGAGGAAAATGCCACTGATTTGACTTGCATTGTAACCAAGCAGCTGGAGGAGCAAATACTTGCAGAGATCTGTTCTCTGTCAACTGGAAAATCTGTTTCCAAACATCTTCTCAGAGTGTTGGGAAATAATCCTTGACTGGATGTTCTTGGAGCGGAGCCAGATATGATTTGAATAGATTCTGATTCACAAATAACGTTCACAAATTGTCGATGGGGATGAGTTCAGCTTCATCTTAACTCGGTTTGCTTTGATTCTTTGTGAAAGCTGAATTTTAATGGTTACTTCAGAATTAAATGGCTCAGGAAGCATTAACCAGCTGGAAAGAGTCAGGGAAAGGCACCAGCCCCAGCCCAGGTGCCAGGAGGGATCGGGGCACTTGTCGTCAGACGTGCTGGAGGAGGAGCCACCCATCTGTTCTGAGCTGGGGCACTGAGGGGCAGAAATCTAATCAGCTCTTACTGGGAGCTCTGGGAGCCACCTGTCCTCCTGCTGGGACAGTCTGTTCAGTGTCCCAGGAAAAGGAATCCCTGGGCAGTGATTCTCCCCTTTCTCCACCTTTGACTCAGGGGCTGTTTGCTGTTGCTGGAAGCATTTTCTGCCCTGTGTTAACACCCTTGAGCTGGTGCAGGCTGCCCCAAGCCTCACTCCAGTGCTGTGAGGAGCTCAAAGCAGACAGAATAAAACACCAAATGTTACTGTTTGTGCGCTGGAGTTCCCCTGTTGGAGCTGCTGCAGCCCCAGGTGTCTTTGGTCTTGGCTCTGTCCTGATACTTGTGGTGTATCTCTCAGGGGAAAACGTGAGCACCAGCAGCTTGGAGGTGACAAGGTTGTGTGACTGTGAGCCTCAAAAAATGGGGAGGTTTGGATCCCGGGGAAGTTCCTGTGCAGGAATTCATAAATATTTACTTGGGTGTCCCTCCTGAGTCCACATGAGCTCTGCTGCTGCTGGAATACAGAGCTCATCGAGTGCTGCTTTCCTCTTCTGAGAATTAATTATCTCCTGACAACCTTTGCCTG
The DNA here is from genome assembly GCA_013390025.1 of Pitta sordida. Taxonomy (NCBI): domain Eukaryota; kingdom Metazoa; phylum Chordata; class Aves; order Passeriformes; family Pittidae; genus Pitta; species Pitta sordida. The sequence continues at coordinate 368,030 of WEKX01020271.1, forward strand.
CATTTTGGGGGGGGTGTGTTTTTTGGCAGGCAAACGGCGAAAGTCTTCTCCCAAACCTCTTGTTCTGAGTGAAGCTAAAAAGCAATTGCTGATCTACAGACTACCTCAGGTCCTGCGGCTGCACCTTAAACGCTTCAGGTGAGACCCTCAGCTCTGGGTGTGGGCACAGGTGACCAGGGTGGGCCCAGAACGCCCCTCGCCTCCTGCCCAGGGCAGGGGTAGAACTCCTCACCCCCCTGGATTTGGGATCCTCTCTCAGGTTACAATCAGGGGCTGTTTTGCAGTGCACACGTTTGGTTGCAGTGTGTTTTCCACCACACACCCCATGGGATGCTGTGAAAACAGGAGCCCTGATTGCCCTGGGGTGTCCTCAGGGGTGTTTGTTTTGGCTTTGCAGACACCTTAGAGGGATGGCTGGGAGATGATCAGCCAGGGGTGAAAGATTTATTGATGGTGGAAGACTGTGATAAATGAAAATATTGTGCCTTTGAATAAACAGAACTGGAATGTACAATTTGTGCCTTTTGAATAAAAGGCAGACAAAGCTTAAAATATGATGCCAAGTTTTCTAAAATGGTTAGGCCAGGTGGTGTTGGGTTGTAGTGATAGACCTGAGGTTTTAAAGGCTGTTGTCACCTCAACAGTATCCCAGCCGAGGGTGTCAGTGGCAGAAGGAGCTGTGTGTAAGAGGGTGCTGTAGGAGATTTTGGAGTGAGAACCAGGGAAACCTGGAGGGATGCCCCATCAGAGCCTGGCCCAGGAGCAGATCCCGGGGCTCTCATCCCTGTCCTTGTGTTTGCAGGTGGTCTGAGCGCAATCACCGCGAGAAGATCGGGGTCCATGTCCTCTTTGAGCAGGTATTAAACATGGAACCTTACTGCTGCAGGGACTCCCTCTCCTCTCCCGGCCAGGAGAGCCTTGTGTATGACCTCTCGGCTGTGGTGATGCATCACGGGAAGGGGTTTGGCTCAGGACACTACACAGCATATTGCTACAACACAGAGGGAGGTGCGTGTGCTGGGACCCCCAAACCCCTCCTTCCTCCCACACCCAGCGTGGGCTGCAGCTGCACTGGGGCTCAGGAGATGGTTCACCCCCCCCTCCTGGTGTATTTCTAGGGGTGTGTTTGATTTATTTTTATTTTTTTTTATTTCTTGCTGCATACCCCAGCCGAGTGTGGCTTTGGTGGCCCCTGGGGACCTTTGCTGGCCCGCTGGGAGAGCAGCATGAATGCTCCGTTTTTCTCCCTCTGTGGAGCTGCTCCAGCTGGGTGTCTGTGCTCAGTGTCCCTGGGATGAGGAGTTGAACAGAAAGTGTTTTGAGGCTGGACAGGGGCTATTCATGAGGAACATCCGCAGGGGCTGCAGCTGGGTTAGGGTTGGCTCTGCCTCCTGGCTGCAGAAAGTGGCACAAATTGCCCATCCCCAGGGAATTTTGATCTGCCTAATTGAGCTTTTTTGGGGGGCTGTAACATATAACTGATTAAAATCAAGATTTGGTATTTCTAAAGCACAAAAAAATTTAAATAAGTTAAAATTTAAAAAATCTTCCTGATTAGAAATTCCAAAGCATCTGCAGAGCAAAAGGCAGAGAGGCCTTTTCTGCTGCGCTGTGGATGTTCCCCGTGGACAGTTCCAGAAGGCTCTGGGAAGGAATCCTGCTTTCCCCTCACTGATGCTTCTTTGTCCCTTTGCTCCCCAGGGTTCTGGGTGCACTGCAATGACTCCAAACTGAATGTATGTAGCGTGGAGGAGGTGTGCAAGACCCAGGCCTACATCCTCTTCTACACTCAAAGGACTGTGCAGGACAAAGCAGGAATCCCAGAGAAACAACTCCAAGCTCAGGTGCCACCCACAGCCAGTGACAAGGACACGAGACTGACGTTCCCGTGATGGGGAGCCCTGTCACTCAAGCAACACTCTCAGCTCTTGTCTGGAACCCTTGGTGTTCACAACTTCCCTTTTTTGGGGGAAGAACACTCGCTGCAGGCATGGGATCAGAGCAGGGTGTGTGCCACCCTGGGTCGGGTCAGGTCCTGGTCACAACCTTGGTTTTAAAGCCTCTTGTTGTTAAATCAGGCTCAGAAAAAAAACCGAAACGACAAAGTTTGATGCTGTATTTCATCTCGTGTCAAAAGTGGGATTTTGTGAGGTGTGTGTGACAAAGGAGCCCAACCAAAAAACAGGAGCAGCCACTTGGCTTCCAGAGCCTTCAGTCCCTGATAATCCTGGTCCAACTCCAACGGGAACAGGTAAAGCACCCCCCCCCTCCTTTCCTGGCCATTCACTGCCAGGGATCCTCAGTCACCCGGTGCTGCTGGAAGGAATTGGCTTTTTATGCATTCCACAAAAAACAGATTCTCTGCAAAGCACTGAAAGAAAATCCCCATTTTTTTTTACCCCAGAACGAGTTTCTGGTCTGGCTCTGCAGTTCTCAGTGAGGCAGCAGGTGGGATAACACACATGGACTCTTCCAGGTGCCAGTGCCACTCCTGCCAGCTTAGGGACTTCCAGACTGTTCTGGAGTGCAGGAATGAAACTGGAGAGGAGAAAGAAACGCAGGAATCGTGTCCTGTGGACTCACTAACAGGAGGGGGTTTGCTTTGAGAAGGCAAAACTTCCAGGTTAATATTGTTTTGGCGGTAATTGAGGAAGCTGGATGGATTGCAGCATTCCCAGACCTGAAAATCCTTAAATTTCCCCCCCAGTGGGAGCTGGTGGAACCAGTGGTGCTGCCAGAGGAGCTCCAGGGAGGTCAGTGGAGGTGCAGCAGGGGAACCACAGGAGCAGGACACGCACCAGTTTCACTGCCAGAACATTCTGTGAACGAATTTTACACAATTCCTCAGATTTGGTGCCTTGTATCCAGTAACACTGACAGTCTCACGTTCCCTCTGTGTGGCTGTTGTTCCATCCCTGAAATCCCTGTGATTGGAATAATTCAAATAACCCCTGGTTCACCTCCCACACTCCCACCACAGCCTCCTGGGCATGGGGAAGGAACAAGGACAAGTTTGTTTCCAGTAAAACCTTTCCCTTACAGATCTGCCTTTCCAGAAGAGAAACTCCACAAACATCTTCTCCAGTGGGGCAGGATGGGCAGGGTGCCTCCCTGTCTGGAAGGTTCCCTGCTGACCTGAGTCAGGGCAGGGTTAAAGCTGATCTCCAGCACTTTAAAGCAGTTAATCCTGCTCTAAGTTAAGGTTCCTGGCAGGGAGCTGTTGGCAGGGGCTGGATGGGAGTTCTCCCTCGGGATGGAATCCCCTGGCAGCCCTGGTGAGGGAAGGGCTTGTTTGGGTGAGGAGCCAAGCTGGAGCTTGTGTGGATTCCCTGGATTTTTCAGGGGATTTAAGTCAGAACAGCCTTGAGTTTCTGCTCCAAGTTCATTCCTGATGTCACTAACGAGCTGATGTGTGCCAGGCTGGGAGTGTTCCCCTCAAGGACACTGCCAGGCAGCAGCAAGTGAGGAGAGAATCCAATTAATCAATTAATTAATTAAGGGCTATAAAGCTGATGAAGGCTCTAGAGAGGAAGCCATGTGAGGGGTGGCTGAGGGCACTTGGCTTGTTCAGCTGAAGGTGACTGAGGTGGGGGGGCTGCAGGTTCCTCAGAATTCCAGCTCCAATCCCTGTGAGCAAGGACAGGACCCAGGGAGGGGCTGGAACTGTCCCAGGGGGAGTTTGGGCTGGATGTGAGGAAAAGGATCTTCCCCCAGAGGGTGGTTGGGCACTGCCCAGGCTCCCCAGGGTTTGGGCACTTCCCAAGGCTGCCAGAGCTCCAGGAGGGGTTGGATTTGGATTGGGGGGGGTGGATTGTTGGGGTGTCCAGTGCCAGGAGTTGGACTGGATGGTCCTGGTGGGTCCCTTCCAGCTCAGGACATTCCATGATTCCTGACTCAGTCGGGTTTGTTCCCAACACAAGTCACGGCCTGGCCCCTGCCTGACCCCAGGCTGGGGGGGATTAGTGGGAGGAAATCAAAACTCAGATTAACTATAAGGGGACTGAAATGTTCTAATTAATCCGTTTTTCCTGCAGAAACTGTTTCTGCGTTAACTTGGATTATCCTGACTTCAAAAGAATTTCGTTTCTTTACAGGAGGTTCAAACACCAGCTTTGAAAACAGCATTTTTAAAGATCTCAATGGGGAGTGGAGTGAGTTTTTGGGGAGGAGGGGAACAGGTGAGGGGGGCAGTTCTACCCCCAAACGTGGGGGCAGCTGCTCCAGAATGTCCTAAACTAAAACCCCATGAAACTGTCCAAAGAATGTGAAGCCATGCTGACCCCACTGCCAGGGCTGGGAGCAAACCCTGCTCCTCAGCAGCACCTTCTAGGGGCTGGTGTAACCTGAGAGCAAATCCCAGGAGCTGGTGTGTAACCTGGGAGTACATCCCAGGAGCTGGTGTGTAACCTGGGAGTAAATCCCAGGAGCTGGTGTGTAACCTGGGAGTACATCCCAGGAGCTGGTGTGTAACCTGGGAGTACATCCCAGGAGCTGGTGTGTAACCTGGGAGCAAATCCCAGGAGCTGGTGTGTAACCTGGGAGTAAATCCCAGCTCCCATGTGCTGCTTCCAACATCCCCCAGCCCGGGGCACTCTGTGCTATGCAACACCAAACGGCTTCTCCTCCCACACACAGCCATCATTCCTCTATAAAATATCCAGCTTTATCCCACACAGTCATTTCCCAGGAAACCTGATGGTTGGAGATTCCCTCGGGCTCATCCCAGTTTGGATTTTCCTTTTCCAGAAGCAGCTGGTGGGTCTCGGGTGTGAAATATAAATCATGTTTTTATGGGGTTTTTTTTTGTAAATCTTTACTCTTTTTACACCTTGTTTTTGTAAGCTGAAGTTTCTTATTAAAAAAAAAACCCTGAAATTCCAGCGGGTTCTGCCATTATTCCATAGACTTTAATATAAACATCTGGGTGGGGGTACAGAAGGAAAATCCACACGCATCCTTGAGAGAACGGTTCTCCTTATGCCTTGAGGAATGAACTGGAAATAAATTCTCCCTCTGAGCATTAAATCTTCCCCCCTTGTCACTGCCTGGAGCAGGACAGGTGGGGATCCAAGCAGCAGCTCTGCAGAGGAGAACAACGTCCTTCATCCAGGAATGCACCGAATCCATCGCGGCCAGACACGGCTCCAGTCCTGGGGGGAGGACAAGCTCTGCTCCTGCAGCTCCGGGAATTCCTGGGACAGGGATTCAGCACCGTTAGGAGAGGCCACAAGGCAGCTTGACAGAGCTTTATAACCCCGTGTAAAGGCTGGGCTGGGGGGGGCTCAGGGGTTGGTCCTGCTGGTCCCTCCTGATCCGTGTCACCTCACAGGGTGACAGCCCCATCCTGGGGTTTGTTCAGTGGAGGCTGAGGGGAGACATCAGGGAGCTGCAGGTTCCTCTGGAGGAGCAGCTCCTGTGACCAGGGACAGGACCCAGGGAAGGGCTGGAGCTGTGTCAGGGATTGGGATGGATCTCAGGGAAAGGTTCTTCCCCCAGAGGGTGGTCGGGCACTGCCCAGGCTCCCCAGGGTTTGGGCACTTCCCAAGGCTGCCAGAGCTCCAGGAGGGTTTGGACAACGCTCAGGGACAGGGGGGATTGTTGGGGTGTCTGTGCAGGGCCAGGGGTTGGACACAATGATCCTCGTGGCTCTTTTCCAGCTCAGGACATTCCCTGACTCCGAGTGCAGCCGTTCCCTCGGGTCCCTTCCCTCCCTGTCCCCCCAGAACTCACCAGCACTACGGGACGGGCTGTGGGGCCATCAGGTCAATGTCCGTCAGGTTCCGGGCGACCCAGACCCCGGCAGCAAAGAGCCCCAGGTTCACCAGCAGGTTCCTGGAACCACAGAAACACTGAGCTTGGAGAACACCTTGGTGAAGACCATCAGGTCCAAGCTGTGCCCCATGCCCACCTTGTCCCATGGCCCACAGGGACACATCCATCATTCCTTGGACACCTCCAGGGCTGGGCACTCCAAACCTCCCCCGGGCAGCCCCTTCTGAACCCTCCCCGCCCTTTCCAGGAGGAAATTCCTCCTGATGTCCAACCTGAGCCTGCCCTGGCACAGCCTGAGGCCGTTCCCTCTCCTCCTGTCCCTTGTTCCCTGGGAGCAGAGCCCAAACCCCCCAGGGAATGGAGAGAATTCCAGATGCCCCCTGAGCCTCCTGTTCTCCAGGCTGAGCCCCCCCAGCTCCGTCCCTTTCCCAGGACACGCTCCAGCCCCAGCCCGGGATCTGAGGTCCCTCAGCACAGCGGGACAATCCCTGCCCCGCCCGGCCGCACACGCTGCCCCCGGAGCAGCGCGGCCTCCCGCTCCCATCCCATCCCATCCCATCCCATCCCATCCCCCCGGACCTGCGGAAATCGTTGCGGTCTGTGGCGAAGCGAAACGCGCTGCGGAGCCACTGGCGGAGCCCCCGCGGAGGAGCCGCTCCCGGTGCCGAGCCCGGCCCCGCTCCCGNCGCCATGGCGTCACTGCCGGGGCGTGAGGGACGGGGCGGCGGCGGGAGAGGGGATGGGAAGCGGAATCTTAATAGCGAGCGAGTTACTGCTGGGTCAGAGTGACCCCTGTCCGTTACATTGCTCAGAATGGGGAGGGACTATCCCAATCAGGACTGTCACAAGTAGGGCCGGGGGCTCGTTTACATCAGGCCGCCTTTATCCCCCACACACCGATGGGTCTCCTGGTCTTGCCGGGGGTTGGACGGGGATGAAGTAAAGGGGTCTCCCTCCTCTGAAACTCTTCACCTGCTGAGCTGAGGCGGCTGCTTGGATCCCCAACCGCAGACCTCGAGTTTTGATCCGCGGGGATGAATTGCACGGCGCTGTCTTTGCTAATGAGCTGCTGCTCGCACAGGGCCGTGCTGGGGACCCTTCCCCCTCCCTCACAGTGCGGCCCCACCAACAGTCCTGGACACAGCACTGGGAGCCTTTGCTGGGCAAACTGGGAGCAACCCAGCGCTGAGGGATGGAGCCCCTGGGATCCGCTCCTGTGCCTGGGACCAGCGGGTTGTGGGACACACCTGCCCAAGGGCTGCGGGTGTTTGGGGTGCTGTGTGTCCCCAGGGGGATGGGGAGCTTCTTCAGGGATCCTTTGTGCAATGAGGACGGGCCACAGGGCTGTCATTCCTGGGAGCTTTCTATTATTTTATATAAAGGGTTTAGCCATCAAAGTAACTCGTTCTGGCACGGAATTTCTACAATTAGAGTTTTCCTGTTACTCCTGTTTCCCTGGGAGCTGCTTGTCCCCCTCTTGGGCCCTTCCCAGATGACGGAGCCAGGCTTGGGGAAGACATGGAGCCACCCGGGGCCATCCTGCCCCCCTTTGTCCCCTCTGCTGTGTCCCCAAATCCCAACGAGCTCATTGATCCACCCAGCTCGTTAATTGCTTTCCACTATTAGGGACTCATTAGCTGACCAGCTGGAGAGGTGAGTGTGACCTGCCCCCAGGATGAAGGAAACACTCCCCACCAGCGAGCAACAAAATCCGTTCACTTTTACGTACTTTTCTTAAATTTAATCTTTCCAATGATTGCCTCAGTTACCTTGACACAAAGAATTTTCTACGGGTGAAGCTTTGAAAAGGCCTTTGTGCATTTTGCCTTATGAAGCGCCTTCATTTGCCATTTTATCTTTAGGTTTTTGTAATTACTACCCAGTGGGCCTCCATGTATTTTTGCTTTCTAAGGTGTTTTCACCTTTGCAGTTGCTCTTTTGTCTTCAGGATTTTTGTAATTATTCAGCATTCGGGGGGCTTTGATATAAAAGAGCCTCTTAGAAATGAAACTTTAAGCAAGTTATTTTTTTTTTTTTAAAAACTCCTTTGCTCACCCGGAGCCTCCCTTCTCTCCCTTCCCTTCCCTTCCCTCCCACATTCAAACAGCGCTGCCTTCACCTCCCCGCGGATGCATCGCTGGGCGGACCAGTCCGGACCAGTTCAGACCAGTCTGTTATCAGAGCGTTCCCCCCTTCAATTCCCTTCTTTTCATGGACGAAAAGTGATAAATGCAGCGCGGGGTGGGCGGGACGGCCCCACCTCGGAGCGACACGTGCGGCCGGTGCGGAGGAGCTGCGGGAGGAATGCGGGGAGATAAGGGGGAGCCCGGGCTGGAGGCGCCCGGCTGGCACAGGAGGTGGGCAGTTGGGTGGGCAGCGGGTTTGGGGAGACCCTCGGAGCCCCGACTCCACAGATGCTGCGAGTGGTGTAGCCCAAAGGCCGGTGCCAGGAGGTGAGGGACACGTTGGGAAGTGACACCGGCAGCTCCCGCAGCCCCCCCGGCACGGCAAAGGTGGGTGTGATGGGGGGGGTCGGGTCCAGACCCTCTCGCCCTTCTCCTTCCAGGTTCTGCTGCAGCCCGAGGGGGGGTCCCCGCTCCCCCCAAATATCCCGGCACAAGGCTGGGACCATCCCGGGGACCGCCATCCGGGCGATGCTGGAGCCGGACGGTGCCAAGGGCCGGGGATTTGGGGGGCACGGGGGCTTCGTGCCCTGGGGGTGCAGGGACTCCTCTCTTGCGTGGATGCCCCATGTCCTGGGGGCACAGGATCCCCTCTTTCATGGATGCTCCAAGCCCTGGGGGTGCAGGACCCCCGTCCACTCCCCTTTCAGGCCGGTTCGCTGATGGATTCGAGATTCCCAGAGGAATGTGGAGGTCCCTGGGCATCAAGGAGGAGGTGCTGCCCCGGGTCTGCGCACCCTCGGGAACTGGGGAGAGGGAGGGAGCGGCTGTGCTTGGAGTGTTTGCTCTCGGGAATGGAACCAGAGCCGAGGGCAGGATGGGAAGAGGAAGGAAAACATCCAAGGGGTGGGATGGGAGGGCTCTGCGAGAGCTCACCGGGGGTCAAACAACTCCCGCCGGATATTGGCCTGGGGCGAGCGGGTGGGGAGGAGCCGGTGGGTGCCGGGAGCGGGGCTGCCGCTCAGGGATTCAGAGTTTGGGCTCAGGGATTCAGGGTTTGGGTCAGGGATTCAGGGTTTGGGCTCAGGGATTCAGGGTTTGGGTCAGGGATTCGGGGTTTGGGCTCAGGGATTCGGGGTTTGGGCTCAGGGATTCGGGGTTTGGGCTCAGGGATTCGGGGTTTGGGCTCAGGGATTCGGGGCGCTCCATCCCACCCTCCCGCGTGTTTCAGCAGGTTTTAACTGCCGTGCCAGGTAAAACCCGCAATTCAGCGACAAAAGTGTGTGTTTTGCTGTCCCTGCGGACGGAGACTGGGTGGTGCCTGTGCTGCCGTTAATTCCTGCCGGGCCGAGGGGGGGCTGTGGCTGTGGGAGCCCCGGGCCGGGCGGGGGTCGGGCGGTTTGGGCTCGGAGCATCCCCCGACCTGGGGGATGGAGCCCCGAAGGCTGCCCTGGGGTGCCCCCCATGTCCCGTGGGGTAGGGCTGGCACCCCTCCGCAGTGCCAGGCTGGCGGGCCACCTGTCCGGGCTCCGTGCCCCGACCCCGGGCAGGGAGAGCGGCTGGGACAGCCCGGGGGTGCTGTGACACGTGGGGTTGGCACAGGGCGGGGAAACGGCTCCGTGTCCCCTCCCGGGGCTCAGCCGTGCGGCTCTGGAGATGTCCCCGCGCTGCGGGAGCACCATGGGTGGCACCTGGGTGGCAGCGCCACTGAGCCGGCAGTGACGTCCCAGGGGGACGGTCTCACCCTCATTTCTCCTTTCCAGCCGATCCCTCGGGCAGGATGTTCCCCCCGCCGGGCTGCAGGAGGGGCTTCCCCAGGGAGGTAGGTGGGTCCTGGGGCTGCCGGGGTGGGTGGGAGAGGAGGAGGTGTACGGGGCAAGGGTGGGTGCCCTCTGCTCCGTCCCTCAGGATGCTGAAGATCCAGAACGCTGGGGAAGGATTGGGAATGATCTGGGCTGCCCTGGGCCAGTAGAGGAGGGTGGGTGGGCTTCTGGCTCCCTGTTGGTGCTCAGCATCCGCCTGGTGCAGGGGGGTCTCACCACTCTCATCTCTCGGCAGCCTGGCCCATGGTGGGATGGACCACGGCCGTGCCACCCCCAGGGACACAGAGATGACTGGGATGGACCACGGCCATGCCACCCTGAGGGACCCGAGGACAGCTGGGATGGACCACGGCCATGCCACCTCCAGGGACATGGGGACGGCTGGGATGGACCACGGCCGTGCCAGCCCCAGGGACACAGAGATGACTGGGATGGACCACGGCCGTGCCACCCCCAGGGACACATGGACAGCTGGGATGAGCCGCCCTGGGAGCAGCAGCACAGGAGAGGCCGGGGCGGATGGGGCCGGGTAAGGGGCCGGGGCTGGGAAGTGTCATGGGCAAAGTGGGAATTCAGCCAGGTTTTAGCAGGGAGAGTTTCCCCTGAACCCCTTGGCTTTCTAAAATCCTTCCCCAGGAGAAACTTGAAAACATCTGGATCCAGTCCCAACCATGGTCAGCAGTTTGTGTCTGAAGGATTATACAGATATGAGGGGGCCTTTACATGGCACTGCCCTGCAGGATTAAGAGTGGCAAGACAAATATGTTTACATAGATAAAATAAACTATTTATCTCAGCTGATAATGGGCAGATTAAAGGACTTTAATCCATTATCCACTGTGCACTACAGATGGTTATAACCATTACTGTAGTGCACTGCTTATGAAATCAATAGTTTCAAAGTCAAATTAGTAACTTAAGTAGAGATTGATGTTACTCACCCAGACCAACACAAATCTCTTTGCCTCGAGGAGTGACCATGAAGGGCATCCCTGCTCCAGGGAGGAATCCACACGCACTCCTGGGAGGCTGTGCTGGTGAAAAGTGGGATTGAGCTTTAATAGCACGAAACCACAGAGTGCCAAGGCTGAGGGAGCCCTGCCAGCTCAGCACAACTCCAGTTATCGTAAAGTCACTGCTGCTCTCGGGCTCCTCCCAGGAAACATTTGTGCCCCGCATCCCCACCAGTGCAGTTGCTCTCAGGAAACAGAATTTCACATCCTCATGGTGTTTCATTTTGGGATGTCTGAGTCAGGCTGCTCTCACCATTTCCCAGCGTGACCCCCAGCTCCACCACTGGTGGAGCTCATTTTTGCAATTAAGTGACATTTGAACTGGTTCACCCTCATTGCATCCTGCTCTAAGAAGGTGGTGTTGGGGTTCACCTACAAAACCAGAGTAGGCAGAAACAGGGGCTCCCCCAGGAGCAGGAGGGGCAGAAGGAGCTGAGGGTTGTGGTGGGTGTGGGGAACAACAGGAAAAGCAGAACATCCAGTGAGCTGCTCTCCTCACCTCTGGCCATTCCCATTGCAGCCCCATCCCGGAGCCTTCCCTGGCCCTGAGGCTTGGAACGAGGAGGAGGAGGAGGACAGGATATGGGCACCCCATGACTTTCCTCCACAGCACTCCTGGGGTGACAGAAAGGACATCCGAGGACACAGGGAGAACTTTGCAGAGGACTGGTACCCGGTGAGGGGTGGCAGCAGCAGGACTGAGGGTGGGAAGTGGGTAAAATGGGGCAGGGTCCACTCAGCACCCCGGTGACAAGGACAGAGTGTGGAGATGGGTTTCCCAGCCCACTCCAGTCACAGCATTCCCTGTCCCATTCCCTGTCTAAATCCACCCTCTTCCCCACAGGAGTGGCCGCCCGGTCCCTGGCCTGAGTTCCCTGAGGAAGAGCAGCACCCAGCCTGGCCCCCGGCCGGCCCACCAGGGTGGGTGCCATGCCCAGGCTGGCGCTGGGGAGTGGCAAGAAGGGGCACTGGGGCCAGGCACTTTGATAACCCTGGCTCTGCTCAGGGTGGGGAGGGTGCCCTGGAGACCCATTCCCCAAATCCCCCACCACGGGGCTGCCTCTGCTCCTGCAGGGAAGCAGGAAGGCTCCGCCGTGGGGTCCCACCCTGGGCCGGTGGCAGATGCTGGCGACGCCCTCGCGGGAGCCACCGAGAGCTGATCGTGGTGCCACGGGTCAGGTGTCCCAGACCCTCCCGAGGTTTGTGCTGACCTTGTGCCAGCTCCTCGATGCTCTCCAGCCTCTCCCTGGGCAGAGCGAGGAGTTGCTCCTGTTTTATTTCCCTCTCTGCAGGGCACAGGCCACCTTCCAAGGCCTCTCCTTCCTTCTCCAAGGCCTCTCCTTCCTCCTCCAAGCCGAGCCAGCCGGCGGCCAGGGAAGAGCTGCAGCCCCCTGGCCCTGCCCAGCCTCTCCAGTCCCTCCAAGGTGCTGCGGAAGAGCCGGAACAGACGCAGGTTGTGGGGTTTTACTTGCCCCTGCCCCCATCCCAGTTCCCACCAGTGACCTGAGTGTGCTGGGTCTGAGCCCTGTGTGGTGTTGTGGTTTCCCCCAGGACCTGCCCGTGGGGAGTGAGGAGGTCCCCAGCTCCCCCAAACCGGAGAGCCCCGCTCCGAAGAGCCCGGCCACCGATCCCTGCGCTGCAGAGCCAGAGCCCACAGCACCAGGGACACCTGTAGGACACTCCCCCACTCCCAGGGCAGGCAGGGCTCTTGCTGCCACTCTGATGTCTCCCTCCTCTCTCTCCTCCAGCCCTTTCACTCTCCTCCTCACTGTCTCTTTGCCTGTCGTGGAATTTTTCCAGCCTCTTCTTCAAAAACCCTGGTGTAGCCTTTGGCAGCCTGTCGGTCCTGCCCCTTTCCTGGGATGGACTTGTGTCCCAGCCTCAGAGCATTGCCTGTCCCCAGGTGGAGCTGGAAGCTGGGCAGGCACCTGCAGGCAGCCAGGACCAGGATTCCCGTGCCCTGGGAACAGAGCCAGCCCTGCCAAAGGAGAGCTGTGCCAGGGCAGGGGAGCACCTCGAGGTATGGGATTCCTGGGGAGTGGTGGAGAGCCAGCACGGGGCTCCCCACATCCTCCCCACAGCTTCCCTTACGGATATTCTTTGTTCCCATCTAAAAGCAATGTCTGGGGAGGGGAGGGGGGCACATTCCCCTTTCCAGACCCGTTTTCTCCTTGCCAGGAAAGGCAGCGTTGCTGTGGACTCTGCAATGTGCCTCTAACACTTTGCACAGGTAGAGCCGTCCAGCCCAAGTGTCCCCGAGGCTGGCACAGGTGACGGGTCACATGCCCCCAGCCCAGCAGCTCCTCTGGATCCCGCTGAGAGGGAAGACCTGGCATCCAGCTCCTCCGGGGAGGCGGGTGCTGAGCTCAGCCCACGTTCCCGGGGACAGCAGCGTTTGCCAAGTGGAGCTGGGGAAGCTGAGGCAGAGGCTGCCAACGATGAGGTGGGTCTGGGCACATGGGGCAGCTCCGTGGTGTGTCCCCCACCCCGGGTGAGAGCCCCTCGAGGCCACTGCTGTGGTTTGGGGGTGCTGGGGCTCCCCCCTCCTGCACAGCCCCAGCCTCTCCCAGCCACACTGTCCCACAGCTGCTCGGGAACCTTCAGCCACTCGAAAGCTCTGAGATCCTGCCAGGACCTACAGCAGAAGCTGATGCCCAGCCCAGCCAGGCGTGTCCTGAGACCTGCACCACACCACGGACCTCACCAGGGCCACAGCAGCGTCCTGGGCCCTGTGAGACGGAGCTGGTACGGGAGCTGGGTGCACCCCCGGGGCTGGTTCCCTGGGCTGGGGGACACTGCCGTGCCCAGCAGGAACAGGCTGGGATCCCTCTGGCCTGCAGGATTCTGGGCTGGGGCTGAAGTGCTGCTTTGTCTGGGGGCAGAGCCCGTGTCGGCCCGTGTGCCAGAGGTGCCAATAAAGGGGAGAGAGTTGGGAGAAAGGCCAAAAAAATAATGAGGCTTGGGAGCGTGTGGAGCGTGAACGACCCTGGGACTGAAGCTTTAACGAAGGAGAGCACTCCAGAGCAGCTTAATTACTGCCTAATGGGGAGAGAACTCTGCTGGGAGCTCTCACTGCCAGGGCTGTGGCAGCAGGGGAGGGGGGGCAGCTCTGGTACCCGAGGGAAGGGTGGCAAACAGCATCTGGGGACTCACGGTGCCCTGCAGGGTGACCAGTCCCTGCTGCCAGCCCCAGTTTGGCCCAGTCCCTCTCCCTGCCAAAATGTCCAGCCCTTCCTCACCTTTTCCTGCTGCCAGGCTGAGGGTGAAGAGCAACAGCTCTGCTCCAGGCTCCCGACAGCCTCCCCATCCAGCTGGGATCGCCGCTCCGCTGCCGTCCTCGCCAGGAAGGAGGAGATCGAGCTGGTGAGTCCCAGCTGGGGGACAGGGGGGCTCAGCCCAGGGCCTTTCAGAGCAATGCTGGCCATGGGGGATACGGATTTGGCATTTGGGGGGGGCACTGAGAAACCCCTCCTGGGGATGGTGGGTGCGGGGGAAGGTGCTCAGAAGGGGTTTGCAAGGACTCGGGTGGTGTTGGGAAGGTTGTGGACCCAAAAAATGGAGGGGCAATATCCCTAAGGGGGGCTGTGTTTGGGGTCCTGAGCCCATCCCCCTCCCCTGCAGTCGTACCAGCAGTTCAGCCTGACCATCGCAGTGGTGGCCACCATGCTGCTGCAGAAGGAGCCCTCGATGGAGGCGGCCCTGGGGGTGGCACTCAGAGCCAACCTGCGCCAGGGCCGGATCCATCACCTCCAGGAGCTGGAGGATTTCATCGACAGCTACGACTCGACCCCCCCCAGCCACTGAGGGGGCAGAGGGACAGACCCCCCCCCCCCCGACTCCTGGCAGCTGGGCTGGGGGTGATGGGGGGCTGTGCCAGGGCACTGGTGTGCTCAGGATGGTGCTGAGCCTGTGGGTCAGGGTGGTGTGGACACGTTTGCAGTCCCAGNGATGTGTCCCCAAAGCCTCAAGGGTTGTTCTTGGGTTTGAATCTAAAAATAAACCTTGTTCTGTTTTACAGCCCTTGCTCTGACTATTGTTCTGATCCTGCTCTCCTGGGGCTGGTGAGGGAGGGGTCCCACAGTGAGCCCACCCTGGGGGATCCCAGCCGTGGCAGAGGGGTCACCCCTGGGCATCTCACTGCTCTGGTGACACAGTTGATGTCACAAGGGATGGGAAGGACTGTGACCCTCGTACATTCAGATTTCAGCCAAAGTTTATTAGAGCTTCGTTAGCAGCAGCAGCAGAGCTGCCCCCCGGTCCCCTCCCCATGGTGGCAGCAGGACATGGTGCCACCAGAGGCTGAGGGAGAGCAGATGGCACCAGTGCTCACCCTGCAAGGAGGAGTCCCAGGGAAGGATCCAACCCTGCTGCAGAGGTCTGGTGCAGGCAGCTGCCCTTGTCTGCAGCACCGGCCGCTCTCCCCGGAGCTGCCGCCTTGTCTGAGGTGCTGGAGCCCTGGTGAGCTCCGCTCCCTACCTGCTTTTCCTGTTCCTAATTGCGGGAGAGGCCGGCAGGAATTGCAGGCTGAGCTCTGCCAGCAGCTGCCGGGGCGTGAGGAGCGGAAGGATCCCAGAAGCTTCTCCCACCAGCCTTGGGTCACATCCAAAACGCGCTTGGAGCACGTTGAGACCATGGCAGGACCCAGCAGGGGCTGGCAAGACGGCAGTGCCAGTCAGGGACCCTCTGTCCCCACTGTTAGGACACGCTGCAGTGTTTGCTGGTGCCTCGGGGCTTGGCCGTCCTGCCCCTGGCCTTCCCCGGGGGCTCCCTGCCCAGGGAATTCATCCCGGGCTTGGGGATGGGCTTCCCGAAAAAGAAACCCTCTTCCTCCGAGTCCGAGTCCGAAGATGAAGAGCAGGTGGGACACCAGGAGTCCTCCTCCTCCTCTGTGCCGTCCTGCAGGTCGTTGTGCCGGGGAGGGGATGAGCCCGCCCGGGGGTTGGGGGGGGTTCCATTGCCCGCAGGGGTTCGAGGGCCAGGGCCCCCCAAAGCTGGATGAGCCAAGGCTCCAGGCTCCTTGGGCCCCTCTGGGTTGGGCTGGGGGGTGCAGGGGTGGGTGGCTGGTGGTCCCAGCCCCCCCGTGTGCACAGCATCGCTGCTCCTCTCCATGGCTGCTCCGTGATCCTCCGGGCTCCTGAATGCGGGATGCACGGGGGCCTGGTCTGAGAACGCCTCTGGAAGAAGGAAAGGGAGGGTGTGTGAGGAAAGAGAAGGCTGAGCCTGTCCTGCCACAGCCCCTCGGTCAGCGAGGGCTGCCTGGGGACACAGTGTGGGGTGGTACCAACCCACCCCCAGCTGCCACCACTCGCCCTCCTGCAGGAGGTGGGCTGGGGACTCGCTGCTGCTGCTCCAGCCCTGAACTGGGCTGTCCCCGTGTGACACTCCCAGGGGCTGAGCAGAGCCTGGACCTGCTGCTCCCACTCCCCTCCCACCACCAGCAGAGCAGGGGGATCCTACCAGCCCCTTCCGTGCTCTGCCTGCAGCCCCCCAGTGCCACGGTCCTGCTGCCCGGGACAGCTCGGGACAGTGGCGTCGAGTCTGGGGACGGAGCAGAGGCGAAAGCGGAGTCGGAGGAGTCGGAGGCGCTGGAGGCCGTGTCCTGGCCCAGGCCGCAGGTGTCGGAGCAGAAGAGGCGGCCGCGGCGGCAGGTGAGGGGCTGCCCCCGCAGCGGCTTTCGGCACAGGCTGCAGCAGAAGCAGGTGGCCCGGGC
Source organism: Pitta sordida (assembly GCA_013390025.1). NCBI lineage: Eukaryota > Metazoa > Chordata > Aves > Passeriformes > Pittidae > Pitta > Pitta sordida. The sequence continues at coordinate 384,471 of WEKX01020271.1, forward strand.
GTGCCAGTGCAGCCCTTGGTGGGTGACCTCCTCGCTGTCGGCACCTGGGGGGCAGCTGCACATGAGGGGGAGGCTCTGCCCAGTCCTAAAACCCATCCTCCGTGCCGATCTCCACAGCCTTCCCAGCCCATATCCCGCATCCCGGGATGGGAGGGTGGGGAGCCCTGGCAGGATTGGGGGCAGGGCCGTACCAATGGGGTCCCCGCAGGCCTGGCACAGCTCGGCGAAGAGGCTCTCGAAGCAGGTGCGGCAGCAGGGCCGCCCGCTCCTCATCACGTAGCGCTGCCCACGAAGGGGCACGTCACACTCCAGGCAGCAGAAGTGCTCCAGGTGCCAGCGCCGGCCCTCGGCCTCGATGCACTCCTCCATGAAGATCAGCTGGAGCAGGAAAACAACCCAACCTCTCAGCACCCGGCTGGGAAACCCACAGCCTGGAGGATGCTTTGCTGTGCTGAGCAGAGACAAAGAGCCCCCACCCCATGGCAGAAGGCTCAAGGAGGGGTATTTCCTCCTGCCCATCAGCGGCTCTTGCTGGATGTGCAGTCCCCAGCCAAGCACCAGGCAGGACCCACCTGGTCGCAGGAGGCACAGCGGGGTCGGAAGAGCTCAGCGTGGTGCCGGCCGCAGTAGATCCTCCCATCCTGCTGGAAGTAGATGAGATCCACCAGCGGCTGGTGGCAGAAGTGGCAGGAGAAGCAGGACGGGTGCCAGAACTGGTCCCCCAGCCGAGATGCTGAAATCCCCGGGTCCCCTTTGTTCAGCCTTCTGCCGCACTGCAAGGCAGAGGGACGCGGGGTTTGAGGCCAGGCCGGCCTTTGGGGACAGATCCCCCCCAGGAACGGGTGCTGACTGGGACACCTCACCTTCCTGCAGGGACAGCCATGGCAGGGACCAGGCACGGGACACGCCAGCCCCTGGCCCAGGGCCTCCCGTCTGCGGCGGGCGCTGAAGGCTCGGAGCTGCCGCCGCTCCTCCTCGGCGAGGTCGGGGCAGTACCGCTCCTGCACGGGGGCACAGAGGTGAGGGGGGCACGTGTGTGATGCCCGGGGTGGGCAACACCCAAAAATAGGGTCTTACATCGCAGTCCTGAGGCGGCAGCTGCTGCAGGAGGGCCCTGGCGCGGAGCCGGGTCCTGTCGGAGGCAGAGCCAGGCTGGGGCGAGCGGGGCCCGAGGCACGGCGGGACCTTGGGATGTGGCGTGGGAGAGAAACAGGCACCATTTTAGGGGGGTTTAGCTGGCTTGCTCAAAGTCCCCAAAACGTGTCTGGTGTGGGAACCAGCCGTGGGTGGCACCCAGAGGGCAGGGGCAGAGACAGGGGGGGCTGCCCACCTCGGAGGGGGGGTCCGGGTACTCTTCCAGGGCACAGCCGGAGTCGCTGTCGGACGAGGCCGGTGGGAGGGCAGTGGTGGTGCCACAGGGCGTGGGCTCATCTCGCTGGGGCCATGCAGGGCTCGGCAGGGACATGAGCTGGGGAGAGAGGCCCAGAGCTGGTGAGACCCTCGGAAGGCACAGCACACCCAACCTGTCTTCATGGGGCAGCAGGATGGGCAGCCCCTCATCCCAGGGAGGAGCCTGGAGCAGCTCCAGCCTGGGGGGATGCTCAGTGTCACCACGACCTCGAGAGCTTTGGCTGAACCACTGCAGGACTCTGAAGGCTTTGGGGGGCTCCTTTATGTGCAGGGGTTACTGCACACCCCTGCCAAGGGTGCAGCTGGGGCTCTGTGTGCTGAGCAGGAGGGGATGGGAGGGTGATGGGTGGAAGCCAGGCAGGGAAGACCCCAAGTGTCCCAACTCGAGCTGGAACAGGCTTTGGAAAGCAGCCCTGGCTGTTTGCTCACCCACAGCAAGAGATTTTCCCCAACTACCCCCAGTCCTTTGCTGGCACAGCTAATCCCCGGTCTAATGGCCCATCCCTGAGCTGGGCAGTGGGAACAGACTGAGGTTTAGCCCAGTTAAGTGGAAAACAATTCCTTCCCCTCGGGCTGCCATTGTTGTGCCCGGAGCTGCTGTTCCTGCCTGGCTGGCCCAGCCACCAGCACCACGCCTGGCTCGGGGTTACACAGTGGGAACCATCCGGTGCCCTCCCCTCCTCCCCACGCGAGCACTTTCCACTGCGCGCTTCCTTCCTGCCCTGGCTTTCCAAAACAAAGGCGAGATGGAGGTTTGGGGGCTCCTGGGGCTCCCTGGGCGCCGGCCCAGAGCCTGAAGCCCTCAACCCGTGTTTCCTGGCGTGGGGAGTGAGGGTGGGATGTGGGTGGGATGGAGCTGAGCTGCTCCTCCGGGGGGAAGTCACGGGGCTGTGGCCAAAGGCCCCCCGGGCACCCCTGGGTTCACCCTGTGTAACGCCCACTATGGATTGATCAGCTGCTCTGGAAAGTGTTTCATGCAGAAAAACAACTTGGCACAGGCTCAGGGTTGAGGGGTGGGAACCCCTGGACCACGGGACCTGAGCCCTCCTACCCCTCTGCCACCGCAGGGACCTGCTCCCTCCTCCACACTGGGATGGTACTGGTGTACCCCCCCTGCCCACGGTGTCAGGGACATCCTGACCAGCACCTCTCACTAAACACCTTCGACACCCCCAGCTCAGCCCCTGCTCCCTGGGTGCCCCTTTCTGTGCAGCATCTTGGGGAGCTGGGACGTGGCACCCACCTGTGCCAGCTCTGGAGCGGGTGGCAGCAGGTGGGACCAGCCCGGGCGGCTCAGGTCTCCCTGCCCTGCCCCCGGGTCAATGATTAACGCCGCAGATTGGCCGATCGGCGGGATAAAACAAAAGGCTTGCTTGCTTTTCCCTGGGCTCTGGAGTCCCGGGGCGGCCCAGGAGGATGCAGGGCTGTTGGCAGTGTGCTGTTCGGAGCTGTGCCTTGGGGTAGTGATGAAAAAACCCAGCTCAGCTCTGTGTGTTCGCAGCCCAGGGAGAGCCCTGGCCTTGCTGGCCTGGTGAGGGACCACTGCTGGGCCAGGAAACAGCCCACGGGGTGTCCCTGAAGATGCTGAGCGGGACCTCTGTGGGCTCAGTGTCTGGCCCAGCTCTGTCTCTGCCTGGTTTGGGGAATGTGTGTCCCTGCTTCTCCCTCCCCGTGGGAGGCATTCCCAGGCTGTGCTTGGCTCATTAAGCCTCCAAGCTGCATTTGTCTAATCTGCTGGGGCTTTGCTGTAATTAGACCCCTCTGATGCTCCGGGGACCCAGCAGGGCTGGCGGTGCCAGTGTGGGCCCAGCCCCGTGGCACAGGGCACTCTGTCCCAGCGCCACCAGCACAGTGGGGTGATGCTGAGGGACAGTGGCTTGGGCAGGGCTGTGATTCCACGGGGATGTGCAGGAGAGCCCGGCCCAGCCCGGTTTGATGTGATTACCTGGCTGGCAGCCGTCTGGGCTGTAAACAAGTCCCTGTAATTAGCCCCAGACGGTGACACAGGTCCGCACCTCCCATGCTAAAGAGCCAGGCAGCCCCAACAGGTCTGTCTCCTCTGCTCCCCATCCCTGTCCCCTCTTCCTTCCTGCCCTTCCTCGCCGCCTCCAGGCACTCCTGCTCTGGCCCGTCCCTGCTGGCCTGCCAAGGCATACAGGGATGCTCCAACCTGCCCCTGCCCTCCAAATCAGGGATCAGGCATCGGGGGAGGTGGCACAACAGCACTTTGGGGAGCTGCTTCTCCCTGCCAGCGAGTCCCCAAGAAGGGACATGTGACAGACCAGTTGGGCAGGCTGGGTGCCACTGGCTGTCATTTGCCTTTGCTGTAAAAGCCTCTCCTGCCTGTGGGAGCTCCTCCGGATGCAATCGCTCAGCTCCTCTTGCTCCCCGAAGGATTGCGAGCAGTCGCATCTCCCTGGGTACAGGAGGCTAAAATTCCTGGGAATTTTAATCTCCTTTGGCTCCCCAGGAGCTCCCCTGTCTCCAGCTGGCTGTGGGAGCACGTGTGGGCTCCCAGCCCTCTCCTGCCAGGGTCACACATTAACCTGGAGCGCAGCCACCCCGGCCCACTTGGAATTCATCACAGGCTCCCTGTTCCCAGCACGGCCAGGGGCTGCTCTGCATCTCAACCACAGCTTGGCTTTTGTAGAGTCACCTCTCCATCCTAGAAAACCCACTTCCAGGCCCCTCCAGCCGACTTTTCAGAACAACCAAACACTCCCCAGCTCCACAAACCCCCCCAGGGGTCACAACATCTCGCCATGACCAAAAAGCCCCGATCCCCTTCCAGCGCCCGGCAGCAGAGTTGTCTGTTCACCTCACCCACGGGATAACCTGTTTCTGCTTGAGCTCCCGTCAACACAGCTGCGATGAAGGTGAGTGGAATAAAGATGCAGAGCAATAAAGATGCATCTTCTGGGGTGAGATAAGCTGAGGGCTGGCAGGGCAAGCTGGAGCAGCGAGTCCTGCAGCACAGCCCAAGCCAGGCTGGAGACTTGGAGCTGGTCTCACCGAGGAGCCCGTGGTGCCTTTTGGACCTGGGCTGGCCTGAGGTGGAGCGATGCCTGGGTGCCCCTGGCTGTGCCCAGCAGGTCACAGGGTCAGTGCAGCCCCCCAGATGGCGGGAGGGGCTCAGCATCCTCCTCTGCCACACAGCACCACGTTCTCCTCCGTGTCACCAACTCCTGTCCGCTCCCCCGGGGATGTGCCGGTGCTGCAAAGGGCTTTTCTCGCTGTGTACCTCTCGCCCATCCCTCAGGCACGGCTGGAGCAGTAACCCATTAACCCACCCTGACTCACCCATCCGTGCGTGCCCAGCTACGAACCGAGCCCCCCACCCCACCTCTCCCCCCACGGCCACCGGATTTCAGCCCGGCACAGCGGGGTGTGAAGGGGCCCAGCTCCACCTTCACCCCCAGCACATCCCGTTCCCGCCAAGTCCCGGGTGGAGGATGCCAGACCCCTCCCCGGAGCCCCTCGGAGTGCCGGGCAGCCCTGCCACCCCCTGCCCGCTCCGGGATGGCAGAGCCTGGCACGATGGAACAGGCGTCACCTCCTGCTCTCAGGGGACATTTCCCGAAAACAAAGACCGCGGGGGCAACGATATCACTCCCCTCCCTACCCCCCCTCCCAAAGTATTTCTCCCATAGAAGAACAGCCCAAATCCATCCCCCCGCTCCCCGTGTTCCCCTCGCTCCCGTCCCCCCCTCGCTCCCGTCCCCTTCCCCTCGCAGCAGCTCCCGACCGGGGAAAATCCCCTTCTCCCCCGGCTGCAGCTCCGCACGGAGCCGGGAGATGCGACCCCGGGAGTCCCTTCCAGCGACACGAACCTGCCCTTTGCCGGCGCTCCGGGCCCCGGGCTCCGCCGCCGTCCCGCCCTGCTCCGGAGGACGCGAGGGAATGGAGCCTGTGCTGGGAAAACTTTGCAAAGCGAAAGGAAAACATCCAAGCTCGGTCAGGGAAACACTTTTTTTTTTTTTTTTTTCCCTCGCTCTTTTTTCCCTGCCTGCCCAGGCACTGGCTCCGCGGCAGCCGGGGTCCTAATTACAGGCTTTTTAGCCTAAACCTCGGGAGCCAGCCAATGGCTGGAATTCCAGGGCAGGCAGGGAGGGGAAGGGGGGGGCACATTAACCCTACAGGGGCAGGAGCTGGCGATGACATCTGCTTTGCTCCTGCCTCTCATTTTCCGAGCGCCCGCGCCCTTCCCTCCATCTGCGGCTCGGTTCACCCCAGGTTGCCGTTTGATGGCTTTTATGATCCCGCGCGGTGATTTATTTTCCTACCGAGATCAGAAAGAGTTGAAGCTTCATGAAAGAGGGGGAAGTGTCATTACACCCCAATTTAGAGGTGGAGAGACTTTTGGCTGGGCTCTCACAAAGGAGTTAGCCAGCGGCAAGTCAGGATGTCCCAGTTTCCACAAGCCCTGAACACCTGACGAGGCTCCCACAAGCCATCCCGACCGGCTCTCGGCTGCAGCAGCTCCACTCGGGCAGCACTCAGGGGAAAATTTATCAGAGCCTGACGCGAGGCAGAGCGGCTTTGTTGTGCTTCTCTGCGTTTCTCACACGCTGTCAGATTTTCCTGGCTGCTGGTGCGGCTTTGGGGATGAGCAGGGACACCCCAAAACCCCCGCACAGCTGTGGGGACCAGACCTGTGTGGTCTCAGGAGCCGTGGCTTCTCTTGGGGCTCCGCTGGGAGCCCTGAGAGGTGCAGGTGGCTCGGGTAGGTTCTGGGATTAGGGTCAGGACTGCAGCCGAAATCCACGGGGAGGGTAATTTGCAGGAGGAGGTGGCCAGGCCGGGCGAGGCCGTGCAGGGTGGTGGCGGTGCACACGTTGGCGGTGCTTTAGAGAGGCTGTGGTTGCCCCATCCCTAGAAATGTTCAGGGCCAGGTTGGACGGGGCTTGGAGCAGCCTGGGACAGTGGAAGGTGTCCGGTGTGGAACTGGATCTTTAAGGTCCCTCCAGCTCCAACCATCTGAGCATTCCCTGCCAAGTCACCTGGGCAGGGGCAGAAGCAGCAGGAAAAGAAGGGGCAGGTGACCATATCCATGGGCTGCTGTGCTCTTTCCCCACGGAGGGGTCCTGTCGGGGCTGTCGTTCCCCAGGGTCCCTTTAAGATCTCGGGCCCGTGCTGGGAAGTTAATCCGCTGTTTGGCTTTGGTGGGAGGTTGGTTTCCACGGCTTTATCTTGGCCCATTTGCTGCGATGGACTTTGTACCCTGGGGGGGTGGTGGGGCCGCCCCTCCTCCATCCCTGCGCAGGACAGAAGGGTTCATGGGCAAAGTCCTAATTGGGACAGACACCAGCGCAGGGACTGACCCACAGAGGGGTCACCCGGGGCTTTCCGAGGTGGGATCAGCCACTGCTCCATGGAAACACCCCCGTGGGCTCCAGATGCCAGGCCCGGGGCTCCCCTGCTGCCAGGGCACCGTGTCAGGACTGGCAGCATCCCATGGACTCCCAAATCCCCCTCCACTGATGCCTCACACTCCTCCAATCCTCCCCCCCCGACACCCCTCCANTGCAGGCCCGTCCTTCTCCTTCCTTCCCCTTCATCACCCCTTCATCCCCTCTCCATCCCCTGCATCCCCTCCATCCCCCCTCCATCCTCCTCCTTGTCCCTCCATCCCTTTCTCCATCCCTCCATCCCCGTGGGTCTGTCCCCGCGTGTCCCCGGGCGGTTGGACCAGGATCAGGCGCTTTTCCACACGAGCTCCTTGGGGATTCCAGGGACCCTCTTCTGCAGACCTGGGTTTTCAGGAGAGGAGGGGGAAGGCTCTCGGGGGGGTTCTGCAGGCTGGGGAGTTTTGGGGGCCGTGCATTCGGGAGACAGGCAGGGCTGCGGGGCTCCGAGGAGGGTTCAGGTTTGGATCCTGGAGAAGTGGGGACTGGAGGGGGCTGGTGGTCTCGGGGGGTACACCCTCGTGCTGCAGGACCCTGTGCTGTCCCAGTGCTCGGTGTGACGGGCAAACAGGTGCTGGGAAGCCTCAGTGTCTGTGTGAAAGGGATGCTACTGGAATTCCCAGTGAGGAGCGCTGGGAAGCGCCGGGGGAGCGTTCGGGGAGCTCACGATGGGTTTTTTCCCCTCGTTTGTTGGGTTCTCACCATAAAAAACTGTCGTGACCCCTCACAGATGCAGGTGGAGGAAACACCAGAGGGAGAGAGGAACAAAGGAGGGAGGGGGGGACAGAGGGAGCGTGTTTTCCCCCAGATGTTTGTTGTTCTGGGGGGATTGCTGAGGTGGGAGTGGGAGGGCAGAGCCGGAGGGGACACGGCCCGCAGTGACCAGAGCAGATGAAGCAGAGCGGGATCTGGTGCTGAATTATCCATCAAAGCCTGTGAGGGCAGTGGGGAGCCTGGAGAAGCTGCCGGGCTGGGGCAGGGTGTGGGGCTTGTGCACTGGCTGTGCCAGGTCTCAGAGTTGTGGTGTTTTCTGGCATTTCTTACTTCTCGTACTCGAAAGTGGAGCAGCTGCTGGTTCTCTGACCCTGAAGGACCTTCCCTCGAGTGAAGGCACCTTCACATTCCTCAGCTGCAGCTGCCTGTGATTCCTGTGTCCTCACCACCCTCCAGTCTGACTCTTGTGTTTTATTTGCTCTGATAAACCCAACTCCTGTAGGATACCAAAGCCAAGAAGTAAAACACCTGTTACTTAATTTTTTTAGCTCTAAATGACGTTTGTATTTTTCTGCAGAATTCTCTATATTGATGTAAATGCAGGTAGTACATTAAACAAAAAGCACCCACCTTCCTTGTGGTATTTGAAGGGGAATTTCAGTCCTACCCCCACCCCCTGCTCCTTAATCTTCTCTGGCTTTGTCATTGGGTTAATTGTATTCTCTTTGTCAGGGGGAAGATGGGACCATTGCGCTTTAGGTGAAACCTGATGACCATGAAGTCCCGAGGGAAATAGAGTGGGAATTCCTTCTCACTCCTCGAAAAACAACAACAACAACAAAAATTCCAACAATTGCCTAATGGTAAGAAAGCTGTTGGTTTTAATGAGTGTGATATTTACAGTGCTCATTAATCAGGGAACAGATTGAAGAGCTGGAGCTCTGGGATGGAGGAGGACCCAGCTGTAAATGCTGCGTGTTCGGAGAGGGTGGGAGGCTTGGACTGAAGACGTGATTGTCCCGTGGTTTGTGCCCTCTCCCCAGGGATTGCCGCTTCCACTGGCGTCATGGGGAGCTGCTGCAGTTGTCTGTGCACAGACAGCATCCCAGACAACCACCCCACCAAATTTAAGGTAAATGTTGGCCCTTCAACCCCGTCAGACAGCGTGTGACAGCTCCGGCTGCTGGCAGAGCCCAGCGTGGGCTGGAGTCGGGCATGAGAGGAGAGAAAACCTCTGCTCCTGCTCAGAGTGGCACTTGAAAGGGTTTGCAAATGTATTACTTTTGGTTTGGGTTTTTTTTTCCCTCTCCTTAAGGAACCTTTGCTGCAAATGTGTTTGTAGTCGCTGTCGAAATTGCCTCTGCTTGGAAAATGCAAGGAGATGGGGAACTGGAGAGAAACCTTTTATTGCTCAGGGCTGTGTTCCAGGGCCTGGGCTCAGACACATCAGCTGAGCTGCCAAGCTCAGAGTCTCCAGGGCTGACAGCTCGGCGCCTCCTGCCAGCCACGAATCCCTGCTCCCAGCTGGGAAAAAGGCATCAGGAAATGAGGGGGAATCCATGGAATTGCAGTGCTGCACGGGGGGCTGGTGAGGGGCACCGGGACTCTTGTGTCCAGCTCTGGGCCCTCAATCCAGGAAGGACATGGAGGGGCTGGAGAGTGTCCAGGGAAGGGAATGGAGCTGGGAAGGGGCTGGAGCTCCAGGAGCAGCTGGGGGAGACTCAGCCTGGAGAAAAGGAGGCTCAGGGGGCACCTGGAATTCTCTCTGACAGGAGGGGGAGCTGGGGGGGGGTCGGGCTCTGCTCCCAGGGACCAAGGGACAGGAGGAGAGGGAACGGCCTCAGGCTGTGCCAGGGGAGGCTCAGGTTGGACATCAGGAGGAATTTCCTCATGGAAAGGGTGGTGAGGGTTTGACAGGGGCTGCCCAGGGTGTCCCCAGCCCTGGAGGTGCCCAGGGAAGGACTGGCCGTGTCCCTCGGTGCTCCTGGAGGTCCTTTCCAGCCTCAGTGACTCAGTTCCCTGCTGTGGCCCCCGCAGGTGACGAACGTGGACGATGAGGGGCACGAGCTGGGCTCGGGGATCATGGAGCTGACCCAGAGGGAGCTCATCCTGCACACGCACAAACGCGACGCTGTCCGGTGGCCCTTCCTGTGCCTGCGCCGCTACGGCTTCGACTCCAACCTCTTCTCCTTCGAGAGCGGCCGCCGCTGCCACACGGGCCAGGGTGAGGGAGGGGGGCAGCAGCGCTGACCATTCTGTCCCCACAGTGCCTGTGTCCTCCCAAATTCCTGCCCCTCGTGAGCCCACAGGTTCCCTTGGGGCCCCTTTCCCCAGGTCATGGGGCTGTGTGTGCACGTGCAGGGAGTGCTGCTCATCAACCTTAACCTGGCCATAAATGTGATGGGCTTGTTTGGCTGGTGCTCGTGAGGGGAGGCATTTCTGGGATGGATTTAATGCCAGGGAGGATGGTACAGTGCCAGCTTTGGTGCCAGAGGATGCCCAGCTCGGGCAGGAGGGGTGGCTGGACTTTCCTGAGGGTTTAGAAAGCACCTTTTGCAAGACTGAAGCTGTCGAGCATCTTTGAGCCCGGGACAAAGCAAAGGACATTTCCTGCCCCTTCTCCCAGGCCCTTCCTCTGTGCAAGGAGCACATCAGTGGCAACAGTTGCTTGAGGACATTTTGCTTTCCCTGGTGCTTTCCCCCTGCCCTGCTCAGTGCTGGTTCTGCCCCAAACTTTGCATTTGGGGTCTGGCAGCACTTTGGGACAGCGAGGGAAGGGAGTCCTGTGTCGTGGTGGTGCTGTGCAGGGGGATGCTGTGCATGGAGGAGGGAAGTGAGTCACCCAGGAGGACGTGCCAAGTCATCAGCAGCACTGGGAACAGTCTCCAGTTTTACAATAGTGCCTGTTGGTTCCTCCACTGGTCTGTCTCTCTTGCTTTTAAAGAGCTGAACATTTTCTTGGCATCTGCATCCCAGGGGAAAAAAAAAAAAAAAGTTGTTTCCTTATTCCGTTAATGTGTTTGTAAACTCCTTCAGATCCAAAAGGACTCCCATGAGTGCTCAGGGTCTGTGCAAATCTGCAGTGGCATATGCTTCCTTCCAATATTTATCTGAGTTGGGCCTCCCTCTCCTGGAGCCATGTGCTCCTCAGTTGCCTGTGATGGGAATTGGTCCTTTGGTTTCTGGTTTGCCTTTTGCAGGGCGAGGATCAGTGATTACAGTTTAATTCTGCCCCGTGGGTGGTTTGGTTCCTTTCAGGTCCAGGCAGAGGTGACCAGGCAAAGCTCTTCACACCCTACAAAACTTGTGGCAGACACTCCTCAGTCTGACAGCAGAAACCAGAGGGGTGATGATGTGTTTTGATGAGTTTTCCCCCCTTCCTTTTAGGATTTTATTCTTCTCATTGATTTTATCTGGAGGACTCCTTCCCCCTGCTGCTCCCCAGCTGATACAAAGCAGATCCAGCTGGTTTTTTTTCGGCCAGAACCTTTGCAAACCTGGATCTTTGGGAGCAGCCCTTGTTGCCATGCCATTCCCGTTGCCATGGCTTTGGTGTGTGCGTGTGCCAGCCTGGGATTGGTTGGTGGTCCAGGCTGCTCCTTTGGGGAGACACTCTTTAATTACAGAGATTTTTAAAAATAGGATGTTCTCGTCCCTCCCTCATGTGCACACACCACACCAGGGCCCAGTCCTGCTTCAAGGAGTCACTGGCACGGACTCTCCCTGGCAGTGAGGACTGGGCTGGGTGCCAGGGGAGTTCAAACAGCAGATCAGAGGTGAAAGGAGACCAGTGCCTTCACACCTGTGGGGTGTGGGGTTGGTTGTTGTGAGAAAACACAGCGCTGAGGTGTTCAGGGCCAGGCTGGATGGAGCTCTGAGCAACCTGGGCTGGTGGGAGGTGTCCCTGCCCAGGGCAGGGGGTGGAACTGGACGAGCTTTAAGGTCCTTCCAACCCAAATTCTGTGATTTCTTGAGTAACTCGCCGGGTTGTTGTTTATTTTCCCGTGGCTGTGGGTTAGTCGTGTTCAACACAGCAAAAGAAATCAGAATTCCCTGTTTGTGTGGAGCCAGGAATTCCCTGTACTCCTGTTAAAAGCGGGATCACTTCCTTGCTCCTCTGACCCTCCTCTCTGTCACTGCACAGGGATTTTTGCCTTCAAGTGCTCCCGAGCAGAGGAGATCTTCAACCTGCTCCAGGACCTGATGCAGTGCAACAGCATCAACGTGGTGGAGGAGCCCGTTGTTGTCACCAGGAACAGTCACCCCACGGAGCGGGAGCTGTCCCGGACCCCCCAGGCCCCCAACAGTGAGAGCCCTCAGTGTCTGGGGAGAGGGGAGGGTCCCCAGAAATGGGCTGACATCTGCAGTGCTCCCATCAAAGTGCCCAGTGCAGCCCCTGGCTCTCTGCCCTTTGTGTCCATGTGAACCCTGTGCCACACGTTTATCTCAGGGCCCCACTTGTGTCCCCTGTGGGGATTTTGTTTCCAAGGAAACGGCAGCAAAACTCCCCTTCCAAACAGTCATCAGCCCTCAGTTGGGTTTCCCTGGACCACTGCAAGGTGGCCTTTCCTAAGTGGCACCTACAAGGGTCGGGTGGTTTCTACAGGGAACCACATCTGGGATAATTGGGATTGGCTCAATTCCTGTCTCCAGGAGGAGGGACTCAGATTTACAGAGGCCTGGCCCTGGTGTTTGTGCATTGGGACCTCCCCCAGACGTGCTGGTTCTGCCCTCCAGGCTGCAGCTAAAGGCCCAGCTTTAATAACTATTTAATAACTATGTTGGACCAAACTGATGCTTCTCTGCCTTGGTTCTCTCCCAGGTCTGGGTTACACTGTCCCAGGATTTCCCAATGGATTTCCCAGCTTCCCTGGAGACAGCCTGTCCTACTCCTCGGTGAGCAGCCTGAGACATTCCTCCGTGGGGGAAGACTCTACTCGTCCCCTCCTGGGGCCTGAGGAGCAGGTAAAGCCGCCTGTCCTAAACTCTGCTGGGTGCAAGCAGCTGGTCGTGCTGTGCAGTCCTGGGCTTCTCCTTCTCAGAGCTCAGGGGATCCTCACACCTTGTCATTCCTTTTTATCTCTTTGCTTCCTTTTGCTCTTGGAGGCTCCTGCTCTCTGACACTTCACTAGAACAGACTCTCTGCCAAACTGAATTGTCCTAAACCCACTGATTCTTGGGGGGGCAATTCTCTGTCAGCTCTTCCTGCAGTTACACCCCAAGTTCAGACCTTTTTTATCTTCATCTCTTTGTTCTCCATTGTAGAGTTTAAGATTTTTCCCTACATTGTCTGAACCACCCCCTGGGAGGCCTGGGGAGGTGTGAGGGCTGCAGGATCCTCGTGTGAATCACTCAGGCAAATAGTTTGCACGTGGCTTTGCTTTTTGCCCTGTGCCATGTGCATCGAGTGTGAGAGAGACAGGATCCCAGATTCACTGAGGTTGGAAAATCCCTCCAGGATCATCAAGTCCAACCTGTGCCTGTTCCCCCCCTTGTCCCCCAGCCCAGGGCACTGAGGGACACGTCCATCATTCCTTGGACACCTGCAGGGATGGGCACTCCAAACCTCCCTGGGCAGCCCCTGCCAAGGCCTGCCCCCCCTTTCTGTGAGGAAGTTCCTCCTGATGTCCAACCGTGTGGACATACAGGATGTATATCTGCAGCTGGACTCCTTTTTGTCTCTCCTTCAGCCCACAAATCTTGAAACGGCTTTTGCATTTCCCCCCAAAAAACCCTTTTTTGACTCCCGAAATTCTTTCATCTCCTCCTGTTCCCTCAGCCACTGCTCCCTTTTGCCGTTCCCGGCGGTGTCTCGGCTGCTGGCAGCTGCTTTGCTCTTGCCTCTGCTCTCTTCTCCTTTCACTGTCCCTCTGCTTCTCTCCTTGCAGTCCCACACCTACGTCAACACGGCCAGTGGGGAGCAGGAGCCGAGGGGCCGGCACTGTATGCACTCCTTGCCTGAAGCCCACCCTCCTTTCCCCCCTAGGAACCACGGCTGCTCCCCCGAAGACCCCAACCCCCAGGTCTTCCTGCAGCCCGGGGAGGTTAAATTCGTGTTGGCTCCCGGCTCCAGNCAGCCGCCTGGCCAACGTCTTCAGCTTCGACTTCGCCCGGCCCTGCCCGGAGCAGCCCAGGCAGCTCAACTACATCCAGGTGGAGCTGGAGGCTGAGCCGGCCAAGGGGCACCCGGAGCCCCCCGGCAGCCCCGGCGCCCGCCGCGGCGACTCCTACGCCGTCATCGACCTCAAAAAGACCGCGGCCATGTCCAGCCTGCAGCGGGCACTGCCCAGGGACGACGGGACCTCGCGGAAAACTCGGCACAACAGCACCGACCTGCCCCTGTGAGGGGCCGCGGGTGCCAGCCCCGTGTCATGGCTTTGGTCCTGCCCCTCGGTGTCCTGCCCGCCGTGACTTCCACTCGCCATTGCCTTCTCCCATCCCCCGGTGCCACGGGGTGGCTCCTACACCTGCGGTTAAGGCTCGTCCGTCTGTCCGTCCCCCCCTCTCTGTGTTGTTCGTTTCTCAAAGCCTTGTGGGGTATTTGGCGGCTCTGAGGGTTACGTTTTGGGCGGGAGGGTCAGCAGTGTGGCACCGAGGGGGCACGGCCTGCGGTGCAGGTCAGAGCAGGGCAGTGCCACGGGGGAGGCCTGTTCCCCAAAACGAGCTGCTTCAGGGGCTCCACTGCAGATCCAGCCTGTTCCTCGTGGATTTCCTGCCTTCAGGGGAGCTCTGCAGTCAAGGTTTGCCCCGTGTTTTCCCCGGTGATGAGGGAGCTCCTGCTGTGGCCTTTCCCCCCCCCCAGCGAGCTCGCTGGTCCCTGTTTCCTTGAAGCTTTTTATACCTCTGTCCCTTTCTCAGACTCAGTGTGAATTGGGCAGGGGAAATGAAACAAGGAGGACAGAGAGCCGTGGGCACACACTGTGATCACAGAAACCCCATCTCCTAAATCCTGAAATTCCTCTCCCTGCTTCAAAAGAGGAGGGAAAAGCCACAACCATGAGATCGATTTGAGGTTTGGTCTAGGAAACGTCACTTGTGCCATACCCTGGTGTGATGTTGGTGGGTTCTTTTTGGCAGCTGCTCAGAAGTGCCATTGATTTGTTTATTTGTTTACATATTTATTTATGAAATGCTCCTTTGCATCCCAGTTGATTGCCAAACTGGTGCCAATATGAAGCGTGTGCTCGCTGTGGCTCACTCTGGTCTGGGGGACGAGGTCTCAGAAGAGGTCGGTGGCTTTGCTGAGCCACAAACTGGGGGAAAAATTTCCAGAAAAGAGCAGCTGGGAATGAAAACTTTTATTGAGTCGGGCCTGGCTGTGGCGGGGTGGGTGGGAAATGGAATGGGAGCCGTGGGAGTGGGAGCAGAGCTGCCAGGCAGCTGAGCTTGGAGGGGCATCAAAGTTGGTGCCTGCGCCCACGTGCTGGGCCAGGAGGGATGTGCTCAGGGCTGGGGGTGAATGTGCAGTTTGGGTCCTGCAGCTGCACACCTGGAAGGGCTAAATTTCAGCTCTCGGGTGAATTTGTGGCCTTTGCTGTAGATTTTGGTGTTGCTGGTGGGGCTGAGCTGAGGGCTCTGCTCCTCCCCTGCTCCAGGGTGTCCCCCAGCCCTCTCCACGTGTCCTTCCCGGCATTCCTCTGTGCCTGTTCCCAGGGAGGGAAGTGCTCTGGGATGCTCTGGAGTCCCTCCTGTTGTCTGTATCCACCTTCCTGCTGGGCCAGGAGCTGCCTCCAGTGCTCAGTGAGGGTCCTGCTCCCCGCAGAGACTTTGCCAACCCTCGTGTTCCCCTTGTCCTCGACGTTCTCTGGTGTCGATGTCCATGAAAGAGAAAAGTCCCCGATCACCCAGCCCCAACCTGCTTCTGAGGGCCACGAACCCGATTTCCAGGTTCTGGGAGTTCAGCTTCCTCGGTTTTTTGGTGCTGTAATGCCCTGTGGAACCATGACCCTGTTGGGGTGTGATCTGAGGCTGAGTGATGCCATGTTTGTGTCGCAGCACGTGGAGTTCTTGGCTTGCTGTTGCACTATAAATTCCAGGTGTGCCACATGCTTAAATTCACTGTTTTCCTTTTTATTTCCGAAGTCCTTGTGCTTGTCTTCCATTCTTTTGTGTCCCCCCCCACACACACCCTCGTGTCACCTATAACTGAAAGGAAACCCGAGGTAATATATTTTTATATGTATAACAAATGACTTTATTTGAAGAAAAACCAACCGCCCCCCCTCCCCCAAGTAATGTATCCCCCTGAATCCAGCTTTCGTTTAGGGAAGTGAGAGAAGAAATTGTTTATATCTATATCTATATATATCTATATATATATATATATCTAAAAGTTAACTGCGTTAAGCTTTAAATAAAGTATTTAAATAAAGAATTTTTGAGCTGTGAGTGTCACCCTCTTAGGAGGGAGGCCGGGTGGGGGCGCGGGGATGGGGATGGTGAGCGCCGGAGCTCAGGTGGCACATCTNGAGGTTAAATTCGTGTTGGCCCCCGGCTCCAGCCCCCGCCGGGGCTGCCGGCACCCCCGGGAGCGCAGGGCACCCCTCTGCCCCCCCAACAACAACAACAACGAGTGCCAGGAGGGCTGCCCTTCGTCCCAGTGCGTCTATGAGAACCTCAATGGGCCGCTGGGCCGGGCCGGCCGCTCCAAGCTGTGCCGGGAGGACGGCGGCTGCCGCCATCGCCGCTCGGCGCTGCTGCACTACGAGAACCTGCCCGCGCTGCCCCCGGTGTGGGAGCTCCAGCCTTGCCAGCGGCGGGACGAGGAGGCCGCGCCGTCCCCCAACGGCTTCTCGGAGGCAGGAG
>WEKX01020271.1:401590-458274 GCA_013390025.1 Pitta sordida
GCCAATATGAAGCGTGTGCTCGCTGTGGCTCACTCTGGTCTGGGGGACGAGGTCTCAGAAGAGGTCGGTGGCTTTGCTGAGCCACAAACTGGGGGAAAAATTTCCAGAAAAGAGCAGCTGGGAATGAAAACTTTTATTGAGTCGGGCCTGGCTGTGGCGGGGTGGGTGGGAAATGGAATGGGAGCCGTGGGAGTGGGAGCAGAGCTGCCAGGCAGCTGAGCTTGGAGGGGCATCAAAGTTGGTGCCTGCGCCCACGTGCTGGGCCAGGAGGGATGTGCTCAGGGCTGGGGGTGAATGTGCAGTTTGGGTCCTGCAGCTGCACACCTGGAAGGGCTAAATTTCGGCTCTCGGGTGAATCTGTGGCCTTTGCTGTGGATTTTGGTGTTGCTGGTGGGGCTGAGCTGAGGGCTCTGCTCCTCCCCTGCTCCAGGGTGTCCCCCAGCCCTCTCCACGTGTCCTTCCCGGCATTCCTCTGTGCCTGTTCCCAGGGAGGGAAGTGCTCTGGGATGCTCTGGAGTCCCTCCTGTTGTCTGTATCCACCTTCCTGCTGGGCCAGGAGCTGCCTCCAGTGCTCAGTGAGGGTCCTGCTCCCCGCAGAGACTTTGCCAACCCTCGTGTTCCCCTTGTCCTCGACGTTCTCTGGTGTCGATGTCCATGAAAGAGAAAAGTCCCCGATCACCCAGCCCCAACCTGCTTCTGAGGGCCACGAACCCGATTTCCAGGTTCTGGGAGTTCAGCTTCCTCGGTTTTTTGGTGCTGTAATGCCCTGTGGAACCATGACCCTGTTGGGGTGTGATCTGAGGCTGAGTGATGCCATGTTTGTGTCGCAGCACGTGGAGTTCTTGGCTTGCTGTTGCACTATAAATTCCAGGTGTGCCACATGCTTAAATTCACTGTTTTCCTTTTTATTTCCAAAGTCCTTGTGCTTGTCTTCCATTCTTTTGTGTCGTCCCCCCCCACACACACACCCTCGTGTCACCTATAACTGAAAGGAAACCCGAGGTAATATATTTTTATATGTATAACAAATGACTTTATTTGAAGAAAAACCAACCGCCCCCCCTCCCCCAAGTAATGTATCCCCCTGAATCCAGCTTTCGTTTAGGGAAGTGAGAGAAGAAATTGTTTATATCTATATCTATATATATCTATATATATATATATATCTAAAAGTTAACTGCGTTAAGCTTTAAATAAAGTATTTAAATAAAGAATTTTTGAGCTGTGAGTGTCACCCTCTTAGGAGGGAGGCCGGGTGGGGGCGCGGGGATGGGGATGGTGAGCGCCGGAGCTCAGGTGGCACATCTGGGATCCTCCCGGCGCAGTGTCGCAGCTTCCTCTAGTGGCCGCGGGGAAAGCGGTTCCAGAGGAGAAGCCACGTCTGGGATGGAAGGGGAGGAGGGAACTCGTGTCTGTGCTCCTCCATCCCTCCCGACAGCTCTCGGGAAATCTTTCCTTCCCACCGTTTTTATTCCGGTTGGGAAGGATGTTTCTCCAGCCCTGTGTCTTTACAGCACCTTGTCAAGGTGGATCTCAAGGGTCTGAGGGCTGCCCTCAGTCTTTCTGGGAAGTTTGTCCTCCCCCAAACCTGCCTTGTCTGGAAACTCCGCACACAGGCAGCAGAACAGGTTTAGGTTCCTGTTAATGAAGGTGAATTCATTAGTAAGAGTCCTGAGAGCTTTGAAGTCGGCAATTACAGGCCAGGGAATGGAAAGGGTTAGTTGTAAAGAAGGGATCTGATTTGTTTTTCTTCCATCAGCGAATGGGATTTTCCAGTTGAAAGGCCCAGATACCTCCGTGTTACCTCAGACTCCTCCCGGGTCCCTTGGATCCCCTTGGGGTTCTCAGCATTGTGAGGTGGCTCATCTTCACCTGCTTTGGGAAGTCAAATGTCTGACCTGGAGCCCAGCTTTTTATTTCAGGTGCTGTTCCCCTGGTTGTGGAGGACAAGAGGAACCTTTATTTTGACGTGGATGGGAGCTGCTCACCTGTGGAACCTCTGTTTTGGAAATAAAGCCCCAAACGCAGCTCGTGCAGCGCTGGGTGAAGGATCCCTGGGCTGGTGTGGGTTCATAAACACAGCTGCACATGGGCCATCCCAACACAACCTCCCCCATGGGCAAATCAAGGAATCACAGGATGCTTTGGGTTGGAAGGGACCTTAAAGCTCAGCCAGTGCCACCCCCTGCCATGGGCAGGGACACCTCCCACTGTCCCAGGCCGCTCCAACCTGGCCTTGGACTCTTCCAGGGATCCAGGGGCAGCCGCAGCTTCTCTGGGCACCCTGTGCCAGGGCCTGCCCACCCTCCCAGGGAAGAATTCCTTCCCAGTATCCCGTCTAAACCTACAGTCTTCCAGTTTAAACCCATTCCCCCTCGTCCTGTCAATGAGCTGTTGGCCGAGTCCTGCTCCGCACAGAGATGTCAGAAACCACAAATCCATGATTCCCATTAACCTGAACCCCTCAGTGCTGTCCAGCTTTGGGTCAGGAAGTGCCAAGGCTCCGTGTGTGGCTGCAGAGGGCACCTTCTTCCCTCTCCTTGCGCAGGGCCGAGCCCGGGGCCGTGCCGGGAGCGCTGGGTCTATTGACGTTTGATAACCACCCTCCGCTTCCAGCCGCAGTTTGCTTTTTATCCAATCTTAATAAGTTGATCTTTCTATCAATCCTGCTGGCAAACAAGATAATTGCTGTATTATAGTCTCAATATCCAGCAAAGGACACACATTCCCCCGTGCTCCCGAGGGAATGAAATCCGTGTTGATGTGGGATGAGCAGGGAGTGATAACGATGCCGGGTGACGGAGAGGGTGATTTCCCTTCTGGGAAGAGCCTGTGCTGCTCGGATTGGGGATGTGAACAGGGCTGGAGGAGCTCTGGAAAATATTTAGGCTATAAGTGAAACATTTTCCAGAAAATATTTAGGTTGCACTATAACCAAAAATGTTTGGGTCTTTTCCTAGAAAAATATTTAGATTGTGACCAAACCCGTTTTTGTCAATTTTGTAGAAAATATTTGTGTTTTAACCAGAAATGTTTTGGTGTCTTTGGGTGTTTGTTGGCAGTTTGGGAAGTCTGTGTTTGGGGTTCCTTTTTTTTTTTTTTTTTTTTTTTGTAGGAAATACACCGAATAAGGACCTTTCTGACTTTCTGGGCTGCTGTGAGGAGCTGGTGGGTGGGTTAAACCCCAAGGGCTCAGGGGTGGGTTACACCTCCCCACGCACAGGGAGGCACAGCACCTGCCTGGGGAAGCAGAATGAGGAGGGAAAAATGTCAAAATACGCAATTTCTGTCCAAAGGTGTGTGACACGAAACGAGCTCCTCTCCTGGAGCGGAGGAGAGCGAAGGGCTGGGAGGCTGATGAAGAGGAGGAGGATGAGCTGAAGGCAGAGCAGCCCCGGAGACCATCCCGGCCGAGGCAGGAGAGGGAACCTGATGTGCTCCAGCTCCTTGCCCGTGTCCTGGGAAAGCTCCGCGGGCGGAAGGAGGGCAGACAAAAGCCTTTCCAAGCGCCGTGAGCTCTTTGTGCCGGGGCAAGGTTTGAGCCGGTCCCGGCTATCGCCCGCTGACGTCGGGTCCCTCCTGCCCGGGCACAGATAAGCCCTGACCCCTTTGATCTCGCCCCCGACGGCCGGAGCTGCCCCGCTAAGGACACGGACTCTCCGAGCTCCTCGTGGCCCTCAGCACAAAGAAGCCCTTGAGGCCAGGGGTGCAGGAGGTGGTAATGGAAAATGGAGCTCAGCAGATAAGGGCGGGCACCGGGCCCGGTATAAAAGCGGGGAGCCCGCACGGCTCCGCTCCGCCGCTGCTGCTGCCGCCTCCCCTCGGGTGTGTGCGGACACCTCAGCACCATGAAGCGCCTCATCCTGGCCCTGGCGTGTCTGCAGCTGGCAGAGGGGTTGGTGAGGTGGGTGTCCCGCCGCAGGAGCAGCGGGGAGAGGGCGGAGATCGGAGCCTGTGACCTGCAGGGCGGCTGGTGAGGTGTGGCTGCAGCCTCCGGCATCTCCACGTCATGGTGCCAGTCCAGGCACATCCCTGAGGACCTGGAGGGCATCCATGGGGACCTGGAGGGCATCCCTGGGAACCTGGAGGGCACCCCTGAGAACCTGGAGGACATCCCTGGGGACCGGGAGGGCATCCCTGGGAACCTGGAGGGGCATCCCTGGGGACCTGGAGGGCACCCCTGGGGACCTGGAGGGCACCCCTGAGGACCTGGAGGACATCCATGGGGACCGGGAGGACATCCTTGGGAACCTGGAGGGCACCCTTGGGGACCAGGAGGGCTCCCATCGTGGCAGGGTCTGAAGGATCCCAGGGAACGGAGCATTTGAAAATGTCCAAATCTCCTCCTGATTCCCTGCTGTGTTCCGTTGGGTTTTCCTCCCCCTGTGCAGAATCAATCTGAAGAAAGGCCAGTCCATCCGGGAGAAGATGAGGGCAGCTGGGGTGCTGGACGACTACCTGAAGAAAACGAAATATGACCCAGTTAAGAAATACAGTTCCACCAAGGGCCATGTTGTGACCCAGCCAATAACCAACCACCTGGATGTGAGTACCCCAGGCTCCCTTCCCTCTGCCTCTCTGCACAACATGTGCCCCTTTTCCTCCTCCTTGGCAGCTGCTGGAGCAATCTGGTCCCCTTGGAGCCTCCAGGAGCGAGGAACTGCTTTTCTCCCACTCTTCTAAGCTTCTGCTTTAGGCTTAGGAAAGCTTTTCCCCAGCCATGGAAAGTGAGGCTTTTCTGTGTGTAACAGACACATCAGTTGTTTCATAGTTCATCTTTTGGGGCAAAGAGCAGCACGAGAGCTCAGCCTGCTCCTGCCTGGTTGGTGATTGGCAAGAGCCAGCCTGGCATTCCCCACCACCCTGCAAGGCCTTGGGATGCCAGGTGAAGGCCTGGTCTGTTCCTGAGCCCGTGGCCAATGGAGATGCCCTGTTTTTGGCTGCAGTCCTCCTACTTTGGGGAGATCACCATTGGGACCCCCCCGCAAAAGTTCCTGGTGCTGTTCGACACAGGCTCCTCCAACCTGTGGGTGCCCTCCATCGACTGCAAGAGCCCAGCCTGCTGTGAGTACCCGCAGTGTGCTGCCACCTGAGCCACTATTCCTGGAGCAGTGGTTGGGAGTAACCAATCCCGTCGGGGACTTCATGATTCCAGGCCAAAACTGACCCCAGGATGCTGATCTGGGATTGCTGCTCCCTGGTGCTTTCCTGGGGAAGCACAGAGCTCTCTGCCCAGCCACAAATCCCTCTGGCCATCCCAGGAATCTCAGTGGCGGTGCCTGACCTTCCCCAGCTGGGCAGAGGGAAGAGCAAAGCCAGGAAGTGCAGAGCTGGTGTCCCATGTCACACGCTGCCAATGGGACAGCAGCAGGGATGTAACTGGTGATGTCTTTGCTGGGCGGCTCTTGTGCTGGTGAGCCCTGGAGAGAGAGAAGCACAAAGCAGAGGAACAGCCTGTTCTGCTCTTCAGGAGTTACTCCCTGCCAGCGGAGCCTCTGTGCCCACACTGAAGTCCCACCACAGCCATGTCAGCACATGCCCAGGACTTTTCCCTCTCCTTTCTCCCGCAGTCAATCACGCCAAGTTCAAGCCCAGTGAGTCCAGCACCTTCACCCCCAATGGCCAGTCCTACACCTTCTCCTATGGCAGTGGCGCTGTCAACGTGGTGCTGGGCTGTGACACGCTCAGGGTGAGTGCACCCCGTCCCTGCCCTCCCCGCTGCTGTGTCCCGGTGGAAGGAGCCTGGGAAGAGCCTCAGAGCAGATTTTCTGTAGCCAAGGCTTGGACTAACCGTGGGCAGCACCGACGCCAAGTGGTCACTGACACCCTCAGTCACCCAGCTGGGGTCTGACTGTGTTTTATCCCAATTCCTGCTATTTTTCCCCACTGCCTGGTGCTGTTGTCACCCGCTGTGACCTTGCAGCACTCTTGGGCTTCCAGAGCATCAGCCACTCGGGTTTGCCTTGCTGACCCAGCCTCCCCCTTCCCTTCCAGATCCAGAACATCACCGTCACAAACCAGGACTTTGGGCTCAGTGAGGAGGAGCCAACTCAGCCTTTCTACTTCGCCGACTTTGATGGGATCCTGGGGATGGCCTACCCGTGCCTGGCAGTGGGAAGGGTGCCCACGGCGCTGCAGGGAATGCTGCAGCAGGAGCAGCTCGCCCAGCCCATCTTCAGCTTCTACTTCTCGCGGTAAAAACCTGCCAGGACCCTCACCTCTGTGTCCCCTGCCTGTCCCCACCTTCCTCCTGGTTTTATCACCCTGCAGCCCAGGGATATCCCACAGATTTACTGATCCCTGCTGCTGTAACTGTGTTTCTGCAGCCGACCCACCTACCAGTACGGGGGAGAGCTGATCCTCGGGGGGATCGACGCTCGGCTCTTCCAAGGGGACATCGTGTGGGCACCGGTGACCCAGGAGCTTTACTGGCAGGTGGCACTGGATCAGTGAGTGCTGTTTGTGCCTCTGGGCATCATCCCCCGGGGCAGCTCATGCAGGGAGGGGGCTCAGCCGCCCCCCAGATGCAGCTGCACTTTGCAGCAGACACAGGTTTGAGGCTGGATGCATTTAGAGCACCCCAGCCTGACAGACCAAGGCAGGTTTAGGTGCCAGTGGGTGCCTAAAGGGGCATCTTTCTCCCTGTGCTCCTCCCAGGTTTGCTGTTGGGCAGTCAGTGATCAGCTGCTGCAGCCAGGGCTGCCAGGCCATCGTGGACACTGGGACATTCCTGCTGACAGTGCCCGAGGTCTACATCGAGAGCGTCCTCCAGGCCCTGGGTGCTGAGGAGACCAGCTATGGGGTGAGTGAAGGGATTCTGGGGGGGGTGTGGAGCAGTAGGAACCCTGCAGAGGAGTCAGGGCTGTGGGTTCCACCACGTCCCACAGAATCTCTCATGGCACCTACAGAGCAAAGCACTGCAGGGGAGTCAGGGGAGGACGAGGTGACACCATTTCCTGACGTCCTTTCAGGCTGGGAAAGTTGGGGCTGTTCAGCCTGAAGGTTGTACAGAGACCTCAGAGCAGCTTCCTGGGTCTGCAGGGGTCACAAGGAGGGCAGAGAGGGAATGTGCATCAGGAACTGTAGTGACAGGACAAGAGGGGATGGGTTCAAACTGAAAGCCAGAAGGTTGAGGTGGGATATTGGGAAGAAATCCTTCCCTGTGAGGGTGGGGAGGCCCTGGCACAGGGTGCCCAGAGAAGCTGTGGCTGCCCCATCCCTGGAAGTGTCCCAGGCCAGGTTGGAGCCACCTGGGAGAGTGGGAGGTGTCTCTGCCCGTGGCAGGGGGTGGCACTGGCTGATCTTTAAGGTCCCTTCCAACCCAAACCATTCTGTGATGGCACTGCCAGAGGACGAAGTGTTTGTCTCCCTGGCACACGAGGGTAACTCTCCTCTCCCTGTGGGTGCTGTCCCACCCATAATCTCCTCTCCTCCCTCTCTCCACAGTACGCAGTTGACTGCAATGCGACCCAGGACATGCCCTCCCTCACCTTCATCATCAACGGCGCTCAGTTCCCGCTCCCCCCCTCCGCCTACGTCCTGAACGTACGTGTGAGCTGAGGTGCCTCATCCTGCTGGGTCCTGGAGGGGCAGGGCAGGATGCTCCTTGCCCAGCAGTGATGCTCCCCCTCCCTGCAGCCTGGCTGGGGGAGGGTCCTGGTGCTTCTCTGAGGCTCCAGCCTGACAAAATTCCCCTCATACAGACCAATGGCTACTGCACCCTTGGGATCGAGGTCACCTACCTGCCCTCCCCGAACGGGCAGCCGCTCTGGATCCTGGGGGATGTGTTTCTTAAGGAGTATTACACCATTTTTGACATGACTGACAATCGTGTCGGCTTCGCCCTGTCGGCGTAGAGGAAAGGGCAGCACAGTCCAGCCCCTCTCCTGGCCCAACACCCCCGTGCCAGCGTTGCCGAAGTGCCACGGCATTCCCAGGGACCTTTCTGTTCCTTTAGGTGCCCACAGGGCTCCCCATCCCTCGGGATTTCTGTGTAAGTGTGTTCTCACACTCGCCTCTAACAAATAAACCACAACGTCCCAAACCGCCTCTGACCTGCCGGGTTTGTTGAGCGCAGACTGAGCACAGAGGGATGGTTTACACGGCTCAGACTCTCTTTCTCCAGCAAGGTAAGTGCCATGATAAGCTCCAGGGCTGAGGATAAAGCCACAGGCCCCGTCAGTGCCCACCTCCAACCCTCATGCCAGGCATCGGGAAACCTCAGGTAGGAAGCCCCTAATAATCCCTGCAGCTGGAAAAGGTTTGCCAGAGGCCTGTGATTAAACCTAAGAGGGAATAGGAGGCTGTGAGGTGAGTCATGACACCCCAATGACCCCGAAACCCTGGAGCAGGGCTGTTCAGGCAGGTAAAGGAGCGGCTGGAGTATCAGGAGTTGTGGCGTGAGGCTAAAGGGGACGGGGAACACCTTGGGTGGGGGAGGCTGAGCAACGTGTCTCTTCCCTGGGATCCAGACTCGTTCTTAGCAGCTCTGTATCGTTATCAGATGTAGCCACAGCTCTGTGGTTTCACCGAGGGAAGGCCACAAACTGCTCTGTGCTTTGTGTGGAAATATTGACAGAGGCTGAGTGCAGGGAGATGGAGCTGGAGTGGGCACAGGCAGCAGGGAATGGCCTTCCCTCCTCCCCACGGAACGGGAGGTTTCTGGTGGAAATGGGGCAGTGACCAGATGGGACAGGCAAAGGCTGACCATGTCCCTGCTGCTCTTTGCTCTCCCCTTTGCTCCCTGCAGGATCTGTCCAAGCCAAGGCAGATCCATCAGGATGCGACAGAGGAGGAAGAGAAACTGGGGGGTTTCTGGAGCTGCTGCAGGCTGCAAACATCATTCCACGACGGACAGCTTGGATGGAAACAGGGGCCCTGTCAGCAGGGACTGGAGCTCTGTGGACACCTGCAGGGACAGCAGGGCTGCTCCTGACCATTCCTGGAACACCAGCAGCGGGAATTTCCATTTGCTGCAAAGGGTGTGTTTTTGCCTTTGTTTTCTGGAAAGATCCGAGCTGGTGCTGAAGGCAAGAGGAAAGGCTTTAACTGGTTGATAACCTTTTTATCAGATGTCACCGATTCGGTCCTGGCCAATGTGTCGGTGCCCCAAGAGCCGGGCAAGGAGGGCAATCAGGGCGGCTGCCGTGATTAACTCACCGCGAGCGTTGGTGGAGGGTGGGAGCAGAGATAGAGCAAAGGGGTGTCTGGAGCAGGAGCTGGGCACGGCTCTGCCTAAATACACCCTGCCTGGCACAGGAGGTGCCACACAGCCACCAGCACCCGGGGCCATGTGGGGACTGGCGCTGGCCCTGCTCTGCCTCCCGCTCGGGGAGGGGGTGCTGAGGTGAGTCCTGGGCAGGATGGGTGCGAGGGGACGGGGTGTCAGCGCACGGGAGGTGTCACTTGGCTGTCGTCTGCATCCCACAGGATCCCCCTGAGCACAGGCAGGTCCATCCGGGAGGTGATGAGGCAGAAGGGGCTGCCGGAGGGATTCCTGAAGAGCCTCAGAGGGGACCCGGGTAGGAAATACCAGCCCAGCGGCTCTGTGGCCTTTGAACCTCTGATGAACTACCTGGATGTGAGTGGTAAAGCTCTTCCTTCCTGCTCTGAGCCACCAGCCTCGGGTTTGGGGGGGATGTTCTCCTGTTTTCCTGGCTGCCTGTGGAAAGCTCTGCCGTGGGGGGCTGCCCTGGGCTTGGCCAGGGGGGTTGTTGGGGTTTAGCCTGTCCTGAGGGCTGGGTGATGAGAGCAGGAGGCAGCACATCTTATCCTGCATTGGAAGGTGGGAAATAACTTCTCAGAAAAAGCAGACTTGATGGTTCTAGGGCAGATCCACTACTCCTGGACCTGCTGCTCTGTGACAAGGGCAAATCATTGTCCCTTTCTGTGCTTTAGCTGCCCTCAAGGACCACAAGCCCTTCCTACGCTCCCACAGAAGTCTGGGTTTCTAGCATGGGGCACAGAGCTGAAAACTCATTAAAAAAACACAAGTAGAAAGAGAAATCCCTCCAGGTTCTTGTTCACAGACCTTCTACTTCGGGGAGATTGGCATCGGGACTCCTCCCCAGAATTTCCTGGTGATCTTCGACACTGGCTCTTCCAACCTGTGGGTGCCCTCCACCTACTGCCAGAGTCCAGCCTGTGGTGAGCACCCCTGGGGGGACACAGCTGTGGGGACCCCCCATCCCTCAGTGCTCCCTGGAGCTGTGACAAGGACACCAGATGGGGTTTGGTGTCTGCTCTGCTCGGGGACACCGGCAGGGCTGGGTTTGGATGGTCCCTTCCCTGTGAAGCTGGGACCGCTGTGGGGACAGGGATGCTGAGCCCAGGGCAGGGGGTGACCCGGGGGCTGTGACCGTCTCTCCCTGCAGAGGATCACGCCAGGTTCAACCACAGCCTGTCGTCCACCTTCGTGGGCATCGACGTGACCTACACCCTGAGATACGGGTTTGGGGACCTGTCGGTGGTGCTGGGATATGACACGGTGACAGTAAGTGACTCGTGAGGTGCTGGTGCCTGGCTGCACCAGGGTAAGAAGTGCCCGTGGTTACAGTCAGCACAGTCCAGGGAACAACTCGGGGAGTAGCTGAAAGTACCTTCTCACTGTGGGAATTGGAGCCTGATTAGTTTAAGGTGTGTCAGCCTGAACTGACTCCTGGGCTGGGATCTGCAAACAAACCCATTCCAACTCCTCTGGGCTTTCCACACCTGATTTGGGATAAGGGATATCTTTGACCACAAGAATTTGCTTTATATATGTCTGAGCTCTGTCCTTACATAAGAAACGTTCTGTGTGAGACTTGGCTTGTGACCACCATGTGATTTAAAACTAATTCAACAGGCAAAACCATTTGGTGAGTGTGTTTATGAAATAGTGAGTGATGGGACACAGACTGTGAGCCAGGCTGCTCCTGACTCCGTCGGTGATGGGGAAGAGCTCAGCATCTCCCAGAGCCTTTATGGCCCAATTCTGACATCCCCCAGCACCTTCCCTCTCCCTGCAGATCCAGAACATCGTCATCAGGAGCCAGGAGTTCGGCCTGAGCCTGGATGAGCCCAGCAGACCCTTTTACTACCTGGACTTCGATGGGATTCTGGGCATGGCTTACCCAGGCGTTGGCATCAGTGGTTTCAACACGCTCCTGCAGAACATGCTGGAGCAGGACCAGCTCAACAACCCCATCTTCAGCTTCTACTTCTGCCGGTGAGGCCTCTGGCAGCAGGTCCCTCTTCCATAGGCACAGCCTGGATCCATCCTTTTCTCCAGCCATACCTTCTCCCCACGCACCTCTGCCTGATTTGGGGTCTCATTTTGTGTCTTTCCAGCAACCCAACCTACAGTTATGGTGGGGAAGTCATCCTCGGGGGGGTTGACCCCCAGCTGTACACTGGGGAGGTTTTATGGGCTCCTGTGGTCCAGGAGTTGTACTGGAAGATCGGGATTGAGGAGTAAGTGCTGCCCCGTGTCTCCGAGTGAGTCTTGGGGTGGTGGAACCTTTTCTGATGCATTTCCTGCTGGTCCCCCAGGTTCTCCATCGGGCTGTCGGTCACCAGCTGGTGCAGCCAAGGCTGTCATGGCATCGTGGACACCGGGACATTCCTGCTGACCGTCCCAGGACAGTTCATGCCAGCCCTGCTGGAGGCACTGGGCGCGGAGGACAGCGACTACGGGGTGGGTGGGCAGGAGGCACCGGGTGATGCTGTGGGATGGGGACACACCTGAGGGGTGGTGCTGAGCTATGGAGCTTCCTGGGTTCTCTGGAGCAAAATATCCCACCTGAACCAGCGCTGCCGTGGTGTGAAACAGAAATAGTTCTTCCAAACATGACAAGTGTGTCAGCACAGCCTTGGCACGGTCAGAGCTGTGCTGACCCTTAACGAGCAAGGCCTGGGTGACTGTGACAGTAAAGCCAGTGCCAGCCCAGGGGTCCTGACCCCTCTGCCCCTCTTTGCCTCTCTTGCAGTTCCTCGTTGACTGCAGCAGTGTCCCACACATGCCCACCCTCTACTTTGCCATCAGTGGAGCCTGGCTGCCGCTGCCTCCCACTGTCTATGTCCTGGAGGTAGGTGGCATTTTCCCATTCCCCACCGGCATTTGCCGTCCCGGGGCAGAGCAGTTTCTTCTCACAGCCCCCGATTTCACCGCACTTTTACTGCCTGTGATGGTTGGGAGGGTCTGCTCCCAGCCAGCCATGAAGGCACTGTACTGTGCTCTGCACTGGCGCTGGAATTTCCTCCTTTTCCCCCCAACAGAACGACGGCATCTGCACCGTGGGGGTGGAGAGCACCTATGTGCCCTCTGCCACTGGCCAGCCCCTCTGGATCCTCGGCAACCTCTTCCTCCGCCAGTATTACTCCATCTTCGATGTGGCCAACAACAGAGTCGGCTTTGCCCTGGCAGCTGAGGGGTGCTGAGCATCACCCGCGGGAGATGCTGCCCCTGGAACCTCCCTCGGAGCCGGGTGTGGTGATGAGTTGCAAATAAAAGGCTGTGAACCCAACTGGCTCTGGCTGCAGCCGAGGAGGGTCTGGGACAGCTTTTCTTGATGGCACAACAGAACCTGAGCTCATGCTCGTGGTGTTCCAGCACTTCCTGGGCTTTCAGATGTACAGGGAGCCTTTGGATTGCAGCAGGGACAAATCTGGGGGCTTTAATTTTTTTTTAAATTTATTTTTTTATGGGGCTCAGCTCTCTGCTGGGGCTGGCTGGGNGATCCTGCCCAGCCATGAAGGCACTGTACTGTGCTCTGCACTGGCGCTGGAATTTCCTCCTTTTCCCCCCAACAGAACGACGGCATCTGCACCGTGGGGGTGGAGAGCACCTATGTGCCCTCTGCCACTGGCCAGCCCCTCTGGATCCTCGGCAACCTCTTCCTCCGCCAGTATTACTCCATCTTCGATGTGGCCAACAACAGAGTCGGCTTTGCCCTGGCAGCTGAGGGGTGCTGAGCATCACCCGCGGGAGATGCTGCCCCTGGAACCTCCCTCGGAGCCGGGTGTGGTGATGAGTTGCAAATAAAAGGCTGTGAACCCAACTGGCTCTGGCTGCAGCCGGGGAGGGTCTGGGACAGCTTTTCTTGATGGCACAACAGAACCTGAGCTCATGCTCGTGGTGTTCCAGCACTTCCTGGGCTTTCAGATGTACAGGGAGCCTTTGGATTGCAGCAGGGACAAATCTGGGGGCTTTAATTTTTTTTTAATTTTTTTTTTTTATGGGGCTCAGCTCTCTGCTGGGGCTGGCTGGGAAACTGGGAGGAGTGGGAGAACTTCAGGCTGCGCCGTGTGCTCAGCGGGAGGACTCCAGGGCTGAGCTGCTGCGGTGACTGGGAGGCTTCGGGAACCAGTCTGGAGCAGGATGTGCAGAACCAGGAGCTGCGTGTGAACAGCTCCGTGTGCCTTCGCTTTGGGGGAATTGCCCACGTGCATTTGCAAATAAATTAGGGATTAAGCAGTGTTATGCAAGGACGCTCAGGCTGAGGAGGACACCCCGGGTTGTTCTCCAGGGACAAATCTCACTGCTGCAGCCTCCAAGGACGGCAGGGAGGAGGAAGGGGGTGGGATGCCTGGGATTTGATGTGCCCAAAGCACAGGGGGTCTGGATTCAGCTCATTCCAAAGCTCCCGGCACAGCTTCCCCCGCACCCCGAGGGTCCTGTAAGGAGGGGGACAAACTCCTCCCCCGATGCCTTGCAGAGGCACATGGGGCTACTGCTCCCACCCCAGCCCCCTGCACATCTCCAGGTCACTGCCGACCTTCCACGGCCACGGTCCCGGTGCGAGGAGCGGTGAAACCCCTGCGCAATGANTGCTGAGCATCACCCGCGGGAGATGCTGCCCCTGGAACCTCCCTCGGAGCCGGGTGTGGTGATGAGTTGCAAATAAAAGGCTGTGAACCCAACTGGCTCTGGCTGCAGCCGAGGAGGGTCTGGGACAGCTTTTCTTGATGGCACAACAGAACCTGAGCTCATGCTCGTGGTGTTCCAGCACTTCCTGGGCTTTCAGATGTACAGGGAGCCTTTGGATTGCAGCAGGGACAAATCTGGGGGCTTTAATTTTTTTTTAAATTTATTTTTTTATGGGGCTCAGCTCTCTGCTGGGGCTGGCTGGGAAACTGGGAGGAGTGGGAGAACTTCAGGCTGCGCCGTGTGCTCAGCGGGAGGACTCCAGGGCTGAGCTGCTGCGGTGACTGGGAGGCTTCGGGAACCAGTCTGGAGCAGGATGTGCAGAACCAGGAGCTGCGTGTGAACAGCTCCGTGTGCCTTCGCTTTGGGGGAATTGCCCACGTGCATTTGCAAATAAATTAGGGATTAAGCAGTGTTATGCAAGGACGCTCAGGCTGAGGAGGACACCCCGGGTTGTTCTCCAGGGACAAATCTCACTGCTGCAGCCTCCAAGGACGGCAGGGAGGAGGAGGGGGA
This sequence comes from Pitta sordida, assembly GCA_013390025.1. NCBI lineage: Eukaryota > Metazoa > Chordata > Aves > Passeriformes > Pittidae > Pitta > Pitta sordida. Next base: position 416,010 of record WEKX01020271.1, read on the forward strand.
TGCCTGGGATTTGATGTGCCCAAAGCACAGGGGGTCTGGATTCAGCTCATTCCAAAGCTCCCGGCACAGCTTCCCCCGCACCCCGAGGGTCCTGTAAGGAGGGGGACAAACTCCTCCCCCGATGCCTTGCAGAGGCACATGGGGCTACTGCTCCCACCCCAGCCCCCTGCACATCTCCAGGTCACTGCCGACCTTCCACGGCCACGGTCCCGGTGCGAGGAGCGGTGAAACCCCTGCGCAATGAACCCCGGGCCCCTGCGGCTCCGGGACAGGGTGGTCCTTGTGCCAGGAGCCCCAGGGTCCCGGAGCAGGGGGCGAAGGGGCGAAGGCAGGGCTGTGCCCGGGTTGTGCAACACCCTCCTCCCGGGCTCGACCCCCCGCCCCCCGTTTTGGGGGGAGGAAAACACCCGTTTTCAGGGAGAGGAACCCCCCGAGCGCGACCTGCGGCGGCGGCCCGGGCGGGGACTACAAGTCCCGGCAGTCGCGGGGCCCGGCCCCGGTGCGAACTGCAGCTCCCGGCGTGCCCGGGGCCGCCCAGCACCGCGNGGGCCGGCCGGTGTTCGGGGGGGTTCAGCAGCCTGGGAGCGGGGCCGGGGGTGTTTTGGGGTGCCCGTCCCCGCTCCTGCCCCATTCCCGGCGCGCTTTGCACTCGCAGTTTCTCTTTTCTCCCTATTTCGCGGTAAATAGTGCCCCCCCCCCCCCTGCCCCGGGCCGGGGCTGTGGCTGAGCCTGGCACTGCCGGGAGGGTGGTGGGGAGGGGGTTCGGGGGTCTCCGGCAGCTCGGCCGGGTGCTCCCTCCCAAAAACGGAGGGTCCCGGGGGCTGCGAGACCAGCGGCGAGCCGAGGGTCGCCGTTCCCAGCGGGACCCTCCCGGCCCCGCACGCCTGGGGAAACTGAGGCACGGATGGACCGGGACATTTGGGGTTGGCGCGGGGGGGTCCGCGGCACAAACCCGGCACAAATTTCCCCCCCACCCTCCTGGTTTGGGGGGGCAAAGAGTGGGACCCTTCCCCTGAGAGCCAAACCCCCCGCATCACCCCCAGCCCTGGCGGTTTTGGGGTGTGCAAAGGCTGGGAGGAGTTGGGGTGCCCTGTGTCACACGGCTTTTAGGGGAATTTTTGGGGGGGAGTGTATAAACTGAAACTACAGCGGCCGATTAATTACATTCGTGAATTAATGGTGAGGCAGGAAGGATTACGCCAGCTCCCCGTGTCCACCAGAGCTTCGGCGAGTCAGATGATGGGGAAATTTCCTTAAAAAAAAAGAACAACAGAGAAAATCTGGTGGTTATTGTGCTCTCCTAAGATAAATAAATAAGCCGGTGCGAGTCCGGGGAAAGCAGGGCCCGTTTCCAGGAATCCCGGCGCTCCTGCGCGTTCCCGGCCCTTGGGGCACCGGGGGAGTTTGTGTTTTTTATATAACACAGAGTCCGACAGGCAGCCGAGGGGGGGTCGGAGGGTTATTTTCTCTCTCCCCCCTCCTCCCTTTCCTCTATTCTTCCCTGCCATGTTTGCTTGGCTTCATGCGCGGCCGCTCCGGCTGGAATGGGAATGGGAATGGGAATGGGAATGGGAATGGGAATGGGGCTGGTTTCTCCCGGCGCCGGCGGTGCTGAGCCTGTGCTCGCCCGCAGCCCCGGGATCCGCCCGGGAAATCCGTGCTGGGACCGGTGGGAAGGGGGAATCGGGCGGCTGGATTTGGGAAACCACCAGGTCTGGGCTGCGAGGGCGGTGGGTCACGCCAGGCACCTGCGGACCCCGCGGTGCGTGGACGGGAGCCGGGTGTTTTCCGAGGGATGCTGGGTTTGCTTCCTGAGGGATTCTGGGTTTGCTTCCCGAGGGATGCTGGCCTTGCCACGGCCCCTTATCAGTAGGAAACCGCTCCGGGGTGGAGCTGGCTGCAGCGGGGCGATCCAGCATCCGGGTGTTTGGGATGGAGTTGTGATTCCAGCCAGGGCTTTTATTGCTTTTTCCACGCTCCACGGCGCCGAGTTTATGGCACGTGTGTTCCTGGTCCCCCCCCTCCCTCCCTCCCCGCCCCGGCACCGCCTGGGCCGTGACCAGGGTGCCCTGGTCGGTGGCTGGGCTTTGGTGCTGCCGTGGGGAAGGGGAAGAGCTCCGTGGGACAAAGTGATGAATCATCGGAGCAGGGGGATATTCCCAGGGCCGAGGGTGGGGTAGCCCGAGCAGCACAGCCCTGTGGGGAAAAACCAGCCCTAGCAGGGAAATGGGGCTGGGGAGGCCAGGCTGGGGTGTCCCCCAAAAAACCCTCGTGTGCTGGAGGCAGGAGCACCCTCTGGCTTCTCATGGCTGTTGCTGAGTTGTTGGATGCTGGAGGGGAGAGCTGGAGGCTGGATGTTGTGTTGGCACCGAGGGGATCTCACCCCTGGGTTGCTGTTTGCCCCTCCTTTCCTGAGGTCCAGATGGCTGGTGGGGAGCTGGCACATCCCTGTCACCTCTGCACTGGGGGCACCTCGAGCTGCACTTGCTGGAGGGGAGCTGTTTCCTGACTTCCCTGCACGGAGTTATCCCACTTCCCAGACAAAGAGGAACCGGATGGGGGGGAAGCAGCGGGGTCCTGAGCGTGGGGCTGCAGCCTGGCAGTGTCACCCTGCCACTGGCACATCCCTGCCGCAGCTTGGTGGCAGCCCCTGCTGGTGGTGACCCGTGGGGTCTGTTCCATGACAACTTCCAGGGCCCCCCTGTTTGCTCTGGGAGGTTCCCAAGGATCCAGCACTGGGTGTTTTACAGCCCCATGCAAGAGCAGAGGGGGTGCCAGGGGTGCTGGTCACCGTGCTGTGCTGTGACCACCTCTCTGGGCATCCCGTGGTGGCCTTTCCGCAGTGGTGTCACCTCTGTGAGCCCAGGGAGGCACCACTGGGGCGTTGCTGAGCTCCTGGTGTGGAGGTGGGTGGGATGCAGCGATTCCCGGGGTGAGCCGTGGTTGTGGCATTGGAGGGACGAGAGGGATGATCTCACAGGAAATCCCTGCTCGTCTTTTTATTTCCCCCCTGGTACAGACATAAGGAGCCCCAGTGATTCCCCCCAGTTCATTCCAAGGTTGTGCCCCTCTGCTGGCACTTGGCTTTTGATGGGAGCAGGTTTTCCCTGTGGATTCCCGTGCACCATGACATGGTGAGCCCAGGGATGCAGGAGGCTGAGCTCCGTGCTCCAGGATGCTGGAGGCAGAGGTGGTGCATGGCTGAGAAAACCGGGAGTGGGGGATCCTCTGTCTCTGGAGGTGCAGGGAAGGTCTGTGAGGTGGATTTGGGTGGTGGGTTCTCCAGGGCTGGAGCAGGAGCTCTGGGAATGGGCACCATGGCATGACCGGGGGATGGGCACCCGGACAGACTCACCTGGGGAGGGTTCAAGGTCTTCCAGTGACACATCCCCGTGGTCCCTCCAGCCTTTCCAAGGAGGTTGTGCCATTATTACCTTTAAAGTCTGTTCTAAGAATTGCTCCTGGGGTTTTGTCACCCTTCTTATGAGTGTGTTCAGCTCCCAACAAACTCCCCACACCCTGTGCCCTGCCAAAATCCCCTCGAGTTAAACGGGTGCAACTTTCTTTCCGGATAAACCTGAAATGCCCAGGGTGGGGACAGGCAGGGCAGTTTTTGGAGCCTCAGGGACAAGCGAGGGCAGCAGTGCTGGCTCTTGGCCAGGCTGTAACCTCAGAATTTTGGGGGGGAGTTTTTAGGGGGGGGGATGAGGAAGGGGCTGCAGGCACCCAGAGCGTTCCCCTGCCCCCGGATCGCTCTCCCCAGGGGAGGAGGGAGCTGGTGCCAGCGGGCTTGGCACTGGCTGCAGCTCCTGCCTTATCTGCAGCAGGGTGGGTGCCACGCTCAGCCCCAGCCCTGCAGCACTCCAGGCTCGGGGCAGGCGAGAGGCTCCCCTGGAGAAATCCCAGTCTGGTGGGAAAAACCTCTGGGCTCCTTCACGGTCAAACCGGCGCAGCGGGAGGCGGGCAGGACCCAGCCCGGTCCCACCGGCGTGGTGCCAGGGCAGGGGCTGGATTGGCAGCGGGGGCTCCCGAGAGACCAGTTTGACCTTCACGGAGCAGGAAAGTGCCGGGCTGAGCCGGGGGGGGAAAGGAGGGGAGAGCAGAAGCCTTTCCTCAGCGGGTAAGTGGCGGTGGCCGGGCACTCCCCAGCCAGGAGAGGTGCAGGATGAGCCCGGGGGTGGTTTGGGAGGGCAAGTCACAATCTGTGCCCAAGTTGTTTATTCCTGGGGAATGGGAACAGCTGTGCCTCCCATGGCTGCAGCACTGGAGCTGCTGGGCAGTTACAGGAGCTCTGCTGAGCCTCTGGGCTGGGCCCTGGGGGCTGGACACAGCGTATTTATAAATATTACCTCCTTCCAGCAGCACGGGGCTCGCAGGGAGGAGGGATGGAGGCGGCGCTTGAAGCGCCTCTGGCACTGGTAGGGGCATGGGGTGCCCACTGTCACCTTGCACCTTGTGCTGATGGCAAGTGATGGCACCGTGAACTTGGGGCTCATGGAGCTCAAGGACTGGCTTGGCCAAGCGTCCCAACTTCCCAGGGTGGTTTGGAGGATTTGGGGGCACATGTTGGCTCGAAATCCCGGCACTGCAGTGCATTATCTGCCCTGCTGGGCCCAAGCTGGGGGCCGGGATGTGCCGTCCCGCCAGTTCCCCTTATTGCTCAGTTATGCGGTTATTTCAAAAAGCCAACACCCAAATAAGCCTGGGCTCTCCCCAGACCGGGGCGGATGGGCTTTGCTCGGGGGCCCCAGCGCTGGCTGTGTTGTGTGCTGAGGTGAGCAGGACGTGGGGTGGGATGTGGAGCAGGATGTGGAGCCTGTCCCCGCCGGCCCCTCCAAGGTCATCCCGCTCCCCTCCTGCCTGCCTGGGAGGCGGGTGTGATACGGGGCTGATTAATCGCCCAGCCCGGGCTCAGCCCCGTCCTTCTGCCTCTTCACACTTTTATTTTTAATTGCTGCTGTTGGGGGGGGGCAGGAGGGGGGACCGGGGGCTGTGAATTCCCTGGGTGGTCACTTGGACAGTGATGTTTCAATCAGGGCTCCTGCTCTGCTCCAGCTGCTCTGCAGGAAGGGATTTTGCTCAGGTTCAGTGGCATGATCTCCATGCCATCCCTCTGCTGTGCCAGGCTGGGCAGAGAGACTTTTTGGGGGTGAAAGAGAAGCTTTTTTTGGGGGAAGAAGAAACCCTGAGCAGGGCTGTGCTATCATTAACCCCTCTCACAGGTGGGCTCTCATGGGCATCCTTTGGCACCACCAGAACCAGGGGGCTTTTTGTGGACCCCATTTATTCAGGGAGTGACACCGTGACAAGGGACACAGCCCCGTGTAGTTCCCAGGGACTGATGTGTTTCCCTCCACGGGGTCCCTGTCACATTGCCTGGGGGGTTCAGGCTTACCTGGACATTCTGGGGAGCCTCAGAGCCCCGTGTTAATGTTTTTCCTGTGCCAGGTCCCTGGGCCGCTTCCAGGCGCGGCGTTTAACGCACGGCAGGGAAAACATTTGGCCTCTGACCCAAGGCCTGTTAACAACGTCTCAGTCCACGTTTCTGAGATGCCGGGGCTAAAAACAGTCCTGGTGACTCAGTCCCTCACTGGTGTTGTCAACTGACCCCGGCGTGTCTCTGCCAAGTCCCTCCGCCTGCTCCTTCTCCCTTTCAGGGCTGCGTGATCCCTGGGCAGGGAAGGCGCCTCGGACGGGGCTGGGGTGGCACCTGCCTGACACATCTCCTGCCCGCTGGCTGGGTGATGGGGAGGGCACTGTGCTTCTCTGGGGTTGGAAACGGCACCGTCCTGGATCCTCTGGAGCCTCTGATCCAACCTCCAGCCAGGCTGATGTTGGTGTTGGAGCACGGTGTCCTTGAGGGGAGGAATCCCTTCCTAACAGCCCAGCTCAGACCCTCTTCCCCTTCCTGGGGCTGCTCACCCTCTCACGGAGAGGAATTTTTTCCCCAATATCCCATCTCTGTCAGTTTGGATCCATCCCCTTTGTCCTGTCACTCCAGGCCCTTGTGCAAAATTTTCCACCTGTAACGCAGGTGCTTCCTCTGCATCCCCTCGGGGCACACAGAGAGCGGGGCATCCCTGGGTGCCACATCCCCTGGCCTGGCAATGGACCCCTCTGTCCTTGCAGGCAAAGGGTGTCACCGCAGCTCCCGAGGGATGTGACAGGACAGACCCGGGCTGGGCTCCGCTCCCTGTGACAGCGGCCGCATCATTTTTTCCACGCTTTTTCTCAGCCCGGTTTCTCACTCCCGCGCTGCAGTGAGACAAACAAGCAGGTCTGGAGGGTTTTTTGCAACTTCCCCCCTGCGCCCCGCGTGGCTGCTGCCACGTTAAACCCGGGGGCCCGAGAATGAGGAACACGGGGCTGGCGCAGAGCGCGGAGCAGCTGCGACCTCCTGGCCCTGGCACTGGAGGGTCCCCCAGCCCAGGTAACCCTTGCCCCGCTGTCCCCCTTCCCACAGAGCAGGGTGGCAGCAGAGCCTGTCCCCAGGCTGCGGGCACCCCTGGGGGGGCCTTGTGGGTGCCAGGCAGGGCGGCAGCTCGGTGCCATCAGGGCAGATGCTCCTTGATCTGGAGCAAACCCCGCCAGGCTCACGGCTACCTGGACCCAGTGAGCTGTGCCTGCCCGGGCTGGGGGGGGACCCTGGGGATCCCTCACTTGTCACCCCCGTGTCTCTCCCCACCCCCCCCCAGGCATTTGAAAACAAAAAACGAGGAAGGAAGGAAGGGAAGGCTCGGCTGACACTCGCTGCCTGCCGGGAGCGAGAAGTGAGGCTGTTTTCACTTCTTTCTTCTCCCTTTCCTTTTTGCTGCCCCTCGGCTATGGGGCCAGAGTTGGGGGGAGGTGGGCAGATGGCCCCGGTCCCCCTCCTCCCCCGGGGGTCTCTGCTCCCGCCCGGAGCTGCCGATTGATTTTTCCGCTCATAAAACGGCCACGATCGACCGGGCAATAAACACAGGCCGGGCAGCGGCTCCTTGTGCAGCGGCTTTGGGGGCTCTGAGCTGAGCTGGGCATCGCTCCCTCTGTTCAGGGGGACGGGCAGGAGGTGTGTGGCATCTGCAGGGAGGGTGGCACTGTGGGTGCCACCTCCTGATGGCCGCCCCAGGAGAGTAATGTGATCCCTGCGCTCCGCAGAGGCTAAATCTGGAAAGTGCCTCACGGCAGCTTTGATTTCTGACCCACACCTGGGCACGGCCACGGGCCTGGGCAGGAGCCCTTGGGGTGCTCTGGGGATGTCGGTGTGGCCCCGGGTGTTGTGTCCCTTCAGGTGTCCCTGGGTGCCCCACGCCAGCTCTCGGCAGAGGGTCTGTCACCAGCCTGGCCCCTCGTGTTGCGGAGCAGCGCCCGATGTCACTCCAGAACGTGCCAGTGGTTGCTGAGCAGCCGACCCCGTGCCACCGGCTGTCACTGCAGGGATGGGGGACAGCTCGGGGCTGGGCGCAGTCCTGAGGGGGATTAGGGAGAGTTGGGGCAGCTCTGAGTGCCTGGGGATCCTCCGGCTGGAGCCACCCCGGAGTGCCATCCTGGCATGTTGGCTTCTTGATGAAATAACACCCCCGGAGGGAAAGCAAGAAAGGTCCAGAAATAACCACGCTGCTAAGTAGCAGCAGAGATATTTAGAAGGGAGATGCATTCCCTGGCTCCGGCCCCGCGCTGTCCCAGCCCCGGCGCTGGTGGGTGGTGATGGAGTGTGGCTGGAGCCCGGACAACCCCGTGTCCTGTGTCCCCCCCAGGCTGGAAAAGTGGAGCAGGGGGTGCAGAGAGGGGCTGGGGCTCCCTTCTGCTCTCCTGCCCCTCAGTCCCTCTTCTCCCTTTCCATCCCTTTCCTGTTGCTCAATCCCCCACCCTGGGCCTCCCACCACTGTCCTGCCTCCCCGTGCACCGGGATGAACCCTCGCTGGAGTCTCCTCCCAGTAGGGACCAGTCTGGGGCTCCCACTGGTGCAGGCACGGCTGCAGCTCGGTGGGAGGGCCACAGGGCACCCTCCCAGGGGTGGCATGGAATGCCATCCCGTGTGCTCTGTGTCTGTCCCCCGGGGTCAGGGGGTGCCAGGATGTGTCTCCAGGGTGGGGTGCCTGCACCATGACGGCCGGGTCCCCATCCTGTCCTGCTGGGGCTGACTCAGAGCGAAAGCAGAAGCTGCTTGGCGTTTTGGGGGCTGGGGGAGAAGCCAAGCAGAACCAAGGGGGTTATTTTAAAACTGACCTAATTTCCCCCCCCTGCTCTAGCGATGCTTCCCCATCCTAATCCTCAGCAGTTCCCTTCCCAGGAGCATCCCGAGGGGGACAGGGGCTCTTTGCTTCCCCTCCCTCGTGTTTCCTGTGCAGGGGGCTCTTGCAGCCAGGGCAGGGCGGTGGGTCCGGGAGTGCTGGGGGTGAGCGGGTGCTCCCCCCTGGCACCCTTCCCACGACCCCCTCTGCGGGCTGTCCCTGGGGTCTGTTCCTCAGGGCTCAGACACCCCTCTGTCCCTCCTCCGAGGCCGTTTGCGACATCTGCCTTGACGAGGCTCCAATGTCCCAAAGCTCTCGGCTCCCATCCCCCTTCGGATGGGCCACCCCGGCTAATTAATTCCCTTCCCCTCGCCGGTCAATAGCTGCTCTCGAGCTGTGTAATCGTGTTGCTGTCTGTGCTGCCTTGATTTCACAATCCCCCCGGGACAGCGAGTGGCACCGTGGCCCAGTGCAGTGTTTTGTCTCTGCCTTGGCTCTGTCTGTGATCACACCTTGTCCTTAAATAGCAAACTCCATCCCCGCATTTGTCTGGTGATGCCCCCTGGGTGTTTGGCTCCCGGTCTCACAGCTTTTGCCTTGGGTCCTGTGCTCTGCTGCCCTCCCACCCCGCGGGTGCCAGACCCGCATCCCGGCCGGCATCTCCCGCGTCCCGCCCGGCATCTCCCGCATCCCGGCCGGCATCTCCCGCATCCCGCCCGGCATCTCCCGCATCCCGGCCCCTGGAGAGCCGCCGGGGTGGGTCGGGCAGCTCCCCGTGCCCCGGCAGCCTCTCCCCCTCCCCTCTGGGCCGCCGTCCCCATTTGTACGGGGGAACAAGGGCCGGTCTGTGCGGGGCGGGGGCCTCGCCCGCTCCCCCCGCGCTCGCGTGCGGGTCCCGCACAGAGCCCGCCTTGTTCGTGCCGCCCTGAGCCGGGCTGTGGGGCAGCCGGGCTGGGCTTAAACCTGCCTCCGGCTCCTGGCACCCGCCGGCCTTTTCTTCCTGCTCCTCCCTTGCTTTCTCTTTCCCTTTCGCTGCCCCGGGCTCTGGGTTTTCCAGTCGCTCCCGCGTTTGGGAGGTTGGTGGCTCAGAGGTTTTTCCAGTGGCTCCGGTGTTTGGGAAGTTGGTGGCTCCGGCTGAACCCGCGGTATGTGAGTCCCCCTGGCTGTCCCCAGGGACAGCGGTGGTGTGGCAGGGAGCTGTCACAGCCCTGTTGGGGCGGCCAGCCCGGCTTAGCCCGCGGCCGGTGCGGATGCTCCAAACAGGCTGTGGGTGATGTGCCGTGTCCTCCTCTCAGGGTGAGCTCCGTGTCCCCCCCCCCAGGGCACCATGGCGTCCCGCATCGGGCTGCGCATGGAGCTGATGAAGCAGCAGGCGCAGCAGGAGGCGGAGCGGGAGCGGGTGCAGCAGCAGATGATGATGAACTACATGCAGCAGCAGCGGATGCCCGTGGCCTCCACCCCGGCCATCAACACCCCCGTCCACTTCCAGTCCCCTCCGCCCGTGCCTGGAGAGGTGCTCAAGGTACCGTGCCGGGGGTGTCCCCGCGGGGGGGTGTGGGACACCCCGCGGGGTCCCTGAGGGTTCGTCTCCTCACAGGTCCAGTCCTACCTGGAGAACCCCACCACGTACCACCTGCAGAAGTCGCGGGACAAGAAGGTTCAGGCTTATCTCTCTGAAACCTACGGGAACAAGTTCGCTGCCCATGTCAGCCCTGCCAGCCACTCTCCCAAGCCGCCCCCTGCCGCGTCCCCCGGCGTCCGGCCCAGCCACGTCCTGTCCTCCTCGGCGGGCAACAGTGCTCCCAACAGCCCCATGGCCATGCTCAACATCGGCTCCAACCCCGAGCGGGAGGTGAGGGGGTGGCACCGTGCTGCTGGGAGGGGACAGGGTGCTGGGAAGGGCAGAGACGCCCACTGGTGCTTTTGCTCTTCCTTCCAGTTTGATGAGGTCATCGATGACATCATGCGCCTGGACGACGTTTTGGGCTACATGAACCCTGAAGTTCACATGCCCAACACGGTGAGTGATGGGTGATGGGAGGGAGGCTGGTCTGGGGGTCCTCCAGCCCTGTTTTTGCGGGGACAGAGGTGGCACAGAGGGGACTGTCCTGCCACAGCCCTGCACTGATTCCTGGGTGGCAGCTTTAGCCAGCCTCATCCCTGGGGGCAGCAACATCTCCCTTCTGCACCCAGGAGAGCCACTTCCCCAGCTGCTTTCCCTCTGGTGACAGCTGGGAACCCTTTTAAAACCCCAGAGAGGTGGGAGGGGGGTATGGGAAGGGACCAAGTGTCTGCTGCAGCACAGGGGGATGTGAGCACTGGGAGAGCCAAAAGCTTCCTCAGGGCAGCACCGTCTCCTGGGTCAGATCCTGTGCCTCCCAGTGGGATTCATCCTGCCCAGCCCTTCTCGGATGTGATTCATCTGCCCTGTTTTAGATGTTGGCTGTGGGAGGGGATCAGCTGTGCCCTTTGAGGTCCTGTTTTCTTTGCTGCTCTGATTGCTGCTGCTTTAAGGGCCCAGGAAGACAATTCCACCTGCCCGGGCTACGTGTCCCAGAGGCCGAGGGGCTGGGCTGGATCCTGGTCCCCAGCCCTGGGTAGAGCTAATCTGCCTGTCCCTCTGCTTTTCAGCTGCCCATGTCCAGCAGTCACATGAATGTCTATAGTGGGGACCCCCAGGTGACAGCCTCCCTTGTCGGTGTCACCAGCAGCTCCTGCCCTGCTGACCTCACCCAGAAGAGAGAACTCACGGGTACGTCCCCAGGGCTGCCCTGTCCCCATGGGCAGGGAGGGCAGCTCTGGGGGTGCCAGCCTGGGGTGCTCGTGGGGTGGGACACAGCCTCATCCCCTCTGGGTGACACTGTGGGTCTCTTGCAGACGCCGAGAGCCGAGCCCTGGCCAAGGAGCGCCAGAAGAAAGACAATCACAACCTGAGTGAGTTCAGTGCTGCCTTTCCCTCCCTTGACCCCAGAGCCCTTTCTGCATCACTCTGCAGCCTCAGTCCCCCTTTCTCTCATTCCCATCCCACCTCACCCTCAGGAAAAAACCCTCCAGTACCCTCCAGTGCTCCCTCTTCCCTAGTGGTGTGGGAGACACCCCGTTGTCCTTCTGGGGGGAGGTCAGACCCGCTGGGCCATGGATGGTGCCAAAGGGTTGGCAGAGGGAGCCCCCTGACTCCAGAGGGTCTGGCTGGGGCATGGCAGTGGCTGTGGGACATGGAGCCTCCCCTGCTCCTGCCACCTCCTCACTTCCATCCCTCTCCTCTTCCCTGCAGTTGAGAGACGGCGAAGGTTTAACATCAACGACCGCATCAAAGAGCTGGGGATGCTGATCCCCAAGGCCAACGACCTGTACGTATCCCTGGCGTCACTGGGGCTTGCTCGAGGCACAGGGACATTGCAGAGGGGCTTTTGTGTGGAGCAGAGGTGAGGGGACACACTGCTGGCGCTCATGTCCATCCCTTTTTCCATCCTGGGTGACAGGGACGTGCGCTGGAACAAAGGGACAATCCTGAAGGCGTCTGTGGATTACATCAAGAGGATGCAGAAGGACTTGCAGAGGTCACGAGACCTGGAGAATCACTCGCGACGCCTGGAGCTGGCGAATAAGCAGCTGCTGCTCCGTGTCCAGGTGAGATTCCCTGGGCTCCTCCCTCCCCCTGAGCCGCTCTCACTCCTGCCCCGCCGAGGGGGTGGGCAGGGGATCCCTCCCCTCCTCTCCTTCGGCTGCCAAGTCACCAGAACAGTCTCAGACAAGCCTGATGTCTGGGGCTCACCGAGCTGAGCTTTGCGTGGGTCACCATTTTCCATCTTCCACCTCTTCCATGGGCTCCTCCTCTGAGAGCTCAGTCCCTCTGTCCCTGCCACCTCCGTAAATGTCCCTTTGCCGTGTCCCCGTGTGTGATGTCCCCACCGAAGCCCCGCTGTGTCCCCTTGGCAGGAGCTGGAGATGCAGGCACGTGTCCATGGGCTGCCCACCTCCTCGCCCTCGGGCGTCAACGTGGCCGAGCTGGCCCAGCAAGTGGTCAAGCAAGAAGCCAGCGGGGACGAGGGGACACTGGAGCCACTGCTGCCACCCCTGGACCCCGAGTCGCAGCCGGCGCTGCCCCCGCCGCCACAGTCTCCCTTCCACCAGCTGGACTTTACCCACAGCCTGAGCTTCGACGACGGCTCCCAGGGCTTCCCGGACAGCCTGGAGCCCGGCCACAGCTCCTCCTTCCCATCCCTATCCAAGAAGGAGCTGGACTTGATGCTGATGCAGGACACGATGCTGCCCCTGGCCTCCGACCCCTTGTTCTCAGCCATGTCCCCCGAGGCCTCCAAGGCCAGCAGTCGCCGGAGCAGCTTCAGCATGGAGGACACAGACATGCTGTGACCAGGACTGGCCCGTCAGGTTTGGCTGGTGAAGTCACAGGACACTCCTGGCAGGAGGAGCCCGTCCTGCTGTGCACTTGAATCTTCCCAGGAGTTCCTTTCTCTATGCAATGAGGGCTCAGGTGGGGCCCGCCGGGTGCCGCCGTGTCTTTCGCAGCTTGTTTGTGCCAGGAGTGGGAATGGACATTCCTGCCTTGCTGTGCCATTGGCCTGACTGCAGATTCCACAGCCTGGGAGCGTGGGCTCGGCCGCTTTGCCTTTCAGTGAAACCCTCCCAGCCTGACCCCCTTCCCAGGCTGCCCCTCGAGGCCCTGGGAGCAGAGGGACGATGCTCTGAGCTTTGTGTCTGGCTTTGCTGCCTCCCTGCCCCAGGAATCACTCCCAGTGTGGTGTCACACTCCCAGTGTGGTGTCACGTCCCCTCATGGTTCCTCCTGCCCTGGAGCACCCGCTGCCTCTCGGGGTCGCAGGGCTGGAGGAAGGTGAGGGGCTCCAGTTCATGGACATGGCACCAGGGGGGTTGTGCAGGTGCTCCCAGGCTGTGACATCAGGTGGGTGCTGAAGGCATTCACAACAGCTGGGGTGGGGTGTTGGGTGCTCCACCAGCCCCCTGCCGTGACCCCCACCTTGGGGTGGCAGCGCCCACCACCCCAAAACCTCGCTGGCCTCTGGGACAAGGGCTGGACACGGTGCCAGGTGACCTTCAGGCTCCCTCGAGGTGTCCCCACAGAGGGGCCTCTGCCCTGTGACACTCAGCCCTGGCTCTGTGACACTCAGCCCTGGCTCCTGGCTGGAAGGATGAAGGGGTTTGACACATTTTTGGGGGATGCTTGTTGAGGGTATGTGGGTGTGAAGGTGTGGGCTGTGACCGGGGGAAGGTTTGTACCAGTTGCCAGACGTGAGCTGCTGCTCTCTGCCTTGCACTGGGGGGTTTGTTTCTCCTCCCAGTGTCACCAGCTCATTCCCCAGCCAGGACAGCTTTGTACTGGGGGGATCTGCTGGGGGCTCTGCCTCATCTCCTGCCTCTGTGGCCTGGCTGGTGGCAGGGAGGGGGCTGGGAAGGGCAGCAGGATGCTGTTCACAGGGAAAATACCGCATGGATTTATTCAGGGAGAGGAGGGAAGGCTGGGGCACAGGAGACCCCTTGGGGATCATCACCCCCCCCAGGCTGTGGGTGCCCAGGTGGGGCTGGGGGTCACTGGGTGCATCCCATCCTGGGACTGGGATGGGGGATGTCGTGGGACTGGGAAATCCCAGCCCAGGGGTGGCAGGTTTGGGGGTGGAGGTGAGGGACAGCCCCAGTGCCCCAGGGAGAGGCGCCTGAGGGATGGGAGGGTTGGGGAAGTGCAGAAGGAGGAGAGGAGAGGGGGAAGGGAGAAGGAGGAGGTGTTGGAACGGCCCTGGAGATCTGGGGCAGGGCAGGGGGTGGGGAGGGGCTGGGAGCTGGTGGGTCTGGGGGTGTTCACAGGAGGCCTTGGCACCCTTTGTGTGCTGCCATCAGTGCCTGTAAAGAGACTTGTCCCCTGGCAGGGTGACCCAGCGCTGTGCTGGGGGGATGCCTGCGTCCCCCAGAGGGGCAGGCACACCATGTCCCACGGGAAATTGGGATTATTGTGGCTTTAGGGGGGGTTCTCGTGGGCCCTCGGGCACCAGCAGGACTCAACCAGAGCACAGGGCTTGGCATCTCCCCCAGCCATGAGTAAACAGTTGTGGATTATAATTATTAATTTTATTTTTTTTTTAGTCTTTTGGGGGGTTTGTTTGTGGTTTTTGTTTTTTTTTTTTATGCACTGTGCTCTGATTACAAAATTTTACTACTGTTTTATAAATAAATGTATAAAAGAATGAACTGGAATGGAAGAAGAATCATTAAAATATATTTATTTACAACATCCCGGAGTGTTGCAGTTTCTTCTTGACCAAGGGGAGGGAGGATCGTGGTGCTCAAAAGTTCCCAGAGCGGTGCCAGGACTCTGCCCAACTTTTGGGCTGCTGCAGGGTCCCTGTCTTGCAGGGGATCTGCCCTGGATTTGGGGGCTGGGATTTTTTTAGGGGGGTTTTTTTGCAGGAAAAAAGAGTTTTTTCTGGCTTGGACAGAGGGGAAAGTGCTGCTCTTCCTCTCCTGGAGGGGCTCTGGGCTTCTTGGGGTCCCTCCCGAGCCCTGCAGGAGGGGAGTGGCACAGCTCCTGGTGCCGAGCACTGATGGGACTTGCGAGGGGTTGGTTAATCAATCTGCTCATTGATTAATTGGAGCCTTAATTAGGAATAGAGAGGCCTGGGGAGCCGAGCTGGCAGGAGCTGTGCCCCTGGGGCTGAGCACGATGCCAGGCTGGGGCTGTGGTGACTCTGGTGAGTGTCCCAGGGCAGCTCAGGGGTGGCTTTGCTGCCCCTTCCCCACTGCTGGGGCAGGATTGGCATCACCCCTGGGGGCTGGGACCCCTGGTACGGGCAGGGTTTGGGGACTGGGAGGGGACAATCCTCTTCTGAAGTGCCCCGGGAGCCTGTGCCACGTCTGCAGCCCCTGCCTCTGCCCCTCACACACGAGCCAGGTCCCCGCTCCCCTCCGGGGTGGGGTTAAACACACGTGCAAGGGGAAAAAAGAAAGAAAATCCTGCCTTAAAATAGACTTCCCAGGCTGGAAAATCACAGGGGCTAATCTTGGAAACTTTATTAAAAGGAGAAGGAGGGGAAAAAAGAGCGAGAGGAGGCCGAGTGGGGAGAGAGGGGAGTGAGTGGTTCCAGACACTTTAGAGGAAAAAAATATATATAAAAAAAAATCCGTGATTTGATTTATCTGGGGAGTGTGAGCACTAAATAGAGAACAACGCCTGAAGTGTGAATTATTTCCTATATTAACACAGAGAAAAACTGATAGCCTTTTCATGTCAGGAGAATAGCGTGGAGGGAGGGAGGGGAGCGAATGACATTGTTCCATCCCCGGGTTTGCTCACTCTTTATCAGGCTGAGATCAAAATTTATTCCCAGGATGAGGCCTGCGGCCCGGCTGAGGCCCTGGAGATTTTTAAGGGCCTAATTAAGAAAACAGGATGAAAATGGCGAAATAAGAGGGCAATTTACTTCTTGCAGAATAGGGAGATCAAATCAACTTATGAGCAATTAATGTGCACAAGGAGAGAATAAAGGGATGCCGGGATATGGAAGAGGGCCTCATTTTAATGACATGCTCTGGTGTTGGCATAGAGGATTACTCTGAAGGTCAGATGTAGATTGAAACGACCTTGCAGATTCTTAACCCTCCTTCCAATTAACAGAACCAACTCAGAAATGCAAAAGACCCTGGCTCGGAGCACTGTCATCCCTTTATGTTCCAAAGGGAGGCGGCGAGGGGGGGGTGGGTGGAAATAAAATTATAAAGGAGAGAGAGAGGACGAAAGGGGGTTTCCTCGGCTTCCACAGCGGCTGCGGAGACGGGAGCTGGGGCAGGCGGGGAGGAGGCTCTTAATTACACTGTGAGCCACCCACGGAAAGAGGAGTCGAGGCTCCGCTGGGATGGAGAAGGGAGGGAGCGCTGGCTGCGGCTGCCGGGCTCTGCCCGCAGGGAGGGACACAGGGACGGAGCGGTGGGATGGGGAGCACACGGGGGTCACCGCACAGGGGGGTTCAGGGGCCGCACCGGGGGGGTCTTGCCCCTGTGCCCCCCCTCCCCACACCCGTGCTGAGCTCCCTCGATGGCATCGCTGCCCCCGCTGTGGCGCTTCTCCCGATGGTGTGGCTGTTCCCACGGGGAGGAGGAAGGAGGGGGAGAACGGGAGCGGCTCCGGGTGGAGGCGTCGGACGGGGACGGGACCCCCGGGATGGGACACATGGGATGGGATATCTGGGATGGGACACATGGGACGGGACCCCCGTGGTGGGAAACATGGGACGGGACCCCCGGGGTGGGACAAATGGGACGGGATCCCCGGGATGGGACACATGCGATGGGAAACACGAGACGGGAAAAATGGGATGGGACAGCCGGAAAAGGATACCCGGGCTGGGGTCCCGNCGGGATGGGACAAGTGGGACGGGACCCCCGCGATGGGAAACATGGGATGGGATATCTGGGATGGGACACATGGGACGGGACCCCCGTGGTGGGAAACATGGGATGGGATACCCGGGATGGGAAACATGGGATGGGACACCTGGGATGGGGATATCCAGGATGGGACACATGGGATGGGACCCCCGGGATGGGATACATGGGACGGGACCCCCGGGATGGGACACATGGGATGGGACCCCCGGGATGGGATACATGGGACGGGACCCCCGGGGTGGGACAAATGGGACGGGATCCCCGGGATGGGACACATGCGATGGGAAACACGAGACGGGAAAAATGGGATGGGACAGCCGGAAAAGGATACCCGGGCTGGGGTCCCGGGCTGTGGCCCCGGTCCGGGCGCGGGTGCGGCGGGAGCAGCGGGGCTGCAGCGGGGCTGAGCAGCCACAAGAGAGAGCCAGACGGTTGCGGAGGAGCCGGGGCTCCGGCCGGGAGCCGGCCCGGCAGGATGCGCATCCCGGGGCTGCTCCGTGGGACAGGTCTGAGGGCTGGGTTTGGTTCTGTCGCTTGATGGTCAGTCTGGACCTGTCTGAAAGCAGAGG
The DNA here is from genome assembly GCA_013390025.1 of Pitta sordida. Lineage (NCBI taxonomy): Eukaryota > Metazoa > Chordata > Aves > Passeriformes > Pittidae > Pitta > Pitta sordida. The sequence goes on from WEKX01020271.1 coordinate 433,206, forward strand.
TGTGTGTAAAGAGAGCTGGGAATTCCTAGCGCTGGCCTTTGGATGCATCTCCAACCCTCCCTCCTGCCCCAAATGCTGTTGCCAAGTCGTTTCTCAGATCCCCGAGAATTTTCTACACGAAGTTTTCTTGGGGGAGGAGAAATTCTTTGCCATAAGAAGATGGGCTTGATCCTGGAGGAAGAAGGAATGAGCACAAGCCGAGCCTTTCCTCAGCACCTCTGGCCAAGCAAGGCAGCCCTGCCCTGAAAATGAGCAGAGCAACGGAGAGCAGCAAGAGTGGGAGAGGCCTTGGGGGGCTTCCCCTGCTTCACCCCACACCTTGGGCTCCCCGAACTCATTCCCACGTGGCTCAGTGACATCCCTGGCGTGGGACACACCAGACCTGTGATCTGGAAGCCATTCCCTGCCTCAGTGCTGGGCTCTTGCTGAGTTTTTCTTCTCCCCCCGCTCCGTCCGCCTTCATTTCCTTTCTGGCTCTGGCTGAGCCATTTCTGTGATCTGAGCACATCAGCGGCTCCTGCTGCTCCTTCCCCACCTGAAGCCCAGACCCTCCGCCCTGACGTCTCTCCCAGGGTTGTTGTGGCAACGGTTGGGATGAGGTCAGGAGGCAGGGATGGCTTTTTCAGGTGGGGGAACAGCCACACGTCTGCCTTGGCTTCCAGAAACCAAAACAGCTCCTTGCAAATAAATCTTTGCATGGAATGAAGAGGGGGAGACTGGAAAACCTCTGATGCCCGTCCAGAAATTTCTTCCAAAGGAAAGGGTCTCAGTTGGCCCCTGGCTGAGTCTCTGGCCGGGAAGGGTCGCTCCCTGGATGTGTTTGGCCTGTTGGTTTTCCATCAGCAGCGTTTCAAGGCTGGGGGGTTGGGGAGCCCTCGCCCAGAGTTCAGTGGTCCTGAGGATTTCTGGACGTGGCCAAAGGGCTGGGAGAGCTGGGGCTGAGCTGGTGTGGTTGTGAAGAGGGGTATGGATGTACTGGAAAAAAAACCTGGGCAGAGGAAAGTGATGTGTGGGTAGAAGGTTCATGCCTCAGTTTCCTCACCACCTGGGGATGTGACCTGGCCTTGTCTGAGCCCCTGTGATGCTGGAGCAGCCCCTTTTCCCATGGGATGGAAACTCCCCAAGCTCAGTTCCTGGAGAGGAAACCCCCATTTCCTGGCTGGGTTTGACTTGGACAGGTTGGGGCTCTGGGAGAGGCACCCCAAGTTCTGCCTCCCGGGTGGATCAGCAGGAACCTACACCCCCAAGTCCCCTCAGGAGCCAAATGGCCCCACTCCAGTGGCCCTGGCAGGGCTGGGAGCTCTGCCAGGGACAGCCCCTGTGGATTTTCCATGCCTGGGTTTCCAGGGCTGGGTGCTCCAGAAGTGTCTGGCCGCTCGCTCACGTGTGGCTGGGGTGGGGTGGGATGGGATGGGACGGGACGGGACGGGACGGNGATGGGATGGGATGGGATGGGATGGGAGCAGCAGAGCCTGTCCCTGCCCCCAGCAAAGGGGGCTGGCAGGAGCAGCAGTGGAACCCTGAGGTGCTGGCAGCCCAAGGAGGGCCAGGCTGAGGGGAGCTGTGCCTTGATTGTCTTGGTGTTTGGAAATCCCGCTGGAAATCCACTCCTGTGCTGGGCAGACACCCCCGAGAGCTCCCTGTGGATGTGCAGAGACCCCTTCTCCCACAGAGCTGCACCCCAAGGCAAAGCTGCTGTCCCAGGGAGCCACCCTGCACCCCAGTCCTGGAATCTGTGGCACCCACAGGGACCTTGGGAACGTAGGATTCCTCACCCCGAGCCCTTTCAGGGTCCCGCTGCAGGTTTGTCCACCTCCCACGCCACTGTGGATTCCTTTTCCCTCTTACCCCCATACTCCAGAGCTGGTTTAATCAGCTCATAGTTTTCATTTCATGCATTTCTCTCTCTCCTTTTTTGAGGGGGCAGTGAAATTTATACAATATTTAAGCAGCATAGTGGAGTCCTGGAAGATATTATTAATGTAAAAGGGACAGGCTGGAAATGCACTTGAACCTGGTTACAATTAGAGGGTGATTTTTCTAAAGGTCAATGAATTCAGATAATATCCACAGGGGGGAAAAGAAATTTAATACCTTTTTAGTGAATTAATTAATTATAATATTATATCGGCTTGGGGTTCTTTTCCAGAATGATTAAGGGAACGATCTGTCTTCGGAGAGGCTGGGGGAAGTCAGGGAGAGGAGAGAGTGACAGAGGGAAGGGAGAGAGGGGGAGAGTTTAATGGGAGAATAATGGAGCCTTTTTCTTCCCTTTAAAAACTTACTGTGTTTCCAGGCCACATGATCCCTGCTGGCTGCGGCCAGGCCCTTCCCAGCCTCTCCAAAGGTTTCTGGAGGGATTATTTGGGATTTTTTTACCTTTGGATGCTTCAGCATCTCCAGTGCTGGACATGGTGCAGGGATGTGGTAACTCCATCCTTAAAGCCCCCCAGCACGGTGCCCAGGGCTGGCACAGGGGGTTCCTGCCAGGTGGGAGGGCACAGGGTCCCCAGGAGCCCCTGAGATCCACGGCCTTGTCCTGGTGCTGCTCCAGCCCCCAGGAGCCCCCTGGCCCCAGCCCTCGGCAGTGTTGGTTTATCTGCAGCCTGAGCTGAGGCTGGAATTTACACTCTCTGCTAATCCAGCCAGCCCCAGAAATTAATTACAGTCTTGTACATTAAAAATTAACATAACCTTTCTGGATATATGTTCTTATAGCACAGGAGTGGGCCAGAGTCCCTCGGCTGCCTGTAATTGGAGCTGCTTTTCTTCTGATTCTTCTCCCCCCCTGCCCCTGTTTTTTAGAGATGTGGACATTTGAACTCATTAATCACGAGCCTGGTAGCTGGTAAAGTTTAAGAGGTTTGTAATTGCCTTTGGTGCCGGCAGAGTTTGCAGGGAAGGGGGAGAGGAGGGGTCTCTGCTCTTTCCCTCGCTGGAAAGGTTTAAACAAGGACCCCTGGGTTGGGGTGTGGGGATCAGGGAGGTTGGTGGGGCTGGGCTGGAAGGGTTTTTGTAAAAGTTGCTCTGCAACCTGCCGTGTGCCTCGTGCAGCCACAGTTCCAACAGCTGCTTTTACACTAAAATAAAAGCAACTTTCTTTTTTTTTTTCCCAGGAGTTATAACACGTCCCTGCTCTGCTGTTGAGTCCCTGGCTGCCAAGATCCCAGTCCTGCAGGGACAGATCCAGATAAATGTGAAGCTGGATGTCCTGGGACTGCCTCAGTCTGCAGGGGCTGAGCTGAGCCCGCAGCCCATCCTTCCCACCGCTCCTCTCTCTGCTGAGTGGGAACATATGGAGCTGTGTAATGGGACTGGGAGATGGTTTGTGTCTCCCATTAATGTGCTCTAGAGCAGAGTGTGTGACACAGGCACGAGGAGCATCCTCTCGCAGGGATTTGCTCCCCACTGCTGCAGGGATTTGTTCTCTGCTGCTGCTCTGGGGTTCTGAGGCAGATCTCCAGAACCCCCCAGGCAGTGCCCAGCCCTGGGTGATGCTGCTGGGTCAAGAAATTGTTGAATCCCATAATGGTTTGAGTGGGAATGGACCTTAAAGCTCATCTCATTCCACCCCCAGCCGTGGGCAGGGACACCTCCCACTATCCCAGGTTGCTCCAAGCCTCATCCAGCCTGGCCTTGGACACTTCCAGGGCTGGAGAAGTCTCCTGAGGAAGAGGATTTGGAAGAACCAAATTGTGATGCTGAGCTGGCTCTGGGAGCGCTGGATGCTGTGCCCTGGCAGGATCTGGCACTGCTCCCGTTCTCATCCCTCCCCAGTGCTCATCCCTCCCCAGGCTCCCTCCTCCTCCTCCTCCTGGGGAGCAGCCCTTGCCAGGCCTTCGGGCACGTCTTCTCTTCCCTCCTTCCCCATCTCTCCTTAAAACCCCACCATCTTTTATCAAACCAGCCCTTTCATTTCTCTTTCCTCCCTCTCCAACCCCACCACCTCCCTCCCTCCCACCACCTCCACCTCCCTCAGCCAGCCAGCGACTGCCGGAGAGAGCCAGCTCGCTCCCATTGTGCTATCTTTGGGTCCTAAATTAAAATTTATGACATCTTGAAATGAGCAGTGAGGGTAATTTTGCTTCTGAGCGAAGATGCTAATGAGTCCCCTTAATGGCGTGAATAAGGAGTTGACGGGTCGTGTGTCACTTTGCGCAGCCCGTGCTGGTGGTGTAATGGCCGCAGTAAGTGTCTGTAATTATACCCTGTCTCGCTGTATTTTGGCAGCCGTTGTGGGAGAGCAGCGGCTCAGCCACGTACGAGGCAGGGAAGGGGGGAGGGAGAAAGGAAGGGAGGGGGAAAAAAATTCCCAGCACCTCCTGTGCGTCCTCTGCGCTCCCCGGGCTCGCTGTCCCTCTGTCCCTCCGTGTGACTCTGCAGTGGTGGCTTTGCTGGGCTCGTGTCCCGGTGGGGTGGCAGCGGCTCTTTGGGGATGAGCTGCTCCATCTCTCGTCTCCTTGCACCCCGTTAAAAGCAGGTGATGACCCCAAATGTCCCCCTCTGTCCCCAGGGCAGGACGACAGGGACCTGTTGGAGCCGAGCGTGGGGGACAGCCCTGCTCAAAGCCACCACACGGGCTCTGTCCCCAGCAGCCTCCAAAACCCCGGTCCCGGTTCTATCCCTGGGGTAGACGTGGTCCCTTCCCATGGCTGGCACGGGGAGCCCCCAGCAATTCACTCTGGCACTGGTCTCTGCTTCCTCCCCGGCTCCTTTCCTGTGTGGAGTTACTCTGGGGATTGTCCCTCGAGGGGTTTTGCTGAACTGTTGTGCTGGAAGCTTCCCACCAAGAGATAATTAGTGTGGAAACAAGAAATCCATCCCTTTTCCTCCCCAGGGTGTAAAACCCTCTGCTGGCACCTGGGCAGGAGCTGAACCCTCCAGTGAGGCAGGAAAAATCCACCACCTGGGGATGCTCCATCCCCTGAGGATGCTCCATCCCCTGAGGATGCTGAATCACCTGAGGATGCTCCATTCCCTCGGGATGCTCCATCCCAGTTCCCCTGAGCTCCTGCCTGGTCCCTTGGCCTGGCACAGCTGCTGCCTGGGGATGAGGTTTGATTTGCTGTCCCTGCCTCTGCAGGAGCGTGTGCCCAGGGCTGGATTTGCACATGGATGATTTCCAGGGGTGAGGGCAGGGGTTGCTGGAGGAGAACACAACAAGCTGCAGCTCCTGTGGCCACCCTGGAATGGCTCCCAGGGGGTGTGGGATGTGCAGGTGAGCTCGGGAAGCCGTGTCACCTCCTGGCTGCCCCCATGGCACGTCCAGACTCGCTCCCTGCAAACAGCCCTGCACCTTCCAGCTGAAAAATCCGGATGTCTGGCTCTGTTCCGTCGTCGCCGGGCTCGGGAGCCTCCAAGCTGCTCAGGGAGGGTGATTTACAAACTGTGGAGGGTTTCTTTGGCGTGTTTGTGTAGGTGGGTTTTTGTTTATGTGTCTCTTGAAGCCTTGAGAGCTCTCGATGTATTTCTTCCTTTCCCCCTCCTGCCTCAGCCCACACCCTTCCTGACACGAGGAATTCCTGGGCAGTGCTGAGGGCCAGGGGCAGGAGTTGGGGGCACTGCTGGTGGCCGTGGGACCCTCAGCAGGGCCGAGCAGAGACCAGAAGAGGCTTTTTCTCTGTGTTGATGTGGCTGTCGGGGTGGATGTTATTCCCCGTGGCTCTTCCCATCCTTCCTTCGTGTCTCCTCCTTGCTCTGCTGGCCCTGCCTTTGGTTCCCAAGGCTTTTTGGGGACCTCTGTTGTCCCACCTTTGTGTGTGGAGCTTGGTGGGGCGGCTTTGGGCACAGCACTGCTCCGAGGCGTCCCTCTGGGGACGTGCAGTGTGGTCCAGCTGCTCTTCTCCTTTCCAGACTGGGAGGACAGATTTGTCATTGTCACCGTTGGAGGCAGGAGGAATGATCACGGGGATAAAAGCACTTGGGGGAACAAAATCCCCCCCATTGTGAGTGTTGCATGTTGGCTTTAGGGGAGCCTGGGAGCTCTGGGGAGGCGAGGCAGCTCCCTGGGCATGGACTCGGCTTGTCCCGAGCTGCTCCAGGGTGGATTCTGCTGGAGAAATCCCTGCCAGCCCCGTGCTCCTGGCACCGGGGTCCTGCAGGTGCTGGCACATCCAGCTCCACGCCGTGTGCTCCGGGTCAGAGATGATTCCCCTGGCACATCCCCGGGGGTGCCCGTGGCCAAGGGCAGCCCCGTCCCGTTGGGGAGCAGAGCTGTGGCTGCAGGACCAGCGCAGGTGTCTGGGGCAGGGGACACGTGGCAGGGCTTTAAAGGACAACGTCAGTGACGTCGGGGTGGCTGTTCCCAGGCCTCAGCGGGTGCTCCCCGCGCCGCCGACATCGTGGCCATTGAAATATTGAAGTACTCGCATATAAACTGCGCTTTCAAGTATTTTTGACAAGGGTACTAATTAAATCTTAATTGACACCGCACTAATTAGCTTCTTAATTACATGGAACCACATAATTAGCAGCACACTCTGTGCTAATTGTTAATTAGGAAAACCAGGCTTCCCCCTATCTCCCCCCCATCCCTCCCCTCCTGTTGTAGCTTTTAACTAAAGAGCCTCTGCTGGGAGGAGGAGGAAGGAAGGAGAGGGGGGTGGTTGTGCCCCCAGCACATGGCACTGGGCTGGTGTGTGGCTCCAGGTGGGGTTCTGGGTGGGGATGGGGGGCTGGCACACGTGTGGGGCTGAGCAGGAGTGTTCACTGAGGTTGTTAATAAGGTGTTGGTGAGGAGCACAACCCTCCTCTGGAGACATCCCCATAGAGCCCCGCTGCAGCCCAGAGCTCCTGCAGGGTGAGGGTCTGTGCTCCCCCACACCAGCACTCTGGGCTCACTGGGTGCTCTTACTGGGACCACCATGGCTTTGCTCCCGGGCTGGATTTCACACCCCGGTGGCACCACAAGGCCCCGAACTCTGAGCTCAGTGTGGCATTAGCCTGGCACCGTGTTTAACCTCAGGATGTGGGTTTGGGAGAGGAACTGCTCTGGATCTGACTGTGCCACTGCCATGAGGGACCAGGAATGCCACATGCCAGCCCCTGCTCCCCAGAATGCTCCAATCCCACTGGGGGTGGCAGCCAGGCAGCCACGGGGTGATGCTCTGTACCCTGGCACGCTGTGCCCAGCATCCAACGCCTCTTCCTGATCTTCCATCCCCCAAAATCTGCTCCAGCATCCACCTCATCCCACCAGCCCTTGGTGCCCAACACTGCAGGGGCACAAACTCCAAACCCCAGGGCTGTGGTTTGGCACGTCTCTCTCTCTCTTTCTTTCTTGTTTATATATATTCTTATTGTTTTTAATAGTTCAGATTTCCAGGAAATATTAAAAAGTGGCCAAACACCTGCTGCAGAGCTCATCTTTCCCAGGAGCCTGGAGGAGCAGGATGTGGAGCGTGGTGCAGCTGGGATTGCAGCCTGGTGTTTGTGGGGAAAGAGGTGGAGGGGGAAAGAAAATATCTGTATTTTCACCAGGGGGAAAAGAGGAGGCAAAGAAAAGGGGGTGAAAAAAATCGAAGAGGTGAGAAAATTGCGAGCATTTGACAAATCTTTCTAATTAGGGGCCAATTATGTCCTCAGATTCCTAATTGGGATTCCGGCAGGTTTTCAGGCTTGTAGGGTAATTACAGGCTCGTAATTCTATTAAGATGGAAATTTGGGAGAAATACCTTATCATAACATTTAGATTTTGCCATCTGTGTTGACGGGCGGCAGCTCGGGTGGGAAGGGGGAGCTTCACTCCCACGCTGAGCCCGATCCTCAGCCGGTGCATCTCCTGGATCCGGGGCGGGGGGAATGGGGAAGGGGAGGGTCTGAGCATCGTCTTGGTCCTTGTTGGCTCCTCCGGGCGCTGGGGGGGTGGAGATTGCCGGGGTTGTGCTGGGACAGGAGGGTTGGGTGCCCTGAGGTCCATCTCTGCTCTGTCCATCACCTCCACTCCTCACCCTGATGGTGCCACCAGAAATATCCACGATGGTCCCTCACCATCTCCCTGGAGCCTGGAGGAAGAAAGGCCTCTCTCATCCTTCAGAGAGCCTTGGATTTCTCTGGGAACCAAGTTCCACCTGGCTGTGCTGGCGCTTGTCCCTCCCTGGGATGAGTGTTGGGACACTCCTGTCCGTGTCCCCCCTCGTCCAAAACCCTCCCGAGCGAAGCTGTAATTTGGGGTTCCCCACATCCATAATGCTCCCATTTTTTTCCCCCTCTGGGTTAATGAAACCAGCTGTGGGTAATTATTTTAATCCGCATTGCTGGGCGGGAATGCAGCTTCTTCTGGATCGGCAAATTTATAACAGTACTAAAAAAAATAAAAAAGAAAAAAAGGGAAAGAATAAAAAAAAAGCAGCAGCAAACCCTTCTCTCCGTGAGAGTCTGGCTGCCTTTGATCTTTTGTGTGCGGCCTCTTATCGGGCCCAGAGTCGGTTTACACGCTGGAAGATACCGGGATAATACTCCACCGAGATAAGCTGCAGCCCCGACTCTCCTTTGTGTGGCAAATTTGATAGGACTGGGAAAATGTTTACTGGGGGACTTCGGGAGAGAATTAGTCCCCAACGCAGCTGAGAAAAATAATTGCTTTGCATGATAATTAAAGGATGGGGGGCCCGGCCCCGGGATGGGGTGGGAGCGAAGGGTTGGGTTTCTGGGAAACCCCTCGGCTTCTGTCACAGGGCAGATGGGACCCGTTATTGCCACGGCCACCACAGCCCCTCGTGGGGACCCCTTTAAGAACATCTGGAGTCCCCAGATGTTAAAGCACTGCATTATTTCACTGGGATGAGCTGGGAAATGGCAACACCAGGGTTAAATGATTGTCCCTGGGGAGCCTTTGGGGTTTTGTCACAGGTTTGAGGTCTTGGGTTGTATCAGGAGCCAGAGCGTCAGGGTGGCTCAAGGGCATCGTCCGGAGGGGAGGGAGGAGATCCACGGAGGGGAAAAAAACCTTCTGGATTTCTGCTGCCTCCTTCTGAAGGAGTTCCCCAACTCTTACAGGTGCCAGGAGGAATTTCCCAACTCTTTCAGCATCTCCTTTGGCTGCTGAGCAAGGACATCCCTCCCTCCCTGGGGACATCGGGGGCCGGGGGGCTCCGGGGGTCACCCAGGAACAGCCCCCGCAGCCGTGGCATCGCTCTCCTATTAATCTGGCTTTTTATTATTATTATTATTGTTATTATTATTAAACATCTCTCTTCTCCCAAATCATCTCGGAGCCGTGGCGAGGTCCCCGGTAATAGCTCCATAAATTTCAGCCATAAAAAGTAATGGAGGGAGACAAATGAGATAATTAGGAATAAATCTTGGCGAGGTCTCTATTCATCAACATCCCCCAGAACCGGCCAATATTCCAAATCATTAGCAAAGCCCGTAATTAACAAAGAGCCAAGGCTCCCAACGTTAATAAAGCTCGCTCAACTCTAGATTATCAGGTAGCGGCTGACGAATCAGCCCTGTTAATATTATGGCCTTTGTTAAGGATCTTCTTTCTGTCTCTCTCTCTTTTTTTAAAGCCAAAAACCCTGTGTCATTTTTTTCCCTCTCTCTTCTGCTAAATTTTAATTAGATTTCGCGGGTGCATCTGTAGAGGGCAAGTGAGGGGACAAAGGGACAGGGTTTTTCTTTCTTTTATACATGCAGATATTGGCAAAAGAAGAACTTGATAGGGTGGGGTTTTTTTTATTTCCCCCCCCATCCTTCTTTGCTACCTTTAGTCATTCCTCCACGCTCTTCTGCAGGGAGAAGAAGTCCTGACAGCCAACTTTGAGTGATTTATTAATTTATTTAATTTTATCCTTTCCCTGACGCCGCAGGATTTCTGCAGTGAGTGTGTGGACAGAAGGTGCAGCTGCCACCCGAGCCCCTTTTGGCTCGTCTGGGCTGAAAGCGGAAGGAATCTGCCAAAGAGCAAGTGCAGGGATTGCCTGGTTCCCTGCCAGGGGTCAGGAATTACCTGGGTTTGGGGTTTTTTTTTGAGGAGTTTTTCTGCCCACCTGGGCAAGGAGGGACACTCACCTTCCTGCTGCCACCCCGTCCCCCAGTAGGGCTGGCACTAAGCGCTCAGATACTTCAGTTCAGATGCAATAACTTAAAAAAACCTTTCTCCAAATGAGGCAGCTCCAGAATAACTTCACACCTCGTGCATCCCCCCCTTGGAGCCCAGGGAACCCCCAGTTTGGGGGTGTCTGAGCCCAGCCAGGGGGGTCAGGGCTGAGCAGCACCTTCTGCTGCCACCACAGCCCCTGTCATCTCCTTTAATCCCTCCTACAATCCTTTATTTTTTTTTAAATTTTTGGACTAGAAAGCGTTTCAGACCGAGTCGTGTCAAGCCTTTGCCCGCGCAGTGGGTGTCCCTGGGTGAGGTGCAGCCTCGGGAGTAAAAACGTGTCCCTGGCGTCTGGATTATCCACCCGAGGGACAACCCGGGTGCTCGAGGCCCCTTCGGGCAGCTGTGCCAGTTGTGAGGGTGGCGGGGAGGCCGCACTAGAGGGCAGCATCCTGCCGGGAAAATTCCCTGAAATCGCGGCAGTTCGGGCTCCTCCCGAGAACTGCGCTCCTTGTCGGGAGGGGGACAGTGCGGAGGGACCAGGGGCTGTGCCCCGGGAGATCCCAGGGTCTGGTTTGGGGGTGTCGGGATGAGAGATTTCAGCAGAGATATCTAGAAATGTAAAAATACTGAGGCAAGTACGGAAAAATATCTACATATACAGAGGAATGAGTGCACAAAAATGTGTGTGTAGGTATGGGTCTATATATACACATGCACGTGTAGGTGTGTATTTTTATATATATATTTCTAATATAATATATCTATATATTTACAGTCAGTACAATCAGACTGTGTGGCACAGTTGGTCTGTCACACACACACAGAGGAAATGGGAGTGCTCAGGTCACCTGCCCGTGGCACCTGCCCCGTGTGCCAGGGCACAGCGAGGGTGTGACGGGAGGGGAATGGGGGTGAATTGGGTGAATTTGTGCCTGGGAGGTGCCTGTGCCCTGTCACTCCTCGGCAGGCACCTGGGCTTGGCTCTTCATGGAGAAATGGTGCCGCTTTTCTCGCTGTTCCCTGTGGGGTTAAAGGTTGGGCTGGATTTTTCCTGCCCGAATATTCCCGTTAATGGCTTTCAAATGTTGGCATCCCCGGCGGGGGCGTGCGGGGTGTGTGTGTTGGCGGCGGCAGCTCCCCAGCTCCCAGAGATTTCTGCAAACTCCAGCCCCTCTCCAGTTTCAGCTGCAGCTCTAAAGAAAACAACTGCCCCGACTGCAGCAGGAAATCACTATTTGGGTTTGGAGGCACCTCTTCCTGAGGAGCCCTGTGGAAAAGGCTTGGAAAGGCAGGTATTGAGTCATGTGCCAGCGCTTGGCATCTCACGGCCAAGAGGGACAAGGTGACACTCTGGAGCCACTCAAAAGGCTGAAGGTTTTTCTGGCAGGAATAAAAAAGGGATGTTTGAGCAGGTGGGGTTCGTGTCAGCTCTGTAGGTTAAATGAGGGGTGTGTTAAGGTCTAAGAAATGCCTTAATGAAACAATAAATGCCTTAATAAACACCACAATTAAGTTGATCAGTTTTATTAACGATGATTGCTCGTTCAGGCCGCTGCTCCGCGGGCACAGAGGGCACAGCACCCAGTGTCCTGTGGTGGTGACACACGGGGAACACGGTGCTGCTGGGCCAGGACCAGCCCACGTGTGCCTGGGGCTGCTGCCCCAACCCAGACCACACAGCGAGCCCACCACCAGCCCTTCTCACCAGGAGGCTTCTCCCTCCTGCTTTCCTCACCTCTCTGATGCTGGAAATGTCATCTGCTCCTGCATCCCCCCCACTGCCCTGAGCCCCTTTGGCTGAGCCCAGGGTGGTGCTGAGCTCCAGGGTGGTGCTTGGGCAAGGGAAATTCCCACGGGGGCAGGATGGGATCCATGTGTCTGGCTGGGATTCCACCTCCCTTTGGGCAGGAGGCTGAAGGGGTGTCAGTAAAGCTGTGCCCATGAGTGAATGTGTGTGTATATGAAGCCTTGGCACCTGGGTCTGCCCGTCCTGTGCATCCTGACCTTGTCCTTGTGTCCCTTGGGGATGCTCTGGGGACACCCCCCTGTCCCACCCTCGTGTCCCCGGTCTCTGGCAGTGTGTGAGGGAGAGGAGCTCTCTGGGATTCTCCCCACTCCCCCTCCGGGCACCAGGAGAGGGTTAACACGAACCTTCCTGCATTTTCCTTCTCCAACTTGGTAGCAAGGCCGAACTGGGGATCTCTGGGCTCCCGTTGTGTCCCAGCCCCCGAGGCCGGCTGGAGGAGCCGGCGCTTCCAGGCAAGTTGCCGCCTGGCAGCCAAACCCTGCGGCGTGTGCCAGCCCTGCACCGCTCCAGATGCCGCTGAGCCCGCGCTGCTCCTGCACCCCCGACACTCCAAAACTGCGTAATCTCTGCTGGCGACGGCAGCCCTGAGCCCTCCCACTCCCCTCCCCGGCTCCTGCCACATTCCCGGCATCTGGAGTGAAGGGGCAGCTTCCCCTGGCCGGGGACAGGTCCCCCATCCTCGGGGGTGGGGGCACGGACAGCACGGGGACACCCCAAAGCCACGGCAAACACGGGCCAACACCCCCTTTCCTGCCCCTTCCCCGCCCTACCTGGGCATTTTCCCCTTCCTTGGCACTGCTGTCTCTCGTGCTGGAGGCTGAGAGGTGCCAGATGGCTCCGAGCCACCTTGCAGGGCTGCTGTGACACCACGCCTCGGCCCCAGCCCTGTGGCACACGTGGGACCCGGAGCAGGGAATCGGGCCAGCACAGCGCTGGGTTTTTCATTCAGTGGATGCTCACGCTTCTGGCAGGTTCAGGATTAGAGAAATGGGCTCTGGCCAGGGACTGCGGGACAGCAAGGAGTGGGAAAAAGTGATGCTGCTGGGCCTCTGGCCTCGGGCTGGTTTCTGGGGAAGGGTGAAAGCGAGGAGAGGAGCTGGTGGACCTGAGAAGTTAATTCCTTCCAGCTGTTGTCAGTCTGGCAGGTTCTCAAAGGAAGTTTAATAGACTGCAGTCGTCTCCCCTCGGTCTGTCCCCCATCCCAGCAGAACCTGGGATTACATGAGCTGCTCTGTCTTCCAAATACGAGTTTTGTGGCGGTTTTTTTTTCCCTTTGGCTCTGGAAGTGTTTTCTTTTGCATGTCTGTGTGTGAGTGTGTGTGAGCACGCACATGTGCGATGCCTTTCTCTCACCTTCCAGCCAAACCTGCCCCTTGCATTGCAGGGGGTTAGAAGGGACTGTCGGGGCTCTGCAGGGATGAGGGAGGAGGAGGAGGAGGAAGAGGAGGAGGAGGAAATGGCTCCATGGGCCTCCTCGCTGGAGCTCACCCCAGTCCGCCGTGTGAACTGGGAGGAAACAGGATGAAGACAGTATTTGGAGTGGAAAATAAAAATCCTCTCTTGCTTTATTGATCGTGATCGAGGACAGAAATAACCCAGGGCTGCTGAAAGCCGTCCCCACTGAGGGAGCAGCCAACTCCTGGGGTGTGGGGCTCATCCCCTGCAGCACCTCCCGGCTCCTGCAGCGCCCGGAGCCCAGAAACCTCCCAGCAGAGGGTAGAGCCAGCCCAGGAGCAGCAGGGACATGAGCAGAACAACCAGCACTGCTCAGGGCAGTGAATGTGCCTCAGGCTTGGGGCTGAAATAAAAGCCTTGGCGCCTTCCAACACCCAGCCCTGAAGAGCTGATGGAGAAGGAATCTCTCAGAGGTCTGCAGAGCAGCACTGCAGGGCTGAGTGATGCTTTTGGGTAGCCCTGCACTGCTCACTGCTCTTTTATTTGCATTTTTTTCGAAGGCAGCTCTCACTGGAGTACATCCGTAGGCGTGAACATCACATCCATTGAGCAGAACATCACGCTCTGCTCCCCACCTCCCGCTCTGCCTGGGGACCTGCTCCTTGGGAGCAGCGTTAAACGGGCTGGAGGAGCGAGGGGAGCAGGGGAGGGGCAGCCTGGGGGCTGTGAGACCCCCGTGCCACATCAGACCAACACCCGCCTGGCATGGCCTGAGGGCCCTCGTGCACTGGGGGAATCTGTTCCCCATTAAGTGACTGCGGCAGTCCCCGCGGCTGCGGGGAGCAGCCCTGCCAGCTCCAACCTCCCTAATTAGCAGCACAAGAGAGGCCGGGCTGGGGAAGGCCAGCGCCTCCGTTCCTCCTTGCCAAGGATGCAAAAGCTTTGGAGCAGAGCCTCAGCCCGAGCCTGTGGAAAAGCTCCCCCAGACCCTGCGAGTGCAGGATGGAGCCCCGGTCCCGTCCACCCCGGGCTGGGCAGAGATGTGCATCCCACCCCTGGCCCCCCACTGCTGCGGGGAGGGATGAAGCCCCACTCTGCCACGCCAAGCCCTCTGTGGTGTGTGTGGGGCGGAGGAAGGCTCCCTGCATCCTCCTCTTCCCCTCTGAGCACTTGCCCCGTGCCGGCTCTGACCGCCTTGTGCTCAGCACTAAAAATAGTTTTTCCCGGCCGAGCCGGAGGGCAGAAAGCCCAGAGCCCAAACCAGCCTCTGTCACCGTGACCAACTGACCCATTTGGCCTCGAGTTTTAATTATTTTTCCCTCCTTCTTCAACATCAGCCTGGGCAGCAGCTGAGCCCCCTGAGGGGCAGAGAGACGCCGGTGTGGGGCTGTGGCTCCTGCCCCACATGGCACAGCACGGCCTGGGATGGCACAGCACCCTTGGTGGGCCCACACCAGGCTGGGAGGTGGTGGGTGGCAGCAGGAGTGGCCAAAGGCACCCAAATTCCAAGGGCTGCCAGCTTCTGTACTCACACCACCCCTGAGCAGCCCCAGTCCTTCAGCCGGGAATTCACCGAATTTATTTTCTCCTTGGGAGCCTGGGAGGAGCAGGGGACAGTGGGACAATGGGGCCAGGGTTTGTCCCAGGGGAGCTGGAGCTCTCCAGGACCTCAACCTGTTCCCTGGAGGGAAGGACAGAGAGGACTCTCATGTTTTCCCTCCCGGCACAGAAGGAGTAAAGCAGAACCCTGGGGCTGTCACTGACCTGTCCCATGGCCCCAGGGATGAAGGTTCCCCTGCAGCTGGGAGCAGGCTGGGGTGCAGGAACAGAGACAGGGACACAGGGCTGTCCCCAAGGAGTTCCCTGGGAACAAGTGGTGGGGCGGCCATCGGTGAGAAATGAAGGAAGACCTTTATTTACAGTAACAAATGAAAAGGACAAAAAAAATAAAATACCGTGACTATTCCCTCCCCATCTCCCCAGCCCTTCAAGGGGGGTGTCTGCCACCCCCACCTCGTCACAGTCCCAGTCCCCAGGATGGTAAGAAGGGGGCCAGCAACTGCTGGGAGTCATTTGATACCAACCAAGCCAGCCTGGCCACCCAACCCTGGGACACACGGGGGTCAGGAACAGCTTGGGGCAGCTCCAGGGTCTCCCCAGCCGTGGCTGTGACTCCACTGGTGAAGGAAAAGCTTCTTCCCAGGAAGGGGACAGGCTGTGTGTATTGCACTTGGCTGCCTGTCCCAGCACCGAGGAGTGGGGGGCTGGCAGGATGTGTCCCCCAGCACGGGATGCTGCAGCCTGGCTGGATGCTCCAGCATGTCCTGGTGGGCAGCAGGGCTCTGGGCAGCACCCAGCCTTGGAGGTGTCCCTGTGACACCGGCAGGTCACCCCCCTGTGTGCCCAGAGCCCCAGGCGGTGGTGGCAGGACGGGCTGTCCCCAGCACCAGGACCCAGGGTGGTGGCACCTGCAGGCTCCGTGGGACAGGCGCTCCTGCTCTCGGCTCAGGTGGCAGGAGACCAGCCCGGAGCTCGGTGGGGCGCCGCTGTCCCTGGAGTCCCCACAGCCCTACGGACTCACTCCTCCCCAGGCAGGGTCCGGCTCTGGCTCACCAGCTCCAAGGATGAGGTTTGCAATGGGGAATTCGCTCTCCTCCTTCACAAGGCTCCGTTGTTTTGTGTTTCTCAGCAGCCCAGGGACCCTCTGGCCCCTCGCCCTCGATGGCAGAGTCTGGGGGGGGTCCTGGTTCGAGTCCCCCCGGCCAGCGTGGCCCCTCAGGAGGAGAAGCAGAGGCCGCAGCACTCCATGCAGATCTCCAGGCAGTCGGCAGACTCGCAGCAGGCGTCGATGATGCCGCAGTCCATGTCGCAGGGCAGGTCGCAGTCCACGCACTCGCCAGAGTTGCAGCAGCAGCAGCAGATGCAGGAGTCCTCGGAGGTGCAGGAGCCGCAGGTGGCACAGTCCAGCACGATGTTGCAGAGGGTCAGGAACTCGCAGAAGAGGCAGGAGAGGATGCAGTGGACACAGCAATCTGTGGAGGAGGGGATGGAGGGTGGGTGAGGGGACAAGCATGGCTGGGTGGGAGGGATGGATGGGTGGATGGGTAGGTGGATGCTCAGGGATAGGACCAGGGGTTGGGAGGCAGGCATTGCTCCAGGGGCCTCCCTCAACACCCAGGAACATGCCCAGACCTCAGGAGAGACCAATTCTAGAGCAGGTAAGATGGCCTCACTCAGCACCCACCCTGCAGAGGCTGCCAGGAGAGGTTCCCAAGTCTGGGCGTCCCAGTGGGCTGGAAGGATGTTACACAAGAGACCTCGAGGGATGCAGGGCTGGAGAGGGACCCCCACCCCAAGGGAGAGCCGGTACCTTCTTGTGCCTCAATGGGGATGTGGGAAGAGGCCGACTTGGAGCTGCCCTTGCTCTTCTTGCTGCCCTGGCTGTTGATGGAGTGGTGCGACTGCAGCTTTCGATGTGGCTTCTGTGAGCTGGGCAGGGGCCTGAAGAGCCCGTTCCCTGTGCCCCCGTTGGCACCGCCGGGATCTGGCCCCCGCCCGGCCCCGTTCTGCAGCAGGTGGGTGCAGGGGCCGGGGGGCTGCGGGGGGGGTCGCACCTGGGGCTGGCCTGGAGGGGGGAGAGCAGCACGTTACCCCCCCAGCCCTCCATGCAGAGCTCCACCAAGGAAACACGTGCCTGGTCCCCTGTCACCGCACGGGAAGCCGGCCCTGTGACACAGGGTGGCTGGGAGGTGACACCAGGAAGGATGGTCCAAGGGGATGGACACAAGGGAAGGATGGACTGGAGGGAAAGAGACACAAGTTCTGGGGACGGAGAGGGATGAAAAGAGAGGAAGAAATTGAGATTTTTAGTGAAGGACATGTTGCAACTGCTGAAACTCAGCAGAGGACCCGCAGAAGGAGGCACGGGCAGGAGGGATGGAGCCCCCAAGGCTGCCAGACAGAGCTCCTGGCTGTCCTCCTCACCCTTTGGAAAGGCACAGGAGATGGAGCACCACCATGTGCTGATCTCCCCGGGACTGCGGGAACTGGCCACTCCATTAAAGGTCTCCCCAACCTCTGGCTGAACTTCTCTGCAGGAGGAGGAAAATAACTCTGTCTGTGCCTCCCTCCAGCCCCGGGAGCAGCAGCAGCCCCGTGTCCTGCCGGGATGTTTCCAGAGCCAGTGGTGTGGCTCAGGCCCTCCATCCTGCCCAGTGCCATGGGGGGGGGGGGCTGGGAACCAGCCCAAGGGACAGGGGTTCTGTCATCCCCCACAGCAATACCAATGGAAGCCACAAATAAAGTCCCGTCTGATGGTGCTTTGGCCAAACTTTGCTTTTCCTCTCCCATGGCAGTAAACAAGGGATGATTCAGGGGAGAGGCTCGAGGGCAAAGGCACCTCTGGCACTGGGGAACAGGAGCTGCTTTCTGTGCAGGGCACAGATGGTCCCTGTCCTGCACCCACGAAGGTAAAATAGATGGAGGTGAAAAGCACAAGTGGAGGGTCCCAGTGCCTGGCTCTGCCAGGCTGAGCTGGACTGGGGCTGCAGAGGCAGGTTTAACCAGGGGCATGGCCTTTGACACGGGCTGGGAAGGGAACGTAAAATAACCAGGGCTGAGTGGGAAGAGTGGGCTGGAAGCAGGAGAGATGGGAGAAGGGCAGACTGGAGAGATGGAAAACAGGTCTTAGATAAAATGGGAGTTGTGTCACCTCCCTAAAAACTTCATGGAGTGTTGACTTCCCATACACCATTCTCCAGTGCCCTCCCCTGCCCATGCTCTGGTGCTGGCACTGAGTGGCATCGAGGACAACCACGGTGCCCGGGGCTGCCCAGAGCTGTGATGGGCAGGGGCTGAGCCTGCAGGGATCCAGCAGCAGCCCAGCAGTGTCCAACAGCAGCTGGGCTCCCTGGGATTGCAGCAGGATGTAACACACTCGCCTTGGCGCTCCCCATTGTGCTGCATTCCTCAGATTAAACTGTTTGTAAATCAAAATCACGCATTGGCTCCCGAGAGTGGCAGCCAAAGGCAGCCAGGAACACCCCCCCCCCTCTAAGTCAGGGAAATAGCTGCCATTTTTTAGGAGAGCCCTCAGCTCACAGGAGCCTGGAGCTCTTCTGAAAGTGACACCTTCAACTCGAGCTCAGGGCTGTGATGCTCCCCCAGTAACAGGAGTGGGAGGACCAGCCCACCAACCACCCCCATCACATCCACCCACTGAGCACCAGGGTGGGAAACCAGGATCTGGAGGGGGAAGGGCCTTCGAAAACCAAAACCCTTTGGGTTTCCCGCTGAGGTGATGCTCCCGGCTGAGCTCAGGTTCCTCCCCAGCAGCACCACGGGGGTGATGCCCAGACCACGGTGGGTCACTGCTGTCACCCTCCCTGAGCNCTCAAGGGCTCCAGCTCTGCTGGAGGAAACGTGCGCTCTCCTCATGCACTCCCCTCGCTCCACGGAGGTGTCAGGAGCGCCCGGATTCTGCCCTCCCCTCCCCCCCCCCCGCCCCCCGCCCACCCCTCGGAGGGTGAAACCTCACTCCCCCCCCCCCCAATCNAATAAAGTCCCGTCTGATGGTGCTTTGGCCAAACTTTGCTTTTCCTCTCCCATGGCAGTAAACAAGGGATGATTCAGGGGAGAGGCTCGAGGGCAAAGGCACCTCTGGCACTGGGGAACAGGAGCTGCTTTCTGTGCAGGGCACAGATGGTCCCTGTCCTGCACCCACGAAGGTAAAATAGATGGAGGTGAAAAGCACAAGTGGAGGGTCCCAGTGCCTGGCTCTGCCAGGCTGAGCTGGACTGGGGCTGCAGAGGCAGGTTTAACCAGGGGCATGGCCTTTGACACGGGCTGGGAAGGGAACGTAAAATAACCAGGGCTGAGTGGGAAGAGTGGGCTGGAAGCAGGAGAGATGGGAGAAGGGCAGACTGGAGAGATGGAAAACAGGTCTTAGATAAAATGGGAGTTGTGTCACCTCCCTAAAAACTTCATGGAGTGTTGACTTCCCATACACCATTCTCCAGTGCCCTCCCCTGCCCATGCTCTGGTGCTGGCACTGAGTGGCATCGAGGACAACCACGGTGCCCGGGGCTGCCCAGAGCTGTGATGGGCAGGGGCTGAGCCTGCAGGGATCCAGCAGCAGCCCAGCAGTGTCCAACAGCAGCTGGGCTCCCTGGGATTGCAGCAGGATGTAACACACTCGCCTTGGCGCTCCCCATTGTGCTGCATTCCTCAGATTAAACTGTTTGTAAATCAAAATCACGCATTGGCTCCCGAGAGTGGCAGCCAAAGGCAGCCAGGAACACCCCCCCCCCTCTAAGTCAGGGAAATAGCTGCCATTTTTTAGGAGAGCCCTCAGCTCACAGGAGCCTGGAGCTCTTCTGAAAGTGACACCTTCAACTCGAGCTCAGGGCTGTGATGCTCCCCCAGTAACAGGAGTGGGAGGACCAGCCCACCAACCACCCCCATCACATCCACCCACTGAGCACCAGGGTGGGAAACCAGGATCTGGAGGGGGAAGGGCCTTCGAAAACCAAAACCCTTTGGGTTTCCCGCTGAGGTGATGCTCCCGGCTGAGCTCAGGTTCCTCCCCAGCAGCACCACGGGGGTGATGCCCAGACCACGGTGGGTCACTGCTGTCACCCTCCCTGAGCCACTAACAGGCCTTGGACAAACCAGAAGGTCGTGGCCACCCGGATCTGCTGCTCCCGCCTGAAACTCAACACCCAGGGCCCCAAATCCCACTGTCCCAACCTGCTGGAACCCTGATGGATTCAAGCCCCAGTCCAGTCCTGGCACTGCTGGACAACGACATGACCCGACAGCCTCTTCTGCCTCATCTCTTCTGGCCTTGCATGTGCTGGACTGGCACAGAAATGCCACCGTCACCCCCTTCACCTTCCCAAGCAGGGCCTGAACTGTGCACCCCCGGTGCTGCTCAAGGGGGAACTGCCCCTCCCAAGTGCTGGTGACCCTCCCAACAGCAGCACAGTGAGGGGTGGGCTGCAAACGAGCTGCCCCTCATTTCCTGGGGAGGACAGGGGCAGGAGGGGGGGGNCTAATCCCCTCGGGAATCATCGCTCCACTTTACACCCCTTGGAAGGCAAAGCTGCCCTCTCACATCCAGCCGAAGGGGAAGGGCTGCACCACGGGGCAGCCTGGGAGAGAAACCCTCGGCTCCAGGCTGGGAGCCAAGGAAAGGATGGAGAGCAGGGCTCCAGGAGCGCCTGGCCCCAGCCTCCTACATCTGCCAGCTCTGCTCTCCCAGCCCTGCAATGGGCACCCTGCCCTCACCTCTGCCCCAGCCCTCCCTGGTGTTTCTCACACCGGGGGGACTGGCAGACTGTGGCAGCAGATTTGGGGAGGTGCTCCCTGGCTTCACCAGCACCTCCAGCAAAACCAGCTCCTCCGTGCAGACAGCCTGGCTTTGCACCAGCCTCACCCTTGCCCTGGACTCGCCAAGGCAAGAGCTGTCCCAGGGGTGGCATCGCCCTTTGCTCCAGCAGTCGGCTGCTGGTCTCCTGTCCCCTGGCTGTGCCCATGGTGATGCTCTGTCAGGGTCTCCTCTGTCCCTCCATGGCTTTGGGGGATGTTCCATCCAGCAGCCACCCGGGGGGCTGACCCCTCTTCCCCCCATGGCATCCCAGAGGGCCCCAACACCACCCAGAGCTCCTCCAGCTGCCCACCCTCACCCTCCTCTGCCCCCAGCCAGGCCCAGGGACAGGAGCGCGATGCCACCCTTCACTTTCCCCACTCCAGGTGACTCAGGCTCAGTTTAAGCTTTTGCCTTTGATGTGGGGAGGAACAAAACAAGGAGGAGACCGATTCCCACCTCTGCCCTGTGTTTAATGAGCCCTGTTGCTGATGGGGCGGCAGGGCAGGGCACCCAGGGGTGGCTGGGAACACTCACATGTCACAGCTTCGGGAGCCCCCGTGAGCTCGGCCCGGGGGCCCTTTGTCAGGACTTTTGGGGACTCCTCATCTTCCAGGGGTTTCTCCTTCTTGGGCCGGGTCTCTGCCGATGGAGCTGCTGGAATCTGCCTCGGAGAAGGGCACGAAGGCTCCCCCGGCTCTGCAAGAGAAACAGGGCTGGAGCTGAGCCCCTCCGGGTCCCCCAGAGCACAGTGACCCCAGCACGTCCCCACACACTGCAGCCAGCGCGGGTCGGGTATTTCAGCTCCGATTCCCAAGTTAAATCCGGCTGCCCCCGTTGTACAAAGCAGGGGGGAAGAGCTGGAGCACCACGAGGGATTTGGGGCTGCTCGGGTCGGGCATCGGGGCCGCTCCACTCTGCAGCTGCTCACCTCACCGCAGTGCCAGCGCCTCGGCAGCACCATCCCAAAATCCCTCCCGAGGTCCCACATTCCTTCTCCGAAAAGCCAAGGGATCGGGTTACACTCAGTGGTTCAAGCTGGATTTTTCATCCCACTTCCCATGAAAGGGCCACTGTCTTCCCTGTGGGAGCCTCCCCTCATCCTCCTGCACCCCGGGACGGGAACAACCCCAGCGGGACCCCTCAACGGGGCAAGTAAAACCCCAAGGGAGAGGAGTTATTCCCCGCGGGATAAATTCCGATGCCACACACCCCCCTGCAGAAACCCAGGAGACACGACCCCCTTCAGCAGGGCCGGCTGGGGGGGCTGGGAGGTGGCTGCACCCCCGTGGGCAGGTTTCCCAGGGACTGTGGGGTGTCCAGGGGGGGCTCAGCACAATCTACACTGCCCCACTCCCCGTGAGCCCCCTCCTCGCCTCCCCGTCCCTGTCCCCATCCCCCGGAATAGCAACCGCTTGCACAACAGGGGCTGGACCGCACTTTATATAAAACTAAATTATAGGCTGGGCACAGGGAGGGAGAGCAGAGCCGTAATTGCCCTGGCTGGAACAAGAGGTCCCACACGAAGGCAGGCAAGGGCAGGGAGGGCAGGGAGGAGGGGAGAGGGACCTGGGACACTTCCTTATCCTCGGTATAAAAATTAACCCACATGCCAGAGGTGGAGAGGAAGGCGGGCAGAGCTCGCAGGGGGAATTAGGAGCACAACGAAGAAAAGGGGGAGCCCCATCCCCAGGCCGGGATCAACAGGAGCCTGGACACGCGGCAGGGCAGCTCCAGCCGGGCTGGAGTGATGCTCCACGACACCCCACAGGAGCCCCCTCACAGGAGCCCCTCTCTGCCCTGCCCCGGGGGCTGATCCAGCCTGGGGTGCCAGAGCTCCCGGGACAGGACATTTCCTGGGAAGGAAAGCTGATGCCAGCACGGAGCTCGCAGCTCTCACAGGTGATTCTGGGGCTCAACCAAGGGAAATCCAGCAGTTCCAGCTGAATTTTGCACGGCAAATGCCGAGCAAATCCCAAGCAAATCTCATGTGTGTGAGCACCTGAGCTCCAGGCAGAAGAAAACTCATTCCCAGGGACCTGAGGGAAGGGATGGTCTGCTGGGCCCCTGAGCTCTGTGGGAAGGCAGCAGCCCTGTCTCTGTGGATCCAGATGGATTCCAGTGAGCTGCTCCAACAGGGCTGGAGACAAGGCTCCTTTCTGCTGTGTCCACTTCACACATGTAATTACCCTGCACAAGGTCTCACACACAACCACAGCCATGCAGGGAGGAAGGTGGCAATAAAATTAACTCCCACAGGAACAAGCTGGCCAGGAGACAGACAAAAATAGGAGAGAAATTTGGGTACACGGGTCCTTCCCTGCCTTGCACAGCCCCACATCCCTTCTCTGCAGGTCCCTGGTGTGATCCCACAGCTCCCAGCTCCCTCTCCTCCTTTAAACCCCCGCAGCCCCTGCTCCAGGACGGCTCCTTCCCTCTCCTGCTGCCACCAGAGCAAGACCAGGCTTGAGCTGAATCCCTCAGGTTTAAAACCAACCACAAGCCCGGGCAGAGCCTGAAGGAGAGCTGGGCCTGCAGATGAGACACCCATCGCTTTCCTCATCTGCAGCCCCAGAGCAGCTGCATTCCCAGGCCGTCCCTGGGTTGGGTAAATGCTCCTCACGGCCCAGGGGGAGAGTCTGGGTCTCCACTCCCTGGTTCTGCATCACCTTTTGTACCACACCAGGGAGATGTGAGAGTGACGTGGCACAGGGAGAGCGACTCAAAATGTCTTGTTCGTGGGAACAGAGGTAATAAGGCATTTAAAAATAATAAGCCTGGCTTCAATAAATCACAGCTCTGCCCTAAGGTACAGAAGATGAGGAGGGCGATAGATGTGGAACTCTCCTTTCTTTGCCTCCCGGTTGCCAAGCCCAGGACACGCACATGGATCTGGTTTTCTGACTGTTCTCCACATTTCCAAAGTCCAAATCCCCTCACTGTGAAAGCCCCGAGACACCAGTGAGCTCCAAAGTCCATCCAGGGGGTGAGGAAACACGAGGGAGGAAAGGCAAGATGCAAAGCTGGACGGTTTCATTGCTGGAACCGAGTCTCTCCCAATATTCCTGCAAAGCCTAAAGTTCCAAACATCCCTCTGGGAGCGATGGCAGCAGGAGAGACCTGCTCCACGTCACCAGTGCGGGGGAAAAGGGCTTTGTGCTTTGGGTGGGAAGCTCTCTAAATTCCTGCTGAGCTCGCAGGACTGAGACAACCCTCCCCAAAGAGCTGGACAAGCAAAAGGCACCAGCAGTGTGTCAGCAGCTGGGGCTGGGGCACAAACACCCCCCACACCACAGGCAGCTCTGCCACAGCATCCTGCAGCTCCCTGGGGGTTCCCAGCTCTGCTTGTGGTGCCCAGACCCACAGCTGGGAACGCTCGGAGGATGTGGGGAGATGCGAAGCTGATTTTGGGTCAAACCCACCCAGGTTGTTCCTCGGCTCCTGCTCAGTGATCCTGAGCTGCAGCTGATGGTCTGTGCAGCTCCTGGGATCTCATTTATCTGCCCCGTGTCCTCCCAAGTGCCTTTGGCTCGAGGAGAAGACGGATGGACACATCCCCAGAGTGGCATTTTCCCACCTCCGCTGCCCAGGGGCCACAGGGAGGAAAATGCCTCCAGCACACGGAGCTCAAGACGGGCTGGGGAGCACAGAAACAAATCCCACCCTCTGGCAAGGCAGATGTTTGCCTTCCGTGGCGCCAACCAAAAGGGAGAAGAAGGGTCTCAGCACATCTGGAGCCACATCTGAGCTCTTGAGGAACATCCAAATCCGATGCCAGGGGACGCCACTCCTGCCAGCGAGGAGATGCTCCGGAGAGCCTCCCACCCCCCCCTCCCCTCTCCCTTTAATCCCTTGGGAATGGCTGGACAGGGACCAGGTAATGTTGGAGCCAGGCACAAACAGAGACGGTCCAGGGGAGGCGTTTGCCATGAACAACAAGCAGCAGTGTTTGGTTTGGGAGCTTCCTAATCTTTTTATGCAGATAAAATGAGCGTGTAATCTCCCTCGGTTTTCCGTGTGCGCCGCCTGGCCCAATCAGGTGCCTGTCTGACCTATCCCAGGGATATTTCAGAGCCTGATTAAGTGGTTTCAAGTGCAGAAGAGACGGCACTGAAGCAAATCCTTCCAATCCCACGAGCCAGGCTGGAGGAGAGGAGAGCAAAATTCTGGTTTGAAAGTTTGCTCAACTGGGAAAAATCCAAATGGCTTATTTACATTCAGTCTGAAATTAATGCGCTGAAGCATTTTCAGATTCTCTGATATTCAGGGGAGAGGAAAAGGAGGGCGGGAAGGAGAAGAGATGGCCAGAGCATGGGAATAGAGCTGGGACAGCCCCAGCTCATCTCTGCTTCCCTTCCAGAAAAGCTTTTCCCCCAGTCTCTGCTCACCTGGGTCATGCTTTGGATAAACACTTCGCTTCTGGGACAATGAGGAATTCGGTTTAAAAAAAAAA
>WEKX01020272.1:0-13228 GCA_013390025.1 Pitta sordida
GCTAGATATTGAAAGTGCACCACTAAAGCTCCTGCTCAATGACTTGTTTCAGACAAAAAACGTGAGGGAAATCAGAAGCTTAGCAGAGACAGCAATTTTGAAATAAAGAAATTTTGGAACTTTTGATATAGCCTTGCTTAGACTCAGTTCAACTTCCTATGTAGTATGAAGAATAATTCCATTTCAGTCAAGGTACTGTTCACTTACTTGAATGCATATAGCTATGTAGCCTACGAAATCGGTTTACTTACTATTGGTTTTTCAATAAATCATGAAGAAAAAAAAGGTTTTGCCTCCCTCTGAGTTCCTTCTCAAGTTGGGTACCTTGTTCATAGTCAAATGAGCCAGTTAAAAAGAATTATTAGCAGTAGTCATAGTGTCATCACCAAACAAACTTATACAGACCACATCAAAGTAAGTATTTGGGTGTTTCGTGTTTCATATATGAATACACTTAGCTGAGTGAACTCTGTGGCCTTTTGGCCCATTTATAATAACTCTCTGACAAGTTCAGCAAACTTAAAGATGATTCTGTTTCTACTGTCCCATGAAACTGTTACAGACACTTCCAGAACTACTTTCCTTTTCCTTTCTCACTTTTCCTGGCTCAGTTCATTCTCTTTGGTCTCTCCAAATATGTAGCCCCACTAATAATCCACTGTCTAAAAAAACCTTTCAGCATAAACCATACACATCATTAATAAAGAACACAAAGAATACCTATACCTTACAGTTGTTAAGCAAACTGCTGAACTGTAAGTATAAAAAAGATATGCCAATTGAACATTTCTACTGACATTACATCCCCTAGGGAAAAAACCTTCTTAACAATGTAAGTCTATGTCTCCAAACTCCCCTGTAATTCAAGACTCAGGACCTCACTGCTAGAGACGCTTCTTCCAGTAGGAATATCTATAATACAATCAATCTCTCAAGTTGAAGTTTGGGTACATCTGTATGACATATTCAGCTAAGTGTTTTCAAATCTATATTTAAAACTGCTTTCCTGAAACCTTATAGACTCATTTCTTTCTCCTTTAATTAAGAACTAATCCTTAAAAGTAACCTTTGAACTTGTAACATTAAAGCAGATGTAATACAATGATACAGACATCTCTGTATTCATTTGCTTGCAGAGACAGATCTATGCACTGTAAATACGTATTATCAAATATCTACAGATAAGCATTTCTTTATTTCACATCAATAAAGGGAACACATATTTCAACATTCCTTTCTAATATTACTGTTGATGGCCAAATCACATATTTGTGTTACAGGCTTCCTTAAACCAGAACAAAAAGAGACCTGCACTAAGGTCTGAAAAGTTATGCTCAGCTTATGATGGAATTAGACAGATGGGAAACAAGATATTAAAAGCCACAAGGTCAACAGACAAAGGAAAGAGACAGAATTTCAAAAGATTTTTTTCAAGATAGCACATCAAACATAATTTATTACAATGAGTTCACTGAGTCAATCAATCATTTACATGCAGTTTCAACAAGTGTATATGAATAACAAAAGAAGACAGGTAACTGGAAAGAGGAGAAAATAACATTTTAATTATATTCTTTACTTTCTTCTCCCTCCAACTTTGTGTCTGCTATGCTGCCACATATCTTAACAAGGCTTTGACTCTAAGCCAAGTTAATTTACTTTTTTTCTCATTCCTATTAGCTTTATCTTAAAGTAAGTGTGTAGACTGTCTTTTAGGAACTTTGAGACATAGGCATTTTACAACCAGATAAATTGCTTATTTTATGCTATTCTACAAAACCAGCAACACATATATTAATATATAATTTTGTAGAAATAATCATCCTAGAAAATTCCATTGCCTTCTGCTGTGCAAAGGCCAATAATCTTCCCTTTACACTTTTTTCATATCTCTGGTGACATGGAAAAAAACCCTTACATGAGAAAAATGTGAACATAAGACCACAATCCACATTTGGTACACACTAAAAAGGTATCTTAAAATCACTAATCCTATGCTAGTATTTACCTAATGATTGATTTTGCATGTTTTTACCTTTCCATGTTGCAATAAACAGTTTGAAAATAATGAATCAACATTTAAGTTTGATAAATTTTGCTTTTGCAATTACCTCATTGTCATTGAAGATGCGTCCATGGACGTGTGCATGGGGTGACTTTCAGTTTCTGCTCCTTGAACAATTTTTTCACTAAAACAAAGCAAAACCTCAAAACCTAAAACGTCTGTTTCTACCATTAAACCCCACTCCACTTCGAAGAAAACTCCACTCTTCCAGTTAATTGTGCAGTTCCTAAACATTGACTCAACTGTTTCAGGATGTGGCACTGCACCACAATGAATGAGTTCATGAAGGCGCAGAAGCAGGCGCTCCCAATGTGCTGAAAGACGAGTCGGAAGGGTAGAAGACCAGCCGGGATGAGCAAGGAGCTCCTGAAAGAATTAGGGGAAAAAAAACAGGACGTATGGCCTTTGAAAAAAAGGGTAGGTAAGCCAGGGTGTGTTTAAGGAAGTTGTTTAGTTGTGTAGGAGAAAAACCAGAGAACCCAGATGGAACTCAAAGTAGCTGTTTCTATAAAGGACAACAAGAAATGTTTTTACAAATAGATCAACAGCAAAGAGAAGGGCTGCAACAACCTTCACTCCTTATTGGATCCAGGGGGGAATATAGTAACTAGAGATCAGGAAAAGGCAGAGATACTTAAGGTCTTATTTGCCTCTGTTTTTAACAGTAAGACAGATTGTCTGCAGGACAACTGGACTTCTGAAGTGGAAGATGAGGTAGAGATGCAGTATAAGCCCCCTGTAATACAGGAGGAGGTAGTTAGAGACTTGCTGAGTGGCTTGGATGCTCACAAGTCCATGGGACCAGATGGGATCCATCCGAGGGGGATGAAAGAACTAGCAGATGAACTCACCAAGCCACTCTGCATAATTTACCAACAGTCCTGGCTTACTGGTGTTGTACCACAAGACTGGAAATTGACCAATGTGACACGCATCCACAAGAAGGGCTGGACAGATGATCCAGGTAATTACAGACCTGTCAGCCTGACCTCAATCCCAGGTAAAGTCATGGAGCAGATAATCCTGTGTGCTATTATACAGCACCCGCAAAGTAACATTAGATCTAGTCAGCACAGATTTAGGAGAGGTAGGATCTCCTTTTATGAACTGGTGACACAGATGGTTAATGATAGAAAGGGGGTGGATGTTGTGTACTTGGACCTTTGACATTGATTCCCATGGTAAGCTTCAGAAGAAGCTCTCAGAGCGTGGATTGGATAGGAGCATTGTGTGTTGGGTTAGGAATTGGTTGGATGGACAAGCTCAGAGAGTGTTGGTAAATGGTGCCACATCCAGCTAGTGGCTGGTCACTAATGGAGTCCCACAGGGATCAGTGTTCAGCCTGGTACTGTTTACTATCTTTATAGGTGACATGGACAGGGGAATTGAGTCCACNGCTGTAGTCAGGTGGGTGTAAATCTCTTCTCTCAGGCTGAGGACATCAGAACAAGAGGACATGGCCTTAAGCTATGCCAGGGGAGGTTCAGACTGGATGTTAGGAAGAGTTTTTTCACAGAAATTGATCCCTCAGTGGAATGGTCTGCCCAGGGAGGTGGTGGAGTCGCCATTCCTGAAGATGTTTAAGAAAAGACTGGATGAGGAACTCAAGTGACATGGTCTAGATAATGGGAGGCTCAGATGGACAGTGTGGTGCTCATGGCTCCAAGGTTGTGGATTCAATCCCTATGTGGGTGTTCGCTTGGGAGTTGGACTAGATGATCCATGTGGGTCCCTTCTAACTCGGAATATCCTGTGATCCTGTGAATGGTGCTGTCCTACCCATTTTCAGGTTGTGTCCCTACATCTGTGAAAGGTAGAAGGTCTGACCCTCTGCATTCACAACTCTTGTCACGTAATTCCAAAATGCCTCTCCAGATAGGTTTTTTCCTTCTCCTTCAAGAGCCAGTAGTACTACCATAGCTGCTTTCACCCAGTGATTTGTAGACCAACAAATTCCATTAATTATTTTAGACAACTCTGCAAAAGTTAACTAAAACAAGCAAGACTACTATCAGCTAGGCCAAGGCTTACTATTATAGAGTCTTTTAGAAAATATCTATGGTCATGTTACTGAAGCACCAGCAAATAGCATATTCCCAGTCACAATTACAGTCTTGCAAAGACAAAATCAAATTTTTAATGACAGATAACTACAGTTTTAAAACAAGTCTCATATTGTGTTGTTTTAGTGCCTTCTTACCAGACATTTATGTGGGTATCCAACTCTGCCAGTTATCACAAACAGCATGTAGGACTTGATGATTCAAGTTCCTGCAGATCACTGATGATAACTTTTTGATGCAAGTGGTGGGAGAGAAAATGAGGAGAGGTGTGTTGCTGTGTTGCTGGACTTTGTACTAATAAACTAGGAGAGCCTGGTTAAAGATGTGAAGGTTGGGGGCAGCCTTGGCTGCAGTGACCATGAGATGGTGGAACTCAAGATCCTGCATGGAGGAAGCAAAGCAGCAAGCAGGACTAGAACCCTGAACTTCTGGAGAGCTAACTTTGACCTCTTCAGGGACCTACTTAGAGGTATCCAACAGAATAGGGCTCTAGGAGAGAAAGGGGTCCAAGAGAGCTGGTCAGTATTCAATCATCACTTCGTCCAAGCTCAAGACCAGTGTATCCCCATGAGAGAGCAAAGGAGGCAGGAGAGCTGCATGGATGAACAGGAAACTTTTAGCAAATCTCAGATGGAAGAAAGAAATTTATGGGATATGGAAAAAGGGACTGGCTACATGGGAGGACTATGAGAACATCATCAGAGTACGCAGGGATGCGACAAGGAAGGCCAAGGCCCACTTGGAATTGAGTCTGGCAAGGTATACCAAGGACAATAAGAAGGGCTTCTGCAAGTACACCAGTAGCAAAAGGAAGACTAGGGAAAATGTGGGGCTGCTGCTGAATCAGATGGGTGTCCTGGTGATGGAAGACACAGAGAAGGTGGAACTACTGAATGCCTTCTTTGTCTCAGTCTTTACTGCTGAGGCCAGCCCTCGGGATTACCAGACCTTGGAGGTAAGAGAGAAAGGCTGGAGAAAGGAAGACTACCCCTTGGTTACAGATGGTTGGGTTAGGGATTGGCTAGGCAGACTAAACACCGATAAATCCATGGGCCCTGATGGGATGCCCCTGTGGGTGCTGAGGGAGCTGGCAGATGTTGCTGTTGAGTTACTCTGAAAAATCATGGAGAGTAGAAGAGGCCCTGCAGACAAACATTGATAAATTAGACAGCTGGGTAGTCACCAACCATAGGATATTTAACCAAGTCCAGTGCCAGATTCTGCACATAGGACAGGGCAAACCTGGATGTACATACAGACTGGGGAATGAGATGCTGGAGAGCAGCCTTGTGACAAGGGGCCTGGGGGTCCTGGTCGATGGCAAGTTGAATATGAGTCAGCAGTGCCCTGGCAGTCAGGAGGGCGAAGTATGTCTGGGTGCATCAGGCACAGCATCACCAGCCGGCTGAGGGAGGGCATTGTCCTGCTCTACTCTGTGCTGGTGCGGCCTCACCTTGTGTACTGCATGCTGTTTTGGGTGCCATAATATAAGAAAGTTATTAAGCTATTAGAGAGCGTCCATATGATGGCAACGAAGCAGCTGAAGAGCCAAGAGGGGAAGCCATATGAGGAGCAGCTGAGGTCACTTGTGTCTGGTGACCAGTGACAGAACCTGAGGAAACGGCATGAAACTGTCAGGGCAGGTTTACGTTGCATATTAGGAAAAGGTTGTTCACCTAGAGGGTGCTTGGCACTGGGATAGGCTCCCCAAGGAAGTGGTCACAGCACCAAGCCAGACAAAATTCAAGAAACACTTGGACAATGCTCTCAGGCACATGGTGTGATTCTTGGGGCGGTCCTGTGCAGGGACAGGAGCTGGACTCCATGATCCTTGTGTGTCCATTCCAACTCAGGATATTCTAAGTTAGCCACCTGACCAAACTGCACATAGCAAATCACACAGTCACACAAGTTATGTGCTAGGAGGTGCTTAATGAGCTAGAAACTATAAAAAATTAAAATATGCAATAAGAAAAATAACAGTAATGTATTTGAAAACCCTATCTTGAACAGGGATTTTTAGTGGGGAACATAGATAAAAAGAGCAAAACAGACTTTAAATTACACAGTTGTGTAGATACTTTTTTAGCATAAAAATGATGGCTGATTACAGAATCAGAGAATTCACAGAATCTTCTGAGATAGAAGGGACCCACAAGGATCATTGAGTCCAACTCTTAAGTGAATGCCCATATAGGGAGTGAACCCATAACCTTGGTGCTATGAACAACTTTTGCTTTATAAAAAAAAAAATTAGACTGCAGAAACAGAAAAAATGAGGCATCTTCAAAAACACAATGCATTTGTGTCGCAAAGAACTGATACATTCAGTGAAATGCAAAACAAAAAAACTGTTCTACAAATTATTTGTCTTAATGACCTACTTAGAGCTTATAAAACACCAGAATGAATGCTTCTGTACTTCCCAAAGCATGGAGATCATCTCCTGATTAAGATTTAATTAGTATTAACAATAGCAAAGATTGATGTAACTAACAGATCTAGGACTTGAAATTTCAAAAATATGTACTATTCAACACAGAGTTTCAAGAGAAAGTAAATGTTAAATCTATCCTATCCCTTCTCAGTCTTCCCTTCAAACAAACAAACAAACAAACAAACAAAACCAATAAACTTACACTCAGATGAATTTTAGGTGAAGTATCAGAAATAAAAATCCTGACCATAGAATCTATTAGACAGCATGGGCATTAAAGAGAAAAAGGAAACAAACAAACATTTCTTTTAAATGAACTCCAGTTGAAGAAAGACACATTTGAAAAAGAAGAATAAATTTCATTTTCTTCAGCACAGTAAAATACTAATCAGTTTTTCCTGAAACGGTAAAGAAAGGTACTACTTCAATCACTGAAAGAATCATGTTTCAGTTTCATAATGGCGCAGGAACATCTCTAAGGAATCTATGCTAAAGGGAATCTTTTCCCTTTATACCAAAAACTCCAAAGTTAGTCTGTATGGTCTCTGCAAAATCCAAAAAATGAAGGCACTGAGTTTCTCAGGAGGAGGAAAAAAAAGTCTATCAATGTATTTTCCCATAACGTGATCCTGGAAACAGATGAATCATTTTAAAAGTAACTTTGAAAACATATCCCTTTCTTGCAATTCCATGACACAGAAGATTCAGCCAAAACAGTTAAAACTTTGGCAGAGTTTTAATAACTGAAATCAGATGCCAATAATACACATAACAGACAACCTTAACCATAAACTTCTACAATTATTTCCTTAAGTCTTTATTCTCTCAGAAGAATCAATGTATATCTACTGAAATATTCAATGCATTTAATATTTCACACAGCCTCGCTTAGTCCAGGCAAAATGCAACTTACAAAAAGTTTATTCTGCTACATTTTATATAACTTTTTTAAAACCACAACATATTTTCATATATTATTTATGAATTACAGCCTTACTCCCAAGAATCTATCCATATACAGTAATCCCTCAAATTTCGCAGGGGTTGGTTCCAGAAAGATGCTGCAATAAGCAAAATCCGCGAAGTAGTGGTAAATAGGGTAAGTATGGTAAATACAGCAAAGCCAGATGAGAAAAAACCCATGATGCATTGAAGTCTCGAGTGGCGGCGAACCACAAAGTAGCAAGGGATTATTGTAATATTGTTTACAACTTATCTGCTTTTTAATTTTATGTAATGATGTCGGGTTTTATTTTATTGCTTGTTTAGAAAATAGCAGAGATCGAGCTCTCAGAGTGGTTTCTATTCATGCAAAGAACTGCAAGAAGATTTGCAAGGACCAATTTGAGTTGTGAGAGGCGTGCCCAGGTAGTGAAATTCCTCTGCTTAGTGACAGAGCTCTGAGATAAGGTGAGTAGATTGAGGAGTATTAGAGAGTGAGAGAGAGAAAGGGACAAACATCAGACAGGACTCATAACACAAAGATTTCCCTATCCCCTCTGCACATGGCAAAACACAGTGACAGAAGGTATAGGGACAATGGCAATAAGTTCCTGCCCGGCACAGCAGCCACAGCTCCTCTGTTTATTGGCACACCATCCCAGTGCCCTGGCATAACAGGTATGAAGCTCTACAAGTGCAATCAATCAGTAATGAGGACGACACTTCATCTGGCATACAGATGTCACTGAGGTTAAACTGGTCTATACCCTGTGTCAAAATTGTTTCCATAAAGAAAAAAAGGCGGGTCATGGTCGGAAAGGAAAAGAAGGTCCAATTTACAGACCAGATGCACTTTTTAGGGGAGTCTATTGCCTCCCCAAGGACCCAGGTTAAAGACATGGGAAAAAAAGCTTCCCACCTTTGAACAGCCCTCAAATTATTATCTGCTATTGATTTTTCAGGTAGCCTGAAAGCAATAACGAAAGACTTCATGGCTTTGGGATGACTGGTTAAAGGGCCATGGAAACATGGTGGCATGACTTGTACAGCTGCAGTGCTTTAATGAATAGCTGCAAACTCTACAGAAAGAATGGAATGGACTGCCCAGGGACGTGGTGGAGTCGCCGTCCTTGGAGGTGTTTAAGAGAAGATTGGATGAGGAGCTTAGTGACATGGTCTAGCCGGGGGGTGTAGGGCTGGATGACGTTGGGCCCCTTCCGGCTCGGAGTGGCCTGCTAGGCTGTGAGGCATCTAGGTTGGTGTTACGCTCTGGGATGTGCTCTCGGTCTCTGTACGGGTGTTAGATGGTGAGTTGGACTAGATGATCCTTGTGGGTCCCTTCCAACTCATAATATTCTGTGATTCTGTGATTCTGTGATTCTGTGAAAAGGACCTGGACATGCTGGTTGGCAGCTGGCTGAACAGGAACCAACNGGCAAGGAATGAGAGGCAGTGGGGTAGCCATGTATGTTAAGCAGTGTTTCAATTGTCTAGAGCTGAATGATGGTGATGATAGAGTTGTGTTTGGGGATAAGAATTAAGGAGAAGACCGACAGGAAGTATGTCCTGGTGGCAGCCTCTTATACATCACCCAAGCAGGATGAAGAGGCAGACAGAATACTCTATGAGCAGCTGAGAGAAAGCTCACAATTTATATCCCTTGTTTTCATAAGGAATTTCAACATACTAGATGTCTGCCAGAAATACAACACAGGCTTGGGAAAGAGTGGCTAGAAAGCAGACCAAGGGAAAAGGACCTGGACATGCTTGTTGGCAGCTGGCTGAACAGGAACCAACAGTGCGCCCAGGTGGCCTTCTTGGCCAATCGCATTCTGGCTTGTATCAGAAATAGTGTGGCCAGCAGTACCATGGCAGTGATCATCCCCCTCTACTTGGCACTGCTGCTGCCACATCTCAAATACTATGTTCATTTTGTGTCCCTCACCACCAGAAAGACATTGAGGCGCTGAAGTGTGTCTGGACAAGGGAAACAAAGCTGTGAAGGGTCTAGAGCACAAGTCTTACAAGGTTCAGCTTAGGGAGCTGGGATTGTTCAGCCTGAAAAAAGGAGGCTCAGGGAAGATCTTATCTCTCTCTACACCTACCTGAGAAGAGGCTGTAGCCAAGTGGGGGTCAGTCTCTTCTTCTAGATACCAAATTATAGGACAGGAGAAAATGGCCCCCAAACCTGGGAGGTTTAGATTCAATAACAGGAGAAATTTCTTCACTGAAAAGGTTGTTGGGCATTGAAATAGGCTGCCTAGGGAAGTGGTGGAGGTGTTTAAAAGACATGGTACTTAGGGGCATAGTTTAGTAATGGACTTGGCAGTGCTGTGTTAATGCCTGGACTTGACCTTAAAGCTCTTTTCCAATCTAAATGACTCTATTCTATTCTAAAAATGGTAGCTATATTAGACAGCTGAAAATGGGGGGAAAAGTATAAAAATACAATGCAGAAAAACAGATTTTGCTCATATAAAACTTATTTACCTGTGAAGACAGTCATCAGAAAAACTATAATATTTTTTTCTCCTTGTTCGCGAGAGGGTAGTATCCAGAGGCTCCAACTTGGTTGCTACATACACGTTGTGAAGGATTCTATTGTTTTATTTAATCAGTAATAAGGATGTGTATCTACGGAAAGCTGCCAGAAGAAGCTGCATTAAGGCATTTTTCACTTTTGATCTTATGATTATGAACAGCGCCATTTACCATGAAAATATGCATACACCTAGCCATTTATATCACTCATCTTTTCTGTCTCCACATTTATCAGCATCAATATTCACATGGAAAAAAGAATCTCAAGTGTGTTTGTCTACTCCTAACAACGTCATTTTCATCTTATCTGTGGTGAACAGATACAAACATAAAATATTATAGTAATTTCAATAGCTTGTGCTGCAGCAGTGCAAAGAGGTAGATTTCTAGATTTTTTTACTTGATACATAGGGAGGCAGACAGGTACAGAAACAAGTTATGTCTATTTGGTTGTGTGAGAAATATGAAAATATTCCACCCCTATTACCACAGCCAAATCTCCTGTTCATTACAGTAATTTTCTCAGCAGAACAATGGTATTCTAAAACTGAAAGATCTCTAGTCACTGCCCATTAAGTACTTCGGTGCTAATGCACTACGGGGGTGACACGAGAAATAAATCCATGTAATTGAGAGAAATGTTTTAAACAGTGTGTTTTCCAATGCACAAGAATGTATTTCAGTGCCTCTGCAGTGTTAATGGACATCCACAGTGCTTTTTTGGGCACTTGAATGCTGTTTGAAATGTAGATGTGGTTCATGTACTGAACTCTTGAAGAGCATGCATGTCAGAGAAATGTGGTCCAAAGTTCTATTTGACTTGAGTATTAGCAATGAGTCTGGAATGTAAGATATAGCACTTTTGCATGATAATGTTTTTTGAATGGTGGTAACAATTTTGTAAACAATACTCTGAAGAAGGAAGTTATTCTTTAATCAGTCAAAAAAATATTTAAGTAGTACCACAAAAAAACCTAAAATGTTTTATTGCAGAGTAACTTTGAATGAAAATAACTTCACATATCAGAGAAATTTATCAGTTTATCAGAGAAATCTAGCACTACAAATATTCATACCAAGCAAGGCAAAGTATTTTTACAAATAACTGAACTTCAGCTAGATATTCACAAGTCTATAGGCCTTGATGGGATCCACTCCAGAGAAACAAGGGAACTACCAAAAGAACTCTCTATCAGCAGTCCTGGTTAATTGGAGAAGTTCCAGACGACCAGAAATTAGGAAATCTAACACCTATGTACAAGAAGGGTCAGAAAGATGACCCAGGAAACTAAGACTGTCAGCATAACCTTGATTCCATGCAGGTTATGGAAGAGATCATCCTAAGTGCCAATACATGGCACACCCAGAACAACCAGGGGATCAAACCCAGCCGACATGGATTTATGAAAGGCAGGTTCTGCTTGACCAAACTGATCTCCTTCTATGACAAAGCAATCCATTTAGATGAGGGAAAAGCTGTGAATGTAGTCTATCTAGACTTCAGGAAAGCATTTGACACTGTCTTCCAGAGCATCCTCCTAGAAAAACTGGCTGATTGCAGCTTGGATGGGTGGACTTTCCAATGGGTAAAAAAATGGCTGGATGGCTGGGCCCAGAGAGTTGTGTTAAATGGAGCTAAACTCAGTTGGCAGCTGGTCGCTAGCGGTGTTCCCCAGGGTGCAGTTTTGGAGCCAGTTCTGTTTAACTTCTTTATTGATGATCTGGATATGGGGAGTGTACCCTCAGTAAATTAACAGGCAACACTAAATTGGGCACGAATAGGAAAGCTCTATAGAGACACCTGGACTCAATCACTGGGGTAAGGACAACAGCATGAGGTTTAATAAGCCAAAGTGCCAGGTGCTAGACTTGGGTTGCAGCAATCCCATGCAATGACCCAGGCTGTGGAAGAGTGACTTGAGAGCTGTCCAGCAGAAAGGGACTTGAAGGTGCTGTTTGACAGCCATCTCAATATGAACCTGCAGTGTACCCAGGTGGCCAAGAAGGCCAATGGCATTCTTGCCTGTACCAAGAATAGTGCACGTAGTAGAACTAGGGAAGTGATTGTCCCTGGGTACTCAGCGTTGGTGAGTCTGTCAGTTAAGTACTGCATTTAGTTCTGGGCTGCTTGCTTTAAAAAGGACATTAAGGTAATGGAGCATGTCCAGCAAAGGGCAATAAGGCTCATGAAAGGTCTAGGAAAAAAAATGTTCTGAGGAATGGCTGCAGGAGCTGGGTTTGTTTCGTCTCTAAAAGAGGACTCTTGGGGGACACCTCATCACTCTCGACAACTACTTGAAAGGAGGTTGTAGTGAGGTAGGAACCAGTCTCTTCTACTGTGCCTGCGTGAGAGGACTAGAGGAATGGTCTTACGCTGAGACAGGGGAGATTCAGATTAGGTATTAGAAAGCTTTTCACTATTAAGGTGTTCAGGCATTGGGATAAGTTGCCCAAGGAGGTGGTAGAGTCACCATCCCTGAAGGTGTCTAAAAGGCATCTGGATCTGGCACTAGGTGACATGGTTTTGCGGTTTAAGGGTTACACTTGTAGTGCTGGGTTGACAATTAGAATTGATGATCTTAAAGGTCTCTTCCAATCTTGATGATTCTATGATTCTGTGACTTTCAGAAAGTTTAATGGATACCTGTTTCTGAAGTCCTAAACCAGAGTCTGAACACTTTTTATGTAACTTTCAGTATAATATAATACATAGATGACACCAGAAGGAGAGGGCACGGCCTCAAGCTACGCCAGGGGAGGTTTAATCTTAATGTTAGGAAGCGGTTTTTCACAGAGAGAGTAATTGCATATTGGAATGGACTGCCCCAGGGAGGTGGTGGAGTCGCCATCCCTGGAGGTGTTTAAGAGAAGACTGGACGAGGAGCTTAGTGACATGGTCTAGCTGGGGGGTGTAGGGCAGGATGATTCTGGGTCCCTTCCAGCTCGGAGTGGCCTGCTAGACTGAGAGGGAACTAGGTTGGTGTTACCGCTCTGGGATGTGCTCTCGGTCTCTGTATGGGTGTTAGATGGTGAGTTGGACTAGATGATCTTTGACACGGTTTCCCACAATAAGCTTCAGGAGAAACACGTAAAGCACGGGCTGGAAAGGAACATTTTATGCTGGGTTACAATCTGGTTGGAAGGGCGAGCTCAGAGGGTGGTGGTGAATGGTGCAACATC
>WEKX01020272.1:13436-25502 GCA_013390025.1 Pitta sordida
GTGTTTAAGAGAAGACTGGACGAGGAGCTTAGTGACATGGTCTAGCTGGGGGATGTAGGGCTGGATGACCCTGGGCCCCTTCCGGCTCGGAGTGGCCTGCTAGACTGTGAGGGATCTAGGTTGGTGTTACGCTCTGGGATGTGCTCTTGGTCTCTGTACGGGTGTTAGATGGTGAGTTGGACTAGATGATCGTTGTGGGTCCCTTCCAACTCATAATATTCTGTGATTCTGTGATTCTGTGATCCTTGTGGGTCCCTTCTAACTCATAATATTCTGTGATTCTGTGTGATTCTGTGATAAGTAATGAATTATGACTTTCGGCTTAACCACATGTCACTCACTACTCTAAAGAGTTTGCAATCTAACTGATGAGACAGAAACAATACAGTGGTGAACAAAAAGAGGATTTCTGGCAGCAGAACTTTATCACCACAAAGGAAGTAGTTATTTCAAATGTGTTTCAATACCATCCTTTATTATGCCTTTTTTTAAAATAATTTATAATCTACAGAGAAATTTTATTCAGTTATCTGAAGTAATCAAACCAAGCAGTGTTGAAACCTTAGCTAGTCTTCCATTAGCATACCCAAAAATGACATACTCGTTAAGGTTTATTAGATTTCCAGAGGTTCAACAGCACACAACAATCAGTTGTCTTGCTAACTGAAAATGTTCCATTACAAAAAACTGAAACCTCTTCCATCAAGTTAAAACCCTTTTACTTGTTATTTACGTAAATAAATGGACCATGCAGGCTCTATCCAAATTTGAACAATTTATAGAATTACTCTTGAAAACTTCTATGAGTTTAGAGGGATAGGTGAACTTTTGGGGTACACTAAAAGTGCTTATTCTGCTACCATTTCTTTTTTTTCAGCTACCCGAGTTATGCTTGTCCTAATACTCAGCATGGTCCTGAAATATGATCTGCTGGTAATAAACATCTTGATTCCATTTCCAAGATTACACTCTTATTTAAAGATCATCTAAATAATAAACTCATTAAAAGAAACAGAATCACAGAATCACTGAATATTATGAGTTGGAAGGGACCCACAAGGATCATCTAGTCCAACTCACCATCTAACACCCGTGCAGAGACTGAAAGCACATCCCAGAGCGGTAACACAAACCTAGTTCCCTCACAGTCTAGCAGGCCACTCCGAGCCGGAAGGGACCCAGGATCATCCAGCCCTACACCCCCCAGCTAGACCATGTCACTAAGCTCCTCATCAAGTCTTCTCTCAAACACCTCCAGGGACGGTGACTCCACCACCTCCCTGGGCAGTCCATTCCAATATGCAATTACTCTCTCTGTGAAGAACCGCTTCCTAACGTTAAGATTAAACCTCCCCTGGCGTAGCTTGAGGCCGTGCCCTCTCGTTCTGGTGTCGTCAGCCTGGAAGAAGAGGTCCACATCCATCTGGCTGCAACCTCCCCGCAGGTAGTTTTAAACATCTTCCTTTGTGTTCAAACTCTCTCCTCTACCTACTCGAGACAGCCATTTTATTTTTTCTTAGTAATAAAGAGGCGTATTTTTTCTCTCTCCTTCCCAGTCTTTCTCTAATTGATGACAGAAGGAGATCAGCACAGGAAAATGAAGCTGCAATTCATTCAGCCTTAGCTTCATTAGCACAAGAACAGTGGTAGTAAAAGAAAAAAAAACAAAACACAGGTAGCAGATAAAGAATAAATACCTTTTAAATTAGAATATGTACTCTGTTTACAGAGTAAAGAAAGCTACTAGTTGGAGCATGTTCTACCAATGACTGCGTAACTAATTATTAGAAATCATAACACGCATTCCACTGAGGCCAATATTAAATTGAGTTACTGTCATGTTAGTATGGTCTTCTGGTCTATTCAATCAAATTCTGGCTGCTTAAAACCCAGAGGGATAAGATCTGTTCTCAGTTATACAGTTGTCCTCAATGGAAATTATAAAAAATTGTGGCCAAGATAAGTGTTAAAAGCACAATCGATGTTTAAAGAAATGTTCACATTAATTCATATTTTATTATCCTCCCATACCAGAAGTATAAAGAAAGATGACATCTCCATATAGCACATACTCAATTTTTTTATTACAGTGTAGATTACGAGTATGTTTTGCATAGATGATGTTTTATACGCTTGTAAAAAAGCCACTTATTCAAACCACGCCCAAAACAAGACAACTGTGTTACAGTCCCGCTAGCTGGCCTCCAAAATCACCAGAAGCAATGACCTCTAAAAACGCAGATTTTCTCTCTGTATTCAGTCAAATCATGACACTCAGTAACCAGAGAAGCAACAAAATACAGTCAAATACCTGAGCAGTGTTAAAAGTTCCAGGATTGATATTTGTCACACAACCTAATGCTCACGGATCCTGTGCCATATATGTCCTACAGACAGTACGCAATTGTTTCCAGTTCCACCTATACTCAATAATTTGTAAAAGACATGCCATGAAAACCCTGAATAGACAGCACTAAAAGCACCTTAAATAGATAAGCCTTAAACACAATGATCTTGGGAAAATGAGATGCAGAAACAAAAACTTGATAGCTTGCAAACCTCAACATTACCTCAGTAAACTAACTGCCAAGTTAAGCACTCTATATTCCAGAAATGGAATATAGAAAATAATTTATACCGATTTCCCAGGGTTTTCTAGGGTCAATTCAAAATTTTGAGAATATTAAGAAGAGTTTGCTATGGCAAATACAAAATAAAATAAAACATGCTAATTAGAAGCAGAGAAGTGTCTGATGAACAATCATGTAATACAAACAATATTAAGAACATTATCCTGTCTGTGGAATCTTGGAAAAATACATTTTAAAATTGCAGAAATATTAAATGTAAAACATTTCTTGCAGATTTTCAATCCAAATGAAACCAACTTATTACCGTATTTGTTGGAGCCTGGTCATAATTAAATACAGGAAGGATATTAAACTTCCAAGAGATTGTTTTAAGCCACAACAGAAGAAAAGGCATGATTGCATAATTGGAACCAAATCCAAAACCCACTTCCTTCTTATTTACTAGTATCATCTAAAGGACACTGTTTAGATGCTGAAAGGTCTGTAGCTGACAACTATGAATCATCTAAAAGCCAAAAAATTTCAAAGGAATTGTACGACATGAGTTAGAAGTTTATAGATGAGAGATATAGAAAGTTTGTACTCACTACAAAACCACATCCTAGGAGTCACCGTATCTCTTGTCAACGAAATCATACAATCCTATCTTGTTGTGGGGAAAGAACTCCTCTGGCAGTAGTGTTTGTTACATAGAATTTGAAAGAAAGATATCTTATTTAAAATATTCTAAAAGTAGTATTTCTTCAGAGATCGGGACTTCACTTATAATTTGGTTTTACACAGACCAGTTAAATACAAAACTAGCTTGCCATTCAGCGGCATATTTTGTTAAAAAGGTTCAGATCATTTTAGTTGGCAGCTGAATTCAGTTCAATGGTCTTTGTCATTTTCATATCTGTGCAGGAAATTAATATCAAAAGCATTTTCCAGCTCTCCTCTCTGGGGAAAAAAAAAAAATCCTCTTGCAATTCTGTAGGGCAAGGAGAAAGTGATAGCCCAGACATACAGACAGGTATATGCTAGGGTCTTGCTACAAAATAAACCATACCGTTTTCAAGATAATTATTTGAGTGCTTTAACTCCTGGGGTTTTTTTCCCTTCTGACACAATCAAAGATTGATACGGTGACCAACTAAGACATACACACTGGTCAACTTCACAATTCTCAGTTCAAATGAAGGGATAGACAAAAGGTACAAGTACACTCCTGGATTAGCCCAATGCATGAAATGTCAGAAAAATCAAAAAGTTCCCTACAAGTCCCTGCTGTCACAACACCACTAATAGGAGGATGATTCAGTAACACTCCTGGTTTACACACAGAAAAGAAGATTCTTTTTTTTATCATTAAAAATTACTACACTTGAGTGAAACTCATTCTGAAGGAAAAGTTATCACGATACATCTATTTGACCCCTAGATGCCACCATTAATCAACTGCAACAAGAACCTAACATAAACTGAAAGCCTACAAGTTTGGGTTCCTTATTGTTTTGGCAGCATCCATGAGAAACTTCAAAAGGTCATTCTTTTCAAGTATTCAACACATGAGGAGGAGCTAGTTTTAGATATCTCAGCTTGGATGTAAAACCATAACCCGTATGAAAGCATGGATCTTTAAAGAACCTGATTGTTATCACAGTAATTGTCTAACTTGCCTTTAAAAAAAGATTACCACCGGAAAAACTGCAAGAGCTATTTATTTATTTATTTACATTAACTTTCAGATTTGTGCTACTCTTTCTTAATGCATTCACCTTTAAAGACAACTAACCACCAGTATTTTTTCTTGCAAAAAGGAAGAAAATTAACCACAAAAACTAGATGTTCTCTGAGAGAGGTTCAGCTGTCAGTTACAGGTTTTTTCATTCATTTTTACACATCTTTTTAATGAGACTGATCACATGGGTTTATTTTTGGTACTCTAGCACCTCATTTATAAATACTTCTTTCAATTTAATATATATTCTCATGACAGTCTTGGGCCAACACCCTAAAATTCATTTGAACTGAAGTAACAGGATAAAACAAAAGCACTGTTTTCTAAATAACATCTCATACCCATACTCTGTTCCAACATACCAACTTACTGGAGTTTAATTTACCCAAAACTGAAATAAATAAAACTCCTCATTTTTCAATGAGAATGTGGAAAGAGGGAGTTACTTGTTAGTAACTTTTACACAACTATAATTTGATAACAACCATGGAAGGAGTGCATGTTAAAAAAAACCAACAAAAAACCCCCTTCACTATTTAGTACTTTTTCAGTTAAGCATTTTCAGATGGACATTTTGCAATGTAAGAACACTTGTTCATAGCCGAATGTATCCCAAGCAAGGGAAAGGATTCTAAAGATATGAGATAACAAAATAACCTGAAGTAAGAGAGCTACAGCAACGCCTAAATTCAACTCTTCTTACTTTCAGCATTCGATAAAATATCTAATGGGTAATAATCAAGAAGGGTTCACTAAAAAAAAAAGCCACAAAACAGTTGAACAAGGAATAATAATAGTAAAAAAGCCAAACATAATTACTTTGGAAATTAATAAAAATTTCCAGAAATCCTTTTAATAGAATTGGAAATTAATATCATCAAAGAGAAGCTGCCATAATATGACACGACAATACCTTAAACATAAAACCTCTACCTCCATATATTTACAAAATATTTAGTAATTTAACATACACTTAAAATATTTTTCTAAATTGCTTATTACATTTTCCAAATACAAACACAACATTTATAAATGTATTTAGGCATAATTAAGTTCAGTCCTTACAAACATTTGTTCTGAAATAAAAGAAAAGTTCTTTGTTTACTGAAGCAAGAGCTTTCCCTCCCTTCCAGATCTGATTTTGGTAGGTATTTAGAGGAGCAGTAGGCACTAAAACAAAAACAACCTCAATTGTTAGTCTCAATCATAATTATCACACAATGATACAGGGGGGAAGGAACATT
This sequence comes from Pitta sordida, assembly GCA_013390025.1. Taxonomy (NCBI): domain Eukaryota; kingdom Metazoa; phylum Chordata; class Aves; order Passeriformes; family Pittidae; genus Pitta; species Pitta sordida. The sequence goes on from WEKX01020272.1 coordinate 18,992, forward strand.
TGGAGGTCATCTTATCCAACCTCCTGCTCACACCTGGGTCAACTTTTAGCACAATGAGCACTGTAATCTCTCAACTGTACTGACAGATACAATATGAAGAAAATTACAATTGAAAAAATATGAAAATAATGGAGCACTGTAGTAGCTTTTATTAGAACTTCATACAATTTTGATGTACATTTTAAAATGTAAACCAAATTCCTCTGCACCGTATACCCAATTGGTACCTGTAAGTACCTACATCTGCAAGACAACATATCATCTGGGCATTTGCAACTTGTACCACCATTTGCTTTTTGCAAATTATAAATCATTGAATGTTCAAAGAAAATTAAAAGTTCTCATAATTTGTAGTATATGGTATACCTTTCACAGTCAATTTTGTCTTTAGTATGCCCAGAGAAAATGATGCATTTTTAAGTTTCTTTTATTCTTTAACTCCCAGAGCCAAAAGGCAAACTTCCTGGACTACATCACTTTGAAACCTGGGTGACACCTGATTATTCTAGGTGATTTTGCACAACTTATTCAGACACCCTGGTAGTAACATTGCTCAGTGCCAAGGCACCCCTTTCAACACTGGTTTCAGCACTTGCTTGTCAGTCAATTACATACTACAATTGTTACAATCTCAGATACATTATAAAACTCTATTAACCTGTGTTTTCAGAGAACACGGTGGTCCTTTGTAAAAAGTGAAAACCAAACTTAATGCAGCAGTAACTATAACCACGTCATATAAAATGGTAACTACCAGAGTGGCAGACTAAGGAAACTATCACCAATGCCATTACTGTCATTATTATTGTCATCATTAGTTGTACTAACTAATGCATGCTAATTTATGTCTGAATGGCATTCTTAGGTTCTAACATCAACACAACAAAATCCAATTTTTTTAAAGCTCCTACCTGCGTTGACAAGAGATTGCAGTCAATGTGTAGTCCTTTTCCCGTCTTGTATCTCTGAATTAAACCAGCCATGATTGCTCCATAAGTGTACAATCCAGTAGCAAGGTCTGTCATTGCTACTCCTGGTCTAACTGGCTCACCATCCTAAAGGAAGAGAAGAAAACACCTCAAAACAAAAGAAGACAAAAAAAAAAAAAAGGAAGGAGGAAAACAAGCAGGAACAATACGACTGTGCAGGGCTATTATCTCATTGGCATTACAGAGACATGGTGGAATGACTCCTACGATTGAAATGTTAAAATGGAAGTACATGCAAAGGAGATAAGGAGGTAGTGTTGCCCTCTATGTCCATGACTAGCTGGAGTGCATGGAACTCTGTCTGGGTATGGATCATGAGCTGACAGAGAGCACAAGGAAGGGTGACGTTATAATGCTGCTATAGCTCACCTATCCATGTTTTGAAATTTTTGGTTTGGTTTTTTACATTCTCAAGTTTTGGAGGAAAATAACAGTACAAAGCTAACGGGACTGTTGCAGAGTTTTAGCTCTCAAGTAAGCCTACTATAAGAAAACTCAAAAGCAGTATAAATGAGAAATAATACTGTTTGTGAAACTCTGTATCAAATAAGACAAAGTTAAAAAAACCTGTGAGTTAATTGCATTCAAACTACAGTAAGGTTTAGTCTGTGACTATCTATAGCCTATATATCTATAGGACAATATATAAACCCCCCAAAATTAAGGTGAACAGTGCTTTAGGAAGTACTACTTTTTGAAGAATCTCTTATTTCTTTCTTCTCCATATTGTACACTAAGCTAATTCCCAAAGAAAAATCAAAGGTTCCAGTCATTTACCACTCTCCTTGTACCCAACTCTAGGAAAAACAGGAAAGAAGGGTTTTCATCTTTATATATATAGGCCTTCTGAGAAAACAATTTGCGTATGAGACGGTTTCTGCTCCCTAGAGCTAACATTGAGAGAAAAAAGGGGGGGGCGGGGGGGGGAAATAACCCCCAAAATGTTTCACCCATATTATCTGCTGCAAGGTCTCTGCTAAACTGGACTTCCTTCATTACAGACACTTCATTAGATTCACTGGGTTGAGAAGAAATCAAAGGCTTTAGATTTTGCAAACGGATGTGCAGCAACATTCTTAAGTTTGAGAACACTTACCACTGTTTTCAAAGTGTCATTAACTTCACCCTTGAAGGAGAAAAACTACACTTCAAAGAAATAAAAATCAGGACTATTTTAGTAGATGGTTACATATGAATTTGTCTTCTCCAGCCTGGATTCCAGTACCTTCCTCATCAAGTACTAAACTACCTAATGTTTAAAATAAAATACTTCCTTTGACTCAACAATCTGTTCACACTTATTTCTAAAATACTTTCACAATTTCCCTTTACAGAACAATCCTACAAGCGATTAGCACTACAGTCGGGTCTCCTATACCATGGAACCGCAGTCTTATTCAGGTCCCACAAAGCTCTACTTCCACGCTGAATGGCAGCTCATTAATATGCAAATTTGCTCCGCACCCTCACGCGGCCCCCCCGGTGCTGTTTCGGCACTGTGTTGCTGTGTATCGGTTGCTGCAACGGCTGTGCTGGGGCGGGGAAAGAGGCGAGGCCGGGGAAAGTGGTGGTGCTACCGCTGCCGTGCTGGGGCCGGAGAAAGCGGCAGGGCCAGGGAAAGCGGTGGTGCTGCTGCTGCCGCTGTTCATCACTGTTTTGCAGAACAAGGAACATGAAGCTGCTTTATATGAAGGATGAAGCTACACACACACAGGCATACCTTCCTTTAGACAGAGGTTCTGACAACATAGCAGTAATTTTGTGTAGCTGATTTTATCACAGTAAGGATCTATACAGCATCTTTTATTCAAGTGAACTGTTTCAAAAGTAAGAAACATCACCACCCTGGCTGGCCAAAAGCAATAGCTCTGTTCTTGTAAAGAGACAAAATGCAGGCCTAGTCAGGGAAAACGTGCCTTAAGCAAATAAAGTTTCCATCCAGGCTCAAAGGCTGGGTTGAACCCTAATTAGGTGCAGGACCAGCACATGCCCTTTTCTCATTTGAAAAGTTAAAGATTCATACCAGTAGAGCAAATCTTTTCTGACATCACTGTGCTTTGTTATTGCTCAACCCTAAAACCCATTTATACTTCTATTCCTAATTTTTGCTATTTGTTAAATTCTTTGCAATTCGGCAATACATTCTGGGCCAGCAATAGCCACAACATGTTTTGCAAGCTTCCTTTCTCGAGTCTTTTTCTCATCCTTTGACATAATTTCTCTCCAAAAACTTACATCAATAATATAAAAATCATACATTAAAAATGAAAATTGTTTATGAAATTATATGGTTAATAAAAGCATTCTAAGTCCAGTAGTCTTTACAGATGTGAAATAGTTACTGAAGATAATATGAACCAGTAATGGCTGTATTTTTCAACAGCTCCGAGCTATATACCCCGGATCCCCCGGAATTCACTGGGAGTTGGGTCTGGGCAGGTCCTGCGAGTTATGAAATCCGTGAAGATACCGAACCCATGAATATTCAACTACTCCCAGACTGTAGCCACGCACCCTCCACTAATAAGGTCTGGAGGGGTGGTCCTGGGAGTGTGGCTCGCACTGTAGCACCTCATTAAAGTGGAGGAAGCGCCTTTTGGGGCTTCCCAGCTGCGACATGCGGGGTCCAGGACATTCTGCGCACGTGTGTGGTCTCACAACTCACTGAAAATACAACAGCAATTAATTGAATATGCGGATATGCGAGCCGCGAATATGTGGGGGATCACTGTATATTCTTTTGTTATAGTTTGTTTATATTTAAACTGAAGAATGACATCTCTGGATTGTAGATCCCAATCATGTCTTGTTGTCTCATGTTCAGTAAAGCACAAATGCTCCTTCAGCAAGAAATAATGCATGACCATAAAGATACTTTGAATATTGAAAACTGCACGTAATAACTTGGAGATATAAGGTAATTTCTATCCAAATTGGACTACAGTTAATTAATTTCAAGTTGTTGTCTTAATGACTCCAAGAAATTTTCATCAAAGTGATATTAATCTGTCACTGATACAAGAAAACTAAGTAAAGCTAAAAGTTAAGTAAAAGCTCTCTGTTCATCAAATATGAAACTTGAATGTAGTGTTTAACTGGTAAATATCTATACATTTGTGTCATTCAGGACAGTAAAAGTGTCATCAGTGCAAACTTCATCCTTTAGTGTATTTTAATTTATGTAAAGAAAATCTGAATGTGGCCTGAAGCAACTAGCTCTATTCAAAATGGGTTTGTATTACCAATCTACGCAAAACAACTCCCCTCATAAACACACTAGAATTTCAAATTTCACAGGTGTCTAAGTAACCAAGTACATGTGTAAGAGCTTGAATTCCATGCATATTCCTGTACATTAAAACCTGGGTTAAAAATAGTATCCTACTATGTTTGGTTTATTACAATCAGCAAAAAACACATTAGCACAAATGCATTTGTTTGTGCCTGGAACTTGGAACACTTGCGGAAGTTAAGCCTTGATTTCAAAGTTCAGAATGTTGCTAAGAAGCATTTCAGTTATTATGATCAAGAGATATCAGTAACTATTATTTCCAGGGGAAAAAAAAAAGGCAGGCAATTGAAATGGTTTTTTTTGATGCAGGAATATCTATTGCTTTTGGATTTATACATTTTTTCAATATCAGACACAGAACAAAATTTTAGTATCCTATTGTTAAACTGCTTTGTGAGAAGTTTGAAATACGTACACCTCAAAATAAATATATATACTTCAGAATTTGCATACCTCAATATTAAGTATCTCTGTCACCTATGTAGACATTTTGTTGCTCAAATTCATTATAATTTTATATGTTGATCAGTCCACTGCATCAACTTATGCATCTAGGACCATCCTACAAGCACGTTCAAAGGTTTGTTTACCAAAGGGAAGTTTCCACAGAGCACTGTTTTACTGATGATATGTTGATTATCTACAGATACATCACAGCAATACAAAACCAACATCATGTTATCACCTTTCCTCTTTTCTTTTCCAGTTCATAAAAGTGGCCTTACCTATTTTATTTAAGAGAGAAAAATCATACCCTAGTTTAATAGGTTATGCTTCAAATTAACATATGTACTTTTAATATTTAAATTCCATGTTATCAGATCAACAAATAATTTAAGCTTTATTTTAAAAAACAGCATGCAAGACTGAGCAAGATTCTTTTTTTTTATTTTGGCCACTTTTCTACATGTTGACTGAAACAAGGTTTTCTACTTTTCTCCAAAGATAATTTGTGGAATATTAAACACAACTTAGTCACGTGAGCATAAACTTAGGAAGATGTAAAATTTTATTATTTATAATCCTTCACTATTTTAAAGTAACTTTCAAAGAAGTATACAATACGATTTCAAAGCCACGTGAGTAAACTTTTACTGCAACAACAAAACGCGTTAGCTTCTTTGGAGTCACTGACTACTTAAGTCTTTGAAAGAAAACTGTCCCTCTATACATCAAAAAATGGTTTTGAGAAACTGAGGAAACATTCTATGAAAACTTCAGATAAAGAAAAATAAGAAGCAAGTTTCAGCATGTTTCTTTTATCATGCTAAAGAGTGACTAAGTTTGAATGAATTATTAAAAACCCACAGTGAAGAGACATTACTGACAATGATTAAATAATTCCTAGGATTACATTGCCTCAAGTCTTGGTGAGGTGACGCAAACATCTGGTTTTGCAGTGTAGATCTCAACATCTTTTAATAAAATCCATCTTCATAATGGCCACTGAGGACTATTACTCTCATAATATAACTTACATGCAATTATTCAGTGTAACAGTTACATTTTCTGTCCTTCCTATAGCATTGAAAAGCTGTATGAGCGTCCTGTATTTTTCAATTTTTCAACATATTTTCCTTTATTGGTGTTGTTTTAACAACATTTGTCCCTTTCTAAACAGTTTATACTCCCTTTTAATTTTGTTTGGTATATTTTGAGGAGTGCATGAAGTTTCTGGCATTGTATTGCAAGTATTAATCTCCACCCTACAGACACAATGCTCTGAATGTAAAATTTACTTACACTACTGCCTGACTAACCTGATCACAGAATCACAGAATCACAGAATCACAGAATATTATGAGTTGGAAGGGACCCACAAGGATCATCTAGTCCAACTCACCATCTAGCACCCGTGAGGAGACCGAGAGCACATCGCAGAGCATAACACCAACCTAGATCCCTCACAGTCTAGCAGGCCACTCCGAGCCGGAAGGGGCCCAACGTCATCCAGCCCTACACCTCCCTGCTAGACCATGTCACTAAGCTCCTCATCCAGTCTTCTCTTAAACACCTCCAGGGATGGTGACTCCACCACCTCCCTGGGCAGCCCATTCCAATACGCGATTACTCTCTCTGTGAAAAACCGCTTCCTAATGTTAAGATTGAACCTCCCCTGGCGTAGCTTGAGGCCGTGCCCTCTCGTTCTGGTGTCGTCAGCCTGGAAGAAGAGATCCACACCCATCTGGCTGCATCCTCCCCGCAGGTAGTTGTACACAGCAATGAGGTC
>WEKX01020272.1:30829-59639 GCA_013390025.1 Pitta sordida
CTTACGAAAGGGGGCCAATCAGCTTGAAACACAGAAATCACCCCTGACACAATGAAGCATTTGGTTCTGTGCAGGTGCCATGGGATCGCACTCAAGTTTGGACCATAGCAAAGCAAAAATTACAATATTTGCAGGCATCATACGGAAAAAAGTTTGGGGGAAAATAATATGTCAAAACAAACTACTGCTAGTTTATCCACTTTAAAATGTTCAATATACTTATTTATCACATGAGAGACATACTTCGCTTTGGAATCCACTCTAAATGATTCTGTTCTGAGAAACAGAAATAAATATTATGAAGTGAGAAAGGTCAGGCTGAAGATTAGGGAAAATGTAATAACAGTAAATATTGTTAGACTGCACAAAAGTTTTATTAGTCAAGCTGCCAAATGCCACATGCTCAAAAATGTCACCCTAAATCTAAAAATGCAGGGAGGAAAAAAAAAAAAAAAGCAGCTGTTTCCAGAAAGAACTCTGTTAGAAAAACAGTCTCTTTCCATGTTTAGCTTTGTAATACCATGTTGGCTACAATATAGCTTTATTTCATTTTTGCCAGATGACAGTGGGATTTTTTAGATACATTTATGGCAGACATTCTTCATAAATTTAAGAAGGCAGGCAAACCAAATAAACAATGCTGTTCCAGACAAAGTTTCATGTGTCCATAGATCCTATGTTATTCCAAGATGTGTACTGAACACACATTTGGACACTCCATTTCCTTGCTTAGGAGTTACTGATGATATGATGACAGAATTCCTAACATGTATAAAACCAACTCATTTCAGCTAGCAGCTGCCTGAAAGCATCTGGGATAAACAGGCACTAATATGTTGCAACATAATCACTAAGGAGAACCACCCTAGAAACTATAGTTTTAGGTAGGTTAGTTTAGATTTATTTCAGGTTTTTACAAGGGTTGACAAAAATTCTTCTACATTTCTCAAGTTGTTGTGCATTTGATTTGTATTTGATAAACTTTAGCACTTTGACCAGGACAGTGAGTCATAAACAACTGAGAAATAAGTAAATCTCACAGAATTATTAAAGCACAGAAACTGGAAAGGGGACAAAAACTCATGCGACCTGAAATTGGTATTCTCACTTCTTCAATTCAATATGCTTTCAAGCTAATGATGGCCCTGTAATTAAATGCTACAGGATAGTCTGAATATGATTTTCTTTGTCATAAAAAGAAAGGTCAGCATTTCTCATTATGACCTATGTCCAAAATATTTGTATCACATGCTAGAGAAAACCAAAAGCCATCATTTCTGCCCTTCTTCAGGATTTGATTGCATGATAAAACTTTACAAGACCAAATACAAAACACATTGTACTAAAAGGAGAGGAAAAACCAACATGGAGACATGCTGTCAACACAGACCAATTCCCTGTAGCCCAATTCCCGCATGACAAATGACATTACAAAGTCAAGCTGTATGGGATATTCTGAGGAAAACACAGAAAAATATGTTCAACATAGGCATTTCTACAAATAGGGACTAAACATTGTCACAAATTCAATCCAGATAGATGGCTATCCCTGCTGAATAACAAATTAATGAGAAACACCTTTTGGCTTGTTCTATTGCCAAAAGAAAAGATTCAATTAAAGACAGCTTACATCTTTACTTAATAAAGATTAATGAAACAAGCAGAAGAGCACAAGCAATTCCCTATGATGACAAAAGCCAAAATCTAGCAGACGCATTATATGAAACTTTGTAATGTCAGGGCTGCCAAAGACGTTAGCAAAACGAGTAACGACTTTTGGAAAATGCCTGCCATGTGTTGGTCAGAGGAAAGGAAGTACAACTTCCTGGTTAGGCAGGCTTACAGGAGATGAGAACAGATACAAGAAAGGTGAAGTCAGAGCGAGCTGTCAAGAGAGATGAAAGGATGTGGAAAAAAAATAAGCCTTAAATCAGCAAACATAAAATCTGACCAATCTGATAAATACACTTCATTTCCCAATTGACGATTGCAAATGTGTACACTATTTATTGCTCTTACATATGTTGATTTAAACATTCTAACCCTGTATTTTAAACAAAATCAGGTGTTACATGTTGGAAGGCAAAGATAAAATAACGTTGTTAAATCAAAGGCAAAACTTTCTGCTAAGATTTAGCTACTGAAAGACTAGAAGAGGACAAACAAAAGTCTCTGCCAGTTCACAGGTTCTCAGTTGTCCAGCTCCATTCTATTTTCATGTGATCTGAGTATCCAGGCTCACACAACTACTCTAAAGGCACCAACCACACTTCCAGGACACAACCACAGACCATTTCAAACAACACAAGCCTGGTTTTCAACAGGCTTTTAATCAGGCCTGCAAACTTCTGGGCCATGTTTTCTAGCTTTTCAACATGCCAAATATAAGTTACAAGAACTTCCCTCCACAACCTAAACTGTAATTACCCAAGAGATGCTGCTATCACAATCTCTTGCTAAGTGAGCTAAAGTTTAACTTGTCACTTTGAATTTCAAGGCAGAAACAGGCTTCCCAGTCTACGAGTGGTCACTCTATTACATGAGCTCAGAAATCAAATGCATCATGTTGACCATGTTCTGGAAACAAAATTTCAATCAAAAGCTTTTAGGTGTGATTCTGTAATTCTGTGATTCTGTGACACTTAAATTAGGTACTCAGACTTTATTCACAGTATCACAGTATCACAGTATTAGCAAGGTTGGAAGAGACCTTGGAGATCATCGAGTCCAACCTGTAACCCAACACCAACCCATTGTCTAAACCATGGCACTAATTGCCTCAACCAGCCTACTCTTAAACACCTCCAGGGATGGCGACTCCACCACCTCCCTGGGCAGACCATTCCAGTGAGCAATTACTCTTTCTGTGAAAAACCTCCTCCTAACATTCAGTCTAAACCTCCCCTGGCATAGCTTAAGGCCATGTCCTCTTGTTCTGGTGTTGTCATTCCCCACCTTAAAGAAGATTGAGAGACACAAAAATTCCCCATCATTGTTTTGGGTTTACACAAATATTTCCAGCTGCATGCTCTTAAAAACTGACTCCTTGTACCCTGCTTGGTACAGATACAGCTGATCTTATGACTCCGAATACTTATATTTTAAAAGCTAATTTTAAAATGATGAAGTCAATTATTCCCAGCAGTGCAGCAATGGCACTCCCCCAGAACATTCACGCTGCAAAACTCGCACAAAAACCAGCTAAATACTGAGACAAGCTGACTGTACCAACGTCTCTGTGTCCTCACCTACTTTGTTAGGACTGCTCTACCCACCCACCTCTGCCGTGCTATTACTACAAAGGAAAGGGAGCAAATGTTTGTGAGAAATACCTGGCTTACTCTGGAAATCAGTCAGGAGTCAACAGAAAGACACCAGATTGCTGCTCAACAGATACTAATAATCTTGCTACTTCTTGTAGTGAGTAGAAAAGCTTTAGTTTTAAAATTAAGGAGAACCTGCAAAGTGTATTTTCTATGAATATTTATAATGTTATGGTCAAGTGGTGTGGTGTCAGGAGAGCCTCAGAGAAATGTCAGGTCTGAGGCAACAGATACACAGTGGCTTCCGATAGAGATACAATTATCTATGACTCCATGACAGAAATGAAAAGTAACTACTTAATTACATAATTATTCCTCACCTGAAACACAGAATGTTCATTCTAAAGTGGGTATTACATGAACAGATATTCATTTGTTGTGACTATACATGTTTATGTGGGTAGACAAATCTGTGCTACGGTGTCCAGTGAAGGAGTTGACCTTGACTGAGCACTCCATCTGGGAGCTGCACATCCACGGTGAGCACACGTGTGAGAATACATACTATGACCCTGAATTCTCCCTGTAAAATCAAATACATAGTCCCTCAGGGGGCAGAAGCTGGAAAGGTGTGTCAAACAAACTCAAAATCAGCATGGATTTTTCAAACATTTTCTTAAAGATTTCCAAAACACATCTGTAAAGTTTAATTCTCAGTGAGGATTAAGTTAAATTCCAGGCTGTCCTTCCAACCTAATACAGTTCTCTTTAGTTTGCAAAATATGTAAACAACTCAACACTTACTCAGCTCAAAAAATGAGCACTCACCATCTATTTCTGAAATCATGAACTGTAATATGGATTTCATTTGCCATCCCAATACAATATTAATTTTCTATGCAACACTAATTTTCCATGCAACATAATGAAGGTGTAAATCCCAGCTTGAAGTTTAAATGAACTGTTCTTGCAGATCAGAGAGATGTGAAAAACTTCATAAACTTGCCAATACTTTTGAGACTAAATAAACATTGTTCACAAAAGTGAACAAAACTTTTATTTGAAATGTGTCTAAAAGTGATCTTGACTTTTCTTAACATTAACAGCTTCCATAATTACAGAACACATAGCTAAATACATAGTTGCTGATCATTTACAGGAATTTAATATGTAGAGTGGTAAAAATTAAATTAACCCGGTTACCTGAAACAGATAAAGTAAAAATACCAGATTAATTCCAAGTATTGCCTAACTTGAATATTTTCCTACTAACAGATTTTGCCAATTGGCTCCTTAGGAAGGGTCATGTGCAAAAAAGAATCATTGCCTTCAGGAAAAAAAAACCTGTCATGGACAACCATTATTTCACATACTTGTTTTTTTACCCTCTATAAAGATTTTCCTAACACGATACTTCTAATTCAAGTCTCTAACTTTTTGGGATATAAATTTGTGAAGGTTTTCAGAAATGCAATAAGTTAAAAGAATTAGAAAGAATTATAGCAGAGGAGATGATATCTTTACTTCCAGACCTCGTATTTTACCATATCAAGGCTTTTAATCTTTAATCTTAAAAGAAGTTCGATTCACTAACAAATTCATTCCCATCTATCTTAAGATCATGGGTTTAATTTGACAGAAATAAAAGCAAGTGACAAACAATCATATATCATATGAGCAGGTACGTGATATATAGTGCCCCTTCTTACTGTACAAAGGATATAGCTTTATATGAGTAAGCACCTTGTAGGTGCAGTTCTATAAAATTATTTTGAACAACGTAGTCTCCTAAGACAGGTTACAAAATTTTGGCCTCTCATTTTCCTCTTTGCCATGGTGGTCAGGGTTCACTGTACAACATGATCACAATGGTGTAAGGTATTGCTATCCTGACTTTTCAATATCCACAAGGACTCTACTCCTGGACAAGAAAATCATCCTGTCTATTAGAAAGCTTTTCTGAATGTTTAAATTTTTTTGCTGAAATATTAACAGTTACTTCTTGCACCATGTATAACAGATTAGGCCCTTCCCAAGAGTTTTTACTCATGAGAAGGCTGCGATCCACAAACCTGTTCTCTTTAAACCCTTATTTCACAGTAACATCCACAACTTCCTGTGTCAAAGTCTCCTCTACAAGACAACTTGCAGATCAGTGGGTTTCAGCTGTTGGCATAAACATTAGGATACAAAATGATTTTAATGACCAAGTACAGGGCAAAGTGCCAGATACTGCCACCATTTTGGTTTGTAAAAATTATAAAAATCAGGCTATTTTTCAATAGTTTGTGTCTTCCACACTAAAACTGTTTTCTTTTTGTTTGTTAGCTACTGACTGTTTTATTTTATAACATTATTCTGAAAACACAACTAATGAAAGTCATATGTTTACTGGGAAACATTTTCAGGTCAGCACCAGATACTTACAGTCTTCCTATAAATCTAACAACACCCACAGAACAATACCGTGAAGGGGACAACAAAGATGCTGGATCTTTGCACCATTACTATAATTAGTTATACTTGGGGTTTTGGTGAAATCTCAAAACCTCACCATTTGAAACAGTAAAACAAACAAACAAAAAAATCCTGCCATCTTCATGAAGTAAGTCCATCAGGCAAGGAAAACAGTTTAACAAAAGATAAAGCAGATAAGAACACTATTCAACAGGAATAAAAAAAAAAAATTAATTTGGGAACCAGCAGTGAAATCTTCAGTGATAACAAACAAAATGTTTCATGATCTTTTCTTTAGTCTATTACAACTCAAACACAGTAAATACTACTTTACAAAAGATTGATGCACGGCTTCTGAAGATGCCCAAAATCTCCCAGCTTTATTTCTGTTAACTTAACTAGGCACCAGTCCATGCGTAATACCTACAAAAAAATAAACATTAAATTATCGGTAAGTGTCTCCACAGTTGTACTGTTTTGTTATGCAGTTCATATCCAGGATTTTCAGTGCCTAATGTGGTTTCATTCACTTTAAACTAACCCAGTGTCAAACCTTAGGATTCAAAGGCTCTCTGTCTGATATGGTATTTTTCATTAGGCCAGAGTTTAAAACTCTGATGTTTCAGATTTTATACAGAATACTGCTATTTAGGTCAAAGAACAAGCAATGAGTAAGAAAGCGCAAGAAAAATATTACTTTCATGCACAGCTGAAAGTCAATACAGTGAATCCCCACTGCACTGCGACCTCTCCATTATGACACCCCCCATTTGCAAGGAGAACTTCTCACAGTTTTGCTTCAACCATTTGGGAGTTTCCTGGGCTGACGCATATGCAGTGCCTCTGCTCCGCCGAGGGGCAGTGCCAGAGCTCCCTGTGGGGCGGCGCCAGCCCAGCCCCACACTGACCCCCCCCGGGCGAGTCGTTCCCTGTTACTCTAAGCACAGCTGAGGAACTGACCCCCCCCGGGCGAGTTTTACTTTTCCCATGGCGGGGAAGGGAAGTGCCCCAGGAAAGTGAGGCTGGCCGCAGTGGCCAGCGGGACATGCTCCCTCCGCTGCCGCAGCTGAACCCCCCCACACTGCGTGGTGCTGCCGAGCCAGTGCGCGGTGTGGGGCCAGTGGTGCGCGGTGCGGGACCGGCGGCGCAGGACCGGCATGCGGCGGGCATGAGCACCGGGGCTGGCAAGGGGGCAGGAGCAGTGGCACGGGGTTTGGGCTGTGAGCATGCACGGTCAGCAGCTGCGGAAGCAGTAGCGCGGCCAAAGAGAAATCTAGGGATTGTCGGGGGGGGTCTCCCCAGGCAGAGAGGGCATAGAAACACTTCCCTTTCCTCCCCTGTGCTGCAAAAGCCCATGGGGAGGAGTCGAAGAGGCTCCCCAGCGCTCCTGATTGGCTGGGGGTGGAGGGAAGGGTGTGGCCTGCATGCATGTTAATGACCTGCACGCATTTGTGAGTTTGGCATTTCGCAAGACCTCTGACGTATGGGTATAACAGTGCTTGATTTTAAAGTAAGGAAAAATTACGACTTGCTCATTAAACTTCATATATGCTTCATATTGAACAAAGAATGGGGACACAGTGCTTCAGAACAGCACTCTTTTAACTGTTTCTTACTCCTAAATTCACACTATTCTGGACATTCAGTATATGCATAACTGAAAAAATAACAGTAGAAAAAACAGCTAAGCCCTCCTCCTAGGATGCGTAATGCCAGTACAAAAGGGTAGCTCAATCATTTACAGGAAAAATAAAAATTAATGCATTCTAGCTGCTGTTGGTGTGCTGGCGACAGATCAAGCACAAAGTCAAAGACTTAGTGTCAGTCAGCTAAAAAGCCCACCTTTCTGGAGGTGCACAGCAGATCTGAATCATGCAAGGATATCAGTCCTGTCAACAGAGAAGGGATTCTCTCTGATCCCATCTGTTTCTCAGTAACCCTTTTTTTAACATGCCACCTTTCAGCTTCGAACCTTTTCATACTTGTTTGTGTCACTGATATATTTCGGAAGTGTGATCTCTGTCAATGCCAGAGCCCTTTAGTACTCTTGAGGTACTGGCAAAACCCTGTAAATATAGGGCAAATACAACTTTCCAGACCAAATCTCACTTCATACCAGAATGTAAAACTATTTACAGAGAAACAACTCCAAGCAGACCAATTTTACAAGTAAAAGTTTTGTCAATGTAATATTTACTAATGGCTTCTGCCAAAGCAACTAAACCAGTTAGCATTCACGTCTCATCTCATTCCTAACCAGCACTATGCTGAATAAAGCCTGTTGTATAGAAAATAGCCTCATGCTCAGTTCCAAAATGATGATCAACCAGCTGAATTTTACAGAAGGCTCCTCTTTCGAATATGAATAGACTTGCCCATGCCAATTTTGCAAGCTGTAGAGAAAAACATATAAATGCACCAGCAACAGGAATTTGTTTTAAGTAGAAAAATTATCTTTTGAGGCTGTATCGTGACACAGCATAACTACATTAGTCCTATACAAGGGGATACCTTGAAGTTTGGTTGTATTGTAAAACACTGTAAAATTGCACCTTTGTAACACTTATATTTCAGTCACTCCAACCTTTTGGCAACTCATGTTCTCCAAAGGGCTGTAAAGGTGTATTTATGAGGGTTTAAGCATAAAGCAGCACAGGAATATGAAAGCGAATGCACTAGATCAGATTCAATACCCAGACAGCTACATGTCCTCTCTCCAGAAAGGGTCAAAGACAGATGCCAAGACGAACAGGATAAGCCTATCTAATACTATTCTTGAGTACTCTCCCACCTTCCAACAGCTTGCAGCTGGCAGTCTCCCTGAATAAGTAGATAAATTTACACGAAACTTCCCAAATCAAGGGCTTAAGGGTAAAACACACAGAAAACCTTTGCAAGCTTCAGGAGCTTAGGGAAGCAGACAACTTGGACTTATTTAATTACAACACAAGCAAGAAAAACAAAATGAAAACTGTGAAGATTTTGAACAATATTACAATACTTCTAACACATAATCCCAAAAATTCAAATCCTATGAATCAAGCTTTTAAAACATATGATGCTTAAAAAGAAACATGAAAAATATGTGAACAACAAAAGTAGAAGTAATTCAAAGTAGTCCTATTATTCGTCATCTGTTTGCAAGTCTGATTAACAGTGGAGTCGTTTCCCAATCTTGGCCATTGGGATGGTTTTTCTTTCACTAAAAGTAAAAATTATTACAAAATAACCTTGTTCTTTTTTAAGAAAAAACACCAAATACATTACTAAACCCAGTAGTGAAAAAAATAACTCTGGGCCTAACACGCTCATATAATGCTTTTCATTTGTGTCCAGAACAGCATGAGGCGAACACGCGCTTGCAGAATGGATCACCTATGACACAAAAGAGACAGCTGGAAAGATTCAGGAGATCTTCATAAGCAGAGGAAAGTAAGGTCAAGTTCTTTATGCATCATCAGAAGGCACTCTCCGTTTGTGTACCTATGTTTTGATAGTAATTGGCACCATGGGCAGAGAAAAAAAAAATTAAAAGCTCCCACTCACTGGTCCTCATCATTTATTTCTGAATAAAGCTGTCAACTGCTGGAAGGCTAGAACACTATTTTCTTTATTTTATATATAAATAACATTCACAAAAATTAAATTTTATGTGTTTAGGATTGCAGTTTGTACTCCATATATATGTACTAAGTATTTTACCCAGGGAAGAAATACTGGCCACAAAATGCCAATCCTAAGGCAGCGCACTTTGTTTTGGAATGGGTCTTGTGCCAAGAACAAGAAGGTTTGGGACTTTACAGGTTAATTTTTACAAGACAGAGTGAAGGAGAGGTGCAATCCCACCTTAACTTTCAAAATGAAGCAAGTCCTTAAAACATTATACTTCAGGGCCTTAATGCTGAAATGCAATTTCAGAAACATCAGCTATAGTACCACCTCACTTTGAATTATCAGAATCTCTTTTCTGAAGTTTTGCATTTACACAAACCATCTTTTGCTCCCCAAAAGGTATTGAGAGTATATCAATATCACATACTGCTGCACCATGATAAATGACTCAAGCAGTTAGGCCACAAAAGCAATGCAGTTACAAAACTCGAGGTCCAATTTACCACGCTGATTTACAGACAGCTTCTTTAATTTTTCTACACAACACTATCAAGGAATGTAAATGTATTCTGACTAATCCCAAAAGTTCCCTTTAGTAAAGGAAAGAAGCTACAGAAACAAATCAAAGTAGTTCTCTCAGAGAGAGAATTACTAGTTTGCCAGCAGAACTACATACCACCTAAGACCACCACTGATAGACCACTGTACTGGATTGATTCCTTTCTGAGAAATAAGAAGAATTGTTTCTTCATTCACAGAAACAAGTGAATTGTTTGTCTAATTTATAATGAAAAAGTAATTTTTGATCATTAAAATGCTATTTGGACATTTGCATTTTTGCCAGTTGATTTCCATACATAAGCAACTATTTTGATTTTTTAATTTAAAGTTTTCAAGTTCCATGGCTCGGCCAAAAGGAAAAATTGGCACAACTTAGATACTCAAACATATAGGATTATAAGTATTTCAGGGCAAGGCATAAATCTGCCTAGATGTTTAGAAAGAAATCAGGTATCTTCGACTCACGAGAAAATATAAAACTCTTCGTCTTCCACATTAATTTTTTTCTAAATATTAAATTGTAGAAACTCTTCTTGCCAACACTTGCCAATAATACAAAAAGAGATAAAAATTATCTCATCAGATTTTTTAGTTGCTTTATTCACATGGTGAATGCAGGAAGTAAGGAATGAGGTTTACACTGAGAATTACAAAGGAGCACATCAGTGCAGGGCAGAAAAATACACTCATTCTTTGAATTCGAAGTGGCATTTTGGCCACTTCTGCACATTAAGCAACGAGTTTTTGATGCTTTCACATATTATCAGGACCTTCATTTAAGAGCTATCTTGTGAAAATGTACAGAATGATTTAGGAAGAGATGGTTAGATAGCCAACCACAGTACTTCCTTCTGATCACAGCAGCACTTTTGTAAAGAAAAAATCTGAGGTTCAAAGCTACCTTTCATCTAGAATGTTTTTCACCTATAGATTGTTCTTCTCTCAACCCTCTACAGCTTTCCACAGTGTTTTTGAAATACTATAGTGTCCAGAAGTAGACTTCACCTTCCAACCTTACCAGTGTGGAGGGGCAGAGAAACAGTCATTTAGGTCATATTCATTTTTACAAAATCCAGCGTGATACTAATATTTCATCTAACTATATCATCACTGATTCATGTTCAGCTTTGATCATTCTCTATCTTTACAACCAAGTCTTCTGAGAACCCTTCTCTAACTCAGTGTTCTTCATACTATATTAAAATTACCTGATTATTTCTGATTAAGCACAGTACATAGTACATATTCACAGTATCACAGTATTAGCAAGGTTGGAAGAGACCTTGGAGATGTTGCAACTTTTAATTTTGCCCTTGTTCTTTTATTTATGTAAATAATTTGGTTAAGGTAATTTTTAATTCAAATCCTGCTTTGTAAGTTCTCCCTTTCAGCTTTGTAGGCCTTCAGAGCTCCATGGAACTGTCAGGCCACATCACAAGTTTATCACACAACTGTCCATGGGGCTGTGCTGACACAGAGACTGTTGAGAAGGGTTTCAATCCCCAGGCTGTAGGAAGTAAAACTGAGCAGAGTTTGTAAGGCCAGCCCTTCGTGACTCTTGCAAGAATTAGTCGCATCCCCAGGAAATATTCTAAAGGACAGGACAGGGATGTAAGAAAAGTGATCCTGTGACGACTTCTACCTGTAAATCAGCTCCAGGACGTTCCTTCCCCCCAAATCTAAACCCTACAACAAACACCCAGTAGCACATTTTGGGCTCATCCATGTTGTATTCCTTCACCTATTTTGAGGGAAAAAAAGTGTCCACTAACATCAGTTCTGAGGCATTTTCTTCCATGTTAATCATAGAGCACCTATAGTTACTCATTATGTACATAACATAACTTTTATGATTACTCTTCAATCAATTTTTTTATTATTTCTCGCCCATCCCACTTCCCTAGCTTGCCTGTGAAAGAACTACTCAAAAGCATAAAAAAATTTGCTACAGTCAAAATATATAGCACAAGTTTTATTTATTACCCTGCTGTAGTAATTGTATTGTCTCAAATATAATCTGTGCATCCACAAATCACAGTCTACTAACCTACTCTTCAAAAACTGAGAGTTTTCCAGACCTCCCTCCTTGTTCTAAAGCTAAATGAAGAACTACTGGAAGCACGACAGCCAGTTTGTTATGACAATGCCTCTTTTCACATATCAGACAGTGCACTATTTTATGTTACATATTAGAAAACAATAGATCCGTTGCAAAATTCTCTAAGATTACCTTTTATTGAAGACTGGTACCAAGATATCAATCCTCTTTTTTGCAGTTTCAAGATTCCATAATTCACAGGTTTCACAGGTTATTCTGAGTTGGAAGGGACCTGCAGGATCATCTAGTCCAACTCCCAGCCCCACAAGCGTGGAACCACGGGCACCACGCTCCATCCATCCCAGCCACCCACCATTTAGACCATGTCACTGAGCTCATCATCGAGTCTTCTCTTAAACACCTCCAGGGACGGCAACTCGACCACCTCCCTGGGCAGACCATTCCACTGAGAGATCACTCTCTCTGTGAAAAATCTCTTCCCAACATCCAGCCTAAACCTTCCCTGGCGCAGTTTGAGGCCATGTCCTCTTGTTCTGGTGTGGTCAGCCCGAGAGAAGAGATCCACACCCACCTGGCTGCAACCTCCCCTCAGGTAGTTGTAAACAGCAATGAGGTCACCTCTGAGCCTCCTCTTCTCCAGGTTAAACAACCCCAGTTCCTGTAGCCGCTCCCCACAGGGCTTGTTCTCCAGTCCTTTCACCATCCTTGTCACCCTTCTCTGGACCCTCTCAAGCAGCTCAACATCCTTCTGAAACTGGGGAGCCTAGAACTGCACACAGTACTCAAGATGCAATTAACTCATTCTTAAAAATTTTGCTAATTTTAATATATTTAAAAGACATCTGTAACTCTTCAAAACTTCAGCTAAGTCTCTAAATTTCCATTTTGTTCTGCATATCATCCTGCTTGAACTGACTACTTAGCCCTTCTCAAGGCTGAACAGGCCCAACTTTCTCAACCCTTCCTTCCAAATGAGATGCCTCAGTCACTTAATCACCCTTGTTAACCTCCACTAGATCTGCTCCAGGAGCTATGTGTGTCTCTTGTATTGAGGAGCCCAGAAGCGGACCCAGCACTCCAGGTGAGCCCTCACATTGGCTGAGGAAAAAAGGTAGGATCACCTCTCTTAACCTGCTGGCAATGCTTCTCCTAATGCAAGACACCATTCACCTTCTCGGCCACAAGGACACACTGCAGGCTCATGGAAAGTTCATTGTCCACCAGGACCCCCAGGTCCTTCTCTGCAGAGCTGCTTTCCAGCAGGTCAGTCCCAGCATATACTGGTGCATGGGATTGTTCCTCCCCAAATGCAGAACCCTGAACTTTGTTGAATTTCAAAATGTTCCATGCTGTCCATCTTCTCTAATTTGTCAAGATCTTTCTGAAGGGCTGCAGAGCCCTCTGGGGTATTGGCCACTCCTCCCAGCTTTGTGTCATCAACAAACTTGCTGAGGGAGCATCTGTCCCTCATCCAAGTAATTGATAAACAAGGTGAAAACAACTAGGCCCAGTATCAGCCCTTGAGACATCACTAGTGACAGGCCTCCAACTAGACGTTGTGCCATAGATCACGACCCTCTGGGGTCTGTCACTATATATATCCTAGAAAATCTTAGAAATATTCCTATTTCAACCAAAAGTAACTATTAAGATAAGCTTGGGGGATTGGTATTTTTATTCATTTTGTGTTAACTGCAGCAGATTTCACTGCTTGGGGATATGCAGTCTCTACCCCAAAGAGCCTACTCTTAATTCTGAATTTACAAATATTTTGACTGCACTAAATTGTTTGCTGGCACAGTATTGTGAAAAAAGGCAAAACTTAGGTGGAAATAATAGCAAAAGTTTTATAAAAATGTTGTGTGTCACTTGAATCCTATGCATCTGAATCTGGAATTGTTGTATATGTAGCTTTTCTTTAATTTACACAAAGTCCTAAAGATCCATAAATGAACACATTTCAAAAGAACAAGCAAATCCTCTTGGTCTAGTAAGTGATTGTCCTCAATCCATGAGAAGGAAAATAGTTCTACACTCTACCCATTCACGTAAAGGTTAATAATAACTTGAAAAAAACAGCATCTGGCACTTCCCAGTACCTTGTTTTGCACTGATAATTTGTAGTGGCTTCTCATGAGAAGATGTAATGTTACAGTTTCGATGCATATCCTACTTTGTCCCTAGTATTTTCACAAGAAAGAAAAACCAACCGCAGTGTGTTCTGCTGGGCAAAGGCTCTTCACATCCTCTAATTTGTGAACTAACTGTGGTAAGATGTGAAATTGCCTTAGATTGGTACAGTTTGGATACTCCCTCTTATCAAATGTTTCCAGCCTATAAAATTATAGATACCTTTGAGTGTCTGTGTCTCCATGCCCACTCATTCCCCTGAGAACTTATGGTTTTGCGGTTTCTAAATGATTTTAGTCTCTATGTAATTAACTGGTACAAAATGATAGATTACCTGCCAGAAACGACTGCTCTAGTTGAAAAAAATCACTGGGCAAATAATTTCTTGATGGTGTAAATTATTTATTGATAGCATACAAGTAACAAACTCAGGCAATGGTCACAGCTATAGCATCAGCCATACAACCAGTCTTATCATTAATCTGTTCAAAAGTTATTAAAATTTGTGGCTCAAAATTGCCAACAAGAGAATCACAGAATCACAGAATATTATGAGTTGGAAGGGACCCACAAGGATCATCTAGTGGACTTTTTTTGTAATTACAAAAAGGCAAAATGAAAACTAGATAAAACAAATTGGAAGGAGGAAAAAAGAGCAAAAAAAAAAAAGGCAGTAAAAAAAGCACTTGCATGTGGGACCTCATTATGTGTATAAATAAAGGGCAGAAACTGATATACAGGAAATTCCACCTGAACATGAGGAAGAACTCACTTTGTGGGTGACCATGCACTGGAACATATTGCCCAGAGAGGTTGTGGAGTCTCCCTCAATGTGGATGCTCAAGAACCTCCTGGACACAATCCTGTGTGATGTGCTCTGGGACAGCCCTGCTTGAGCAGAGAGGTTGGACCAGATGACCCACACGGTGGTCCCTGCCAACCTTACCCATTCTGTGATTCTAAATTCAATTTCTTTCATGCATAAATACACCAAAAAGCCTTTGCAGGAATAGAATTTCCTTAAAAGGCAGAAAACATAAGCATCACATCTATATTCTAAGAAATAAAGTTTTTTGAAAACATATTACCTTCAGAGACTTTAAGGTGAAAAAAAAAAAAAAAAAGAAAAAAAAGTCCTTTGATTTGAAAACCATGTTGTCCTTTAAAACAGTGCCCTCTCCTGCCCAGAAATAAACTGTGACTTTCCTAGTGAGAGCATTACACAGACCATACAGATGTGGTCACTCCCTTGTGACCTGTACATGATTTACTTTACCCACCCAATTTTCCAGAACTTAAACCAATCTCAACCACAGAACTGTCAAAATATATTATTTTTAAACTAGTTCTAAGATTATTCTCATCAGCAAGCCAACTTGTGAGAGAGAACAGGCAATTTGGAGCTCAAGTGCGCTCAAAGAAGCAGAAACACTGGGAAATAGTATCCCGGAAATCCTCAAAACCCAGTCATTGCAGAGCTGGATACATTCACTCAGAGCTGTTTGGGTAAAAAAACTCAGTTTGCAAGTCACGACTTCCAAAACACCATAAAAGAGAAAACATCTGGCATACCGATGCTTAAACTCTTCACCTACATATGATCCTGGGCTTTCTGAAAATTACACTGTATTTCATTTTACTATTGCAAATTACTAACAATTTGCAATACGTAATCCAAAATTCAGAGAGGTGATTCCACACAAAAGATACACCACTATTTAGGAAAAATGGTTCATTTCTATTTAAGTTGTAAAATAGCATATCTTATAAGGAGCATGTCTTCTAGATTTTATATTCTGCTACAATACGTGTCTATTCAGCTGAAACAGTCACCTCCATATATGTTTCATTTTAAAAAAGCATTTTATGCAATAGAGTCCAATCTTGAATTTTATAAGAATGAGAATTTTGAATGTTTTTAGAATTTCTTACATAATGTTTCAGCTGTTCTTAAATACAAAATGAGGAAGGAAGTAGGTGTAGTTTGCTACTTCAGAAAACAGAAATTACAGTTGTTCGCTTGAAATAACAAGGAACTGAACCAGAGAGAGGAAGAATATGAACTGGCTGAGCTGGGCAACCATGGCTAGCAAAGGGTAGGTACACACTAATTAGAGAGCACAGAGATATCCTATAGGTGGGAGGCTGAAAAGAACAGAAATACTAGTTTGTAGGCCATCAGAATTGAAGAGAAAGGGAGAATAGAAGGAACCATATAGTACTAGAATTAGGATTAATTAGAGTAAATTTCACAGAGATACCATAAAGTAAATCAAGATGTACACAGGACATCGTAAATAAAAAGTAAGCTAATGACATCTCTATGATACTTTACCTACTGTCCAGAAGGTAAGGAGGTATGTATGCACAAAATACATATAAGTGTTTTTATATTACAGATGGCACATATGAACACCATGACCAAGGTGATATACTGCAAAGACAGCCCAGCCTATCTGGCTCATATGAAGCTCTACAAAATAGAAATTCCTAAATAACAAGATGCACAGGAACAGTATCACAAGTAATGCACTAATTCAGCATCTGAACCACTTCAAGGATCTGGCAAATAATCTAATCCTTAACAGGGTAATTGCTACTATCTCTGTAAGCACAAAGACAAAATGCAGCTAGCAGGTGCTGAACCAAACAGTGACCACTGTAGAGGGACAATCCCTATTTTTCATACAGGCCAGAATGCCATTGGTCTTCTTGGCCACCTGGGCACACTGGTGGCTCATGTTCAGCTGGCTGCTGACCAGCACACCCAGGCTTTTCCACTGATGAGCTTTCCAGCCACTGTTCCCTCACCCCATGAGGTTGTTGTGACCCACATACAAAACCCATCACTTGGCCTTACTGAACCTGATATACTTGGCCTCAGCCCATCAATATAGCCTGCCCAGAATCCTCTGCAGAGCTTTCCTATGCTTCAGCAGATCAACACTCCTTCCCAACTTAGTGTCATCCACAAACTTACTGAGGGTGCCCTCAATCCACTTGTCTAAATCATCAATAAAAATATTTTAAAAAAGGCTTACGACACCAGAACAAGAGGACACGGCCTTAAGCTACGCCAGGGGAGGTTTAGGATGGATGTTAGGAAGAGGTTTTTCACAGAGAGAGTGATCTCTCAGTGGAATGGTCTGCCCAGGGAAGTGGTCGTGTCGCCATCCCTGGAGGTGTTAAAGAGAAGACTCGATGAGTCTCATGATGAGTGACACGACTCAAGACTCGATGAGTGACATGGTCTAGTTAGTGGGAGACTTGGATGGATGGAGCGTGGTGCCCGTGGTTCCACGCTTGTGGGTCTGATTCCTGGGTGGGTGTTCGCTTGGGAGTTGGACTAGATGATCCTGCAGGTCCCTTCCAACTCAGAATAACCTGTGAACCTGTGAACTGGTCCCAGTATTGAGCCCTCAGGGATTTAACTGTATTCACTACCACTCTTCAGGCCTGGCCATCCAACCAGGTTTTAGCCCAGCAAAGAGTGCACGTAATCCAAGCCATGGGCTGTCAGCTTCTCCAGGAGGATGTCACAGAAGACAGTATCAATCACAGGCTTTACTGAAGTTGAGGTTGACCCACAGCCGTTCCCTCTTCCACTAGGAAAGCTACTTGGTCATAAATAGAGACCAGGTTGGCCAAGTAGGACCTGCCTTTCCTAAACCCCAGCTGGCTGGACACGATGCCCTGCTTGTCCTATACCCGCACTGTAATTGCACTCAAAACAATCTGTCCCACAACTTTCCTGAGCACCAATGTCAGGCTGACAGGCCTGTAGTTCCCTGGATTCTCCTTTCAGCCCTTCTTGTGTATAGGTGTCACACTGGCCAACCTTCAGTTGTCCGGGACCTCCCTGGTGTAACCAGGACTGCTGATAAATGATGGAGAATATCTTGGCAAACTCTTCTGCCAGTTCCCTCAGTACCCTTGGGCAAGTCCTATCCAGCCCCACGGACTTGCAAGCATCTAAGTGGCATGGCAGTGGCTAATTGAATGCGTGAGTATGCATTCAATTCTGTACCTTTTACCCAGGCCCCAAGAAGGCAAGAGACATCACTGTGGGATGGGTCTGGTCAGCATACAGGGCCCTCTGTTCCTCTCAGAAGGGAGTCACCTACAACAACTACCCTTCTTTGTTTCTTAACAGCCATAGTTGTAATGTGTCTGATTGACTGACTTGCTCCAAATAGACCTTCACCTTCACTTTTATTTGTCTGACTCTCAAGTTCCAGAGCCTCATGCCTATTCCCATCTCTCTTGGGGGTGCAGAGGAAGGCATATTTCAACATAGTAAAGTCAATCACAGCGCAGAAAAGTTATACACTGTTGAATCAGGTCACAGAACTCCTAGAAATCAATCAGGAATTTTTTTCTTCCTAAATCAGTTTCCTGCCTGATTGCCAAAATAAACTTTACT
Organism: Pitta sordida; assembly: GCA_013390025.1. Taxonomy (NCBI): domain Eukaryota; kingdom Metazoa; phylum Chordata; class Aves; order Passeriformes; family Pittidae; genus Pitta; species Pitta sordida. The sequence continues at coordinate 49,335 of WEKX01020272.1, forward strand.
GCACAAGTATCACCATCATGCGATCTCTGCCACAGACGTACTTTTGGTCCTAGTGTGGTTGCTTCTTCTATACTTAGTACAGTGGTGAGTGTCCCTGTCTCTCATGTGGGAGACTGGGGCTTCGATTCCCACCAGGGAGGCACTGGGGCTGTTTAAGAGTTGGACTCGACGATCCTTGTGGGTCTCTTCCAACTCAGAATATTCTGTGATTCTGTGATTGAATATTTGCTATTTCCTGCCTTGACTCAATGGATTTCCTATCAGATTTTTTTTTTAAAGGCACGAGAGTTTGTGCTTTTATTCCTAAAAGACAAACTCCTAAAAGATGTCCGTTGCCACCTGTTGAGTGTCCAAGACTAAAGCGACCTTAATTTAAGATCCCAAGTTGCTTTACAGACCCTGACAAACACCACTTAGCTCTTACTTCCCAAACACTTTCAACCTCAAGTTCTCACAGTCCATGAATACATAAAAATCTTTTTGTTTTCCAATATGTATAACATAACTGTAAGTTATGCATTACACAAAGCTCTAAAAAGTAAGCTAATACGATTTTTGTTTAATTTGTTTTGCAAGAAGTGGAAACAGGAGCAAGTGACCTAGAAGTATAGAGGTGCTGTTTGATCATACAAGCATACGGTTAGAAAAGCCCAGGCTAACCTGAAGCTGAATTTGACAGAAGACATGAGAAGCAACAAGAAAGAATTCTGAAAACAAACCAGCAGCAGAAAGGAGAGTACTCAAGACATGGACCTCCTGCAGAATGGACAAAGAACATGAAGAAGGCAGATATACTTAATGGGGTTTTTTTGCCTCAGGATTTACCCAAAAAGATAGCTCTCAGGAGTGAGTCCTGAGACTAGAGAGAAAGTCTGCAGCCAGGAAGACTTGAGAAAGTTAGGGAGCATTTAAACACAACATGTAAAAGTATGCATTCTTATAACAGAGGAGGACAACAGTATTTTGTAACATGTTAGGAAGAGTGTCACCAGCAGATCAAGGCAGAAAATCGTTCCCCTCATCTCAGTGCTGGTGAGGCCACATCTGCAGTACTGTGCCTAGCTTTGGGCTCCCCAGTACAAGGCAGCCACGGCCTTACCAAGGCAAGTTTAGCACAGAGTCACAAAGTTGATTAAGAGACAGGAGCATTTGACACACAAGGAGAGCATTGGTATTGGGTATTCCCCAACTGAATGGTTCCACTAAAACACTTCAAACCACATGCCACTCACTCACTCCCCCATCCTCCTTTCCCCCATTCCTGTGGTGGGAGGGAGGAAGTGGAAGCACAAAAGGTAAAGACTTCACGTTGAGATCACAGAATCACAGAATATTCTGAGTTGGATGGGACCCACAAGGATCATCGAGATAAGAACAGTTTACTTGAAGCACCAATAAGATACAAAACCGAACAGTAACAGCTTCAATATTAATAACAGGGGGAACCCGCACTACCCAACCGCTCCTTCTGACATGCTTACTTCCCCTGTCCCCTGAGGTGGTTTAGAACAACCTCTGTATCCCAGACATACCTCTTTCCTAGCTACTGCAAAAAATTAGCCCTGTCCTGGCCAGAACCAGGACAAAGGCCAAGCTATCTCACATAAACTGCAGCCTGGATCTAACTTATTATTTTTCATCATTATGGATACAGCAACTAAACAAACAAAAAAAATTAACAGAAAGCAAAAGCCACTTGACAAATTCCAGTTGTGAGACTATACGCACAAGCAAATGTAAAAAACATTGTGGCAAACAGCCACCAATCAACCTAAATATGTATTTAAACAAATATTCTGACTAAGCCCTGAATATAACTGCTCTTGTCATGTTCAGACATTTGCCACACAAACATGATAAATAAGTTACAAGAGACTAAAAAGCTATTTGATTTCTACTAAATTACATCCATACCCAGTAAATAAAAACCCAAAGCCATTTATTCTTCAGAAATTCAGAGGCATAACAGGTTTGTAACTGAAATTTTAAAAAATGTCTAAAAATATCTGTAACTTCTGTTTTAAATTAATTTCATTCTAATATTAGAATTTTGATTTTAGTACATAAGTAAGATTTTTGGAGTGTTTTTTGCTGGTGTATTTTAAGTGTTTTTACAGACTTAAAAATATTTTTAAAAGTATGCAGTTCCTGACATTTATATGCCTATTTTCATTCTTCACAGCTTCTACAAAGTACCTACAACTCTTCCACCACTTCAGTTACCAGGCAGTAGATTGTAGCAAAATCACGTAAAGCTTCTGTGAACATGGAAGTTTCCATGAACAGCACAATTCTGAGGAGAGAGATACTTCAGGGCAGTAAAGAAACACTGAAACTACCAGATTTAAAACCTGCAATATGTAAACTGATTCCATAAAACTGTTGGGGAGGGGAAAAAAAAAAAAACAAAACGGTTTTCAACCAGTTCAAAGCAACATCCAAGGAGGGCCACCAATCCCAGCAATCACAACATGTCAGGCTGGAACGGTAATGACAACGAACAACTTCCAAACTGTTGATGTTGCTGCTGCCTCCCAGTTTTTCTGTATCTGTTTTTGAATTGAACAAACTCAGTCTTTCAGTTTATCTTAACTGACATCAACATAACGCACTTCTGTGTAACCACGTGGTTTTTACAACATTTCGACCGGAATAAAGGAAATAACGAACACAAGCAATTGAAAATAAAATACCTGTTATCGAACAGTACACTATGTGAGGAGCAATCTTTTTAATGTCTTCATAACCTAGACCCATTTCAGCCAGTTTCCCAGGGACGTAGTTTTCCACAAAAACATCAGACGCTGCCGCAAGCTTTAGAAAAGGATGAGTAAAATCTGTTAGCTTACAACAGTTCAATATATTCCTGTGCAGATTAATTTTCAACATTCATTAATCAAAATGGCTCCAGTCTTTTTGATAAAAGAAAACTTACAAACCTAGAGATATTTTTTTGCCTGTTAGACTTTGAATTTCTACAGAAGGCATATTAGAGATGCTGCATATCTAGAAAGATGACACCACAGTCTTCTTCCACTAATGTAAAAATCCCAAAAGTGATTAGACAAAACTGTGATATTACCAGTATCTCATCAATTTCCTATGGCTGGACAATAGCTTAAAACACAATCTTCACACACATAGCTTCACATTTTTTGTACCTTAGAAATAATTGTAATTTGTTTTCGTTTTCAAATCATTGATTACAATTACCCTAACAGAGGCCACAAATGCAACTTCCTACATGTACAAGCAGACTATGGAGCCAAAAAACACTTTTTGGTTAAAATTAAGATCTTGAAGTTACATCAAATAAAATAGTGCTGTCAAGCCCTGCAACATGACTTACTTCATTGCACCCAAAAGAATGACGTACTCCAAAAATCCACTGATGCTTAGACTAGCATATAAACTTGATGTGATTTGAATTACATCCTTTCCTATAAAAGTTATAAACAGATGAACATATACAAATTTCAGCACATCTAACGCCTGTTAATAACTCCTGAAGCAAGACAACTACATGTTGGAAGAAGGATGAATGCCTTGGGAGATCTGTAGTTCTTTTGCTTGTTTAGTTGTGTCATGTGTGTGTGTGTGCCCTCACAGGAATTTAAGAAATGTGCCCTGACAGGTACGCACATTTGAGTACACATTTTTAAGCATAACTTAATTTCTTAATGCCATTTGCAGCCAATCAAGGAGTCACATTCCCTGAAACTACGTGTCACTGTCTAATTAATACATATGATATATTAGACCAGCTTCCCTAAACTAGCATCATCATAACAGCAATCACATGCAATCTTGTTCTATCATGTAGGCTGTTCAGCTGAATTTAAGGCCAAAGAAGCTGCCAAGCTTGCAAATACTTAACAGGAAAGAGAGAAACTGGTTTTTATTCAGACAAGGCAGAATTCAACTTATAAATGGTTTGATTTGATGCACAGAAAAGCCATCAATAACATTTACAGTAAACCACACGTGCCATATGGCAAAGGTACACGTTAAAATATGTTATTAAGTGTTTTTAAAGTGGTTATGTCAAAGACCCACAGGGACCAGATGATCCTTGTGAGTCCCTTCCAACTCGGAATAACCTGTGAACCTGTGAATATAGTGAAATAAGAAACAGACTCCAGATCCTTAATAAGGGGAACAAAACTGGGACAACCTGTTAGGTTTTAACAGAATGCCTCTATGAAAAATAAAGTTAAGGAAGTTGTATTTTCTATTTAATCCATCACAGTTCACATATAAACACTCTACAAACTGGTAAAGCTACAGCCTTAGCCTAATCCATTCAAGAGATGAAACTAGTTACAATTTATTGCTTTCACCGGGATTTTATAATCTATGAAGATTACAGTGATTATATGGGTTAAAATGATTTAAAATCATGAGTTGTTGCCCATATCATAATGAAGAACTATCATCTCCTATATGCCGCTGAGGAAGAAAGCATGGCATAGTACTGTAAAATGAAGAGCACCATACCTCTAGACTCAGTAACATACAGGGGATGACAAGAGTGCTAAATGAGAATATAATGACTTGGGTACAGTTTAACAGGGTACATACTCTCACGGAAATGAATTTTCAAGACATCCTACAAGTGCTGTGTCAGCTCTGCAGCTAAAGCTTTCATGGCCCTTTGAAACAGACTTTAATGTATGAATACAAATCTATGTATGGTAGTCCTTTTGATGCTCACTGTACCCACAATTCTGCCATTGTGGAAAATGGATTTAGACTGTCATCCAAATAAACTCTGTGTTCTTCAGACTCAAGAGGATTTTCAGTCTCAATAGGATCTTAAGTCCATTACCAACTGAAACTTCACACTTCGTGACCTAGAAATCCTCTGAACCTATCACTTGTATTTTAACGTCTACTAACAGACATGAGTTTAAATACCATCTGCACAAGGCATAGACATTGAGCACTGATACGCTCATGACAAAGTAGTCATTAGAGTATTGAATAACAAATAATGATGCTACTAACTTGATAAAGGAAACTATACATACCTTTTTGGAGGTTTTATTGGGCTTTTTTTTGGTCATTGTTTGGGGGGGCTGGTGGGGGAGGTGTTTTGCTTTTTCAAGAACTCTACAGAAGAGAATGTGCATACACAGACACACAAAGATATACACATATATACATACTTTTGTGTGTGTGTGTACATACATATGTCTGTGTTAATAGTTTGCTTCATCAAATAAGAGAGCATGCATGAGATGAATTGACGCACCAGCTGCAAGTGGTGGAAGAGAAGAAGTGCCACCAGCTCCCAGCCAATTAAATTCTCCCAAGTTCTTCATTAATAGAGAAGTGAATTAATTAAGATGAAACACACGGGAGAAAAGTATCACCAGTTTCTAACACGAGTTTCTGACAATAACTGCTGAATAATATTCTAATGAGATACAGAGGAGCATTAGTAAAAAAAGGTTGTCAAAGCATGGGACTGGTGTACATACCACCACTGTAGAGAAAAAAAATTATTTTCATTCAGGAAGACAAACAAATATTTAGAAAGCAGTTACAGTGAGGCACAAATATTAGAGAGAAAGACTGCACTACGAATGACAGAGGACAAAGAAATAAAAAAGAAGACCCAAGAGTAATTTTGTGGAAATCACATACTCATGTATGAAAGAACAGACCCTTGAAAAAGTATTTTGTAGCACTGTGCTAGAGGATGCAAAGCTGCAAGGAGGTCTAAATAACAGACTTCATCTCACTTGATATTACTGATGGAATTACCAACTTCGTGCTGTGTCATATACCTGAAGACTCTACTCCTGTTTTTAACTTGATTCCATAGTGAGATTTGTCCTCATCTACGTATATAAAATTTCTGAGAGAGGGAAACACTATCTATTCTAATCATGCTACCTTTCTTTATAAGAAAAAATTATAACCTTATTACATTTCTTTGTAGTAATTTAGACTCGGGACAGAATTCATGTTTATGTATGAGTAACAAATGTCACAAGCTTGAATTTCTACTTGTCGTCTGTTACTTTACAGACATGAACACTTTTTCATAGTACCAAATACAATGCTGAACAATGCTCAAGTCTACACACATCTGTCCTGATGCGTCCTGATATAGCAGGAGACAAATGAAAACAAAAGCCTGAGAGGTAATTTCCCTTTACACATACTTTTTGACAAAACTCCAAACAGAAGCTCCATTTGACACAAATAATAGAATGTTAAGACCTCTGCACCAAATGTTTTCAAAAGGTAGCACTCTAAATCAAGCAGAATGATGAACAACTACACAAGTAGAGTGACATTTAAATAATAGCTCATCACTTCAGTCCACAACGTTGCTATATGACAGACAGGGATGCCATTGATTAAGGAACAGAAATCTATAGTGACAGTTAAAGCAACTTTATTAAAGGATAGAAATTGTAAGAAACTACTTTCACAGGAAATCTCATTTTCCTAGTTAGGGTGGTAAATATTTAACAGGTGATGTGATTTTTCCCTCCAGCTCATCCTGACTCATAGGCTCACCTGCCTTTACCTCTTCAAACACCTTCAGCCCACACATGTGCAATCAGTGGACACTGCACAGAGTAGTTTTTCATTCACCATTTTTAAATGTTTAATAACTAATTCGTTTTCTTACACAAGAGGAACAATTTTTATAGCTCTCCCTCAGAATATGAGTAGTTTATCCAAAAAGACATCTGTGTTATATAATGCAAAACTATTACAAATGACAGTTTGTTTCCAATTTTTTTAGAAGATAAACATATAGCTTTATAACAAATCAATAATAAATGGCTCTGTTCTGCAAAAAAGAAAAAGCACTGCAAAATCCTTAGTTTAACAACTTATAAACTTTATAAAAAGATTTCTACCTGAAGTACCTTTTACATAGCTAACAGGTCACAAGTACCAGAGAACTTAATCTACTTCTATGTTATGCCATACACCCTGCCAAAAAAACCTACCAGACAAATTTCACTTATTGCATTACACAGTCACTGTGAAGAACTGGTTAGAACTGATACCGAAGCAAACAGTAACAGCAGCCAGCCGTTGGTACTGCAGGGCTTAAAACACAGCACTAGCAAATAGCAGCTCTTATATGTATTCCTTAACCAAAAAAGAAAGGGTTGACAAAGCACAAGTCTCATAGAACGTGAGATACGGTCCTTTTATTAGATTTTAAATAGAAGAATGGAACACCTTTAAAAGACTCTGAAGTCAAATACTGAAAGAGAAAGGCCTTGTAGATCTGGCCTACAAGACAAGATTTCTCAGCAAGATGTACAGCTACTGACATCATGAATACACTGGAGCACAGTATCTCCTCTTTCTCAGCTTGTGACTTCATGAGATCGGTCCATCTTGAATCTTTCTAATGAAGTAGTACAGCAAGATCAAATACAGCAGCAGTAAAAGGAAAGCAGTAAGCTATTAGAGCATTTTCTGACAATATTTCATTTGACGATTTTGATGACATTTTATGCAAATTTTATCTCTAAAATCATTACAAGTTACACTGAACATTAATTCCAAAAACACAGAGTACAGAGACTATATACTGTAATTTACCTGATTTACTACGTACATACATTTTTTAATAATCAGATATCAAATCAACACTTTAAATGCAGAGTTTAATCTTCATTACTCAGGATCACAATACAAAACAGGCAAATTTTGCATGCTCTCAGAACCTACCTCTCTGATTAGCTTTGCTCCTTTTGAATCCTTCATGTTGATAGCTATACTCTGGGGATTAAAATGAATACAACATTAATTTATGTGAAAGCCTTTGTAGTGATTCTAAGCCTTTTCTAAACACAACCAACAGTTAAATTTCACACTACAGCTAATTTGGATAAGTAAATTTTAACATACACCCCATCTCCTTCTGCAAAAAAAACCACCAAAAAAATTATCTTGGTAAAGCAAGCTGAACTGTCTCACCAATGGACCAGATAACCACCAAAACAAGTCAGGCGGATGTGCAGCTGGGAGCTGTTCACCGTATGTTTGCACAGGACCTACTCCTGTGAGTATACAGAGACACCAGAAACTTTTGTTTCAATAGCAAAGCCATTAAACAGTCCAGGTATGTCATGAAACTACATGTTAATTCTGAAGTTTCACAAGACACCTTTAGTCAGCCTCATTGTTGCCAGTACTCCTCCAGGTGCCAGCTGAGCTTTTGCACCTTAAAAACAATGATGGTTCAGGTAAAATAACCCTTACTGTTAGCAGGTTTCATTTTTAGTGAATTTGCACCAGCAGCTGAAGACTGGTAGGAGGACTTTTGCTTTGGGAATTTGCCTCAGCTGCCCATGGCACCATACTAGAGGTTTGAAGCCTCTTTTGCTCAAATGAACTCTTCATTTTTCTACTCAAATTTATCCATCATAACTTAAGAGCAATGCAACTATTACTCAATGATATATGGTAAGAATCAAATCAAGAAGTGTTGTATATTCAGTTGTAATTACAGAAAACTTAGGACAATGTTCAATTCCACGCTCCATTTACCTTTTTATTTCTATTGACACTGAGAAAATAAACACTTTCTGTCCCAGCAAAAGGTGGCCCCCAGGCTCTTGTATCATCACCAGCTCCTGAAAGAAATACCATCACATATTTATAGTTTTCCAATATCACACTGCCAACAAATGAAAATAATAAAAGCTTCCCTCCAACATCACATTTAAGTCACTCTAGCTTCATTTGGCAGGCGGGATAAATATTCGTGTAAAACACACATATATTTTCAGATATTTATATCAAAAACCACCTAAAAGTGAATGCAACCAAGCAAAGTGAATGAAGTGTTTGCTAGTGCTGGGATTACACTTAGTCCTCAAAATAATAATGCAGCCACACGCAACCAGTGTATTAGTAGGCAATGGGGAATAATTTAATGGAAACTCTTGCCTGCACACAGTGCAGTTATTCCTGAAACACCCCAGACACAACAACAAGATATCACTGATAAACAACAACTTCGCATGCTGCAAAACCAACAAAAAGAGGCACTTGCTGTAACTGGTGCAATGTCCCACCTCCAGCTCTTCCAGAAATCCAATGCTTTACACCAGCATTAAAGGTGCTGCAGAGACTAATGTCAATGTAGCATTTACGTGTAACTTCCAGTTCCAAACCTTTCTTAAACATCACAGAGACTAGCAATCCATTTTAATTATAACTAAAATCACACACACAGAATCACACAGAATATTATGAGTTGGAAGGGACCCACAAGGATCATCTAGTCCAACTCACCATCTANCTTAAACTGGGGAGCCCAGAACTGCAATAAATAAATAAATAAATAAATAAATAATGGCAATCTATTTTAACTAGATTTAAAGTTAAATCTAAATTCAGATATAGTCACCATCCTGAGCGCTAGCAAGCATACACATTCCTATATCCATTGCAATATCTAGACTTCACCTACTGGTGACTGAAAACTTTCCTCAGGGAGGCAACACAGAAGGTTGATACTGACATGGATAGAGAAACAAGCTGAAGAACCTCTGGGGTTACACAATACAGCTACTGCCATAACACAAAGTCTGCAGCCATTTAAGACCAACTGTGGCAGAAATTATCACAGTATAGAAAAGGCTGAAAAGGACTTTGAAGATCATCTAGTCCAACCTATAATCCAACTAACCTATCCTCTACATCTAGATCATATCGCTCAGTACCTCATCCAGCCTCCCCTTGAACACCTCCAGGGTTGGTGACTCAACCACCTCTGTGGGCAACCCATTCCACATCCGAATCACTCTTTCAGTAATAAACCTTTTCCTAATATCAAGTCTAAACTTTCCCTGCTGAAGCTTAAGACTGTGACCTCTTGTCCTGTCCCCAATGCAAACATATAAATTGCCCATCAACATTTGTACTGTTTAGTATCTCAAAAGACTATTTTGGTTCAAGCAGGAACTCTGTATAATACTTCAAGCAATTCAAGTAAAAAATTTCAGTAACACTTTCCATGTAGGATGCTGCTGTGACTCTTCTTTGCATTAATATTCCCGTGAAAGTAGATATCCTCTCATAGAAAGAGACAATTACTCGCATTCTAAAATGTTTGAAATTCAGAATTCTGGTGGTGACCTTTACCTTTAATCACAAACAAAAATTCTAACAGCTGGAACACAAAGCCTCAAACCATTACTTCATACCCAATCACTGACATTGCTCCATTCCTACTACCTGCATAACTGGAATACCACCACTCTCAGTAAAGTCTGATATTAAAAATTGATGTACCTTTGTCCCATCACAAAA
>WEKX01020272.1:68216-139272 GCA_013390025.1 Pitta sordida
TTTTCCATATTCTGCCGTGTGATGGTAGAGAATTAAGCACCGGCCAGAACTGCAGCAAACACCTCTTTCTCATGTGCATGCCTCCCTTTGGGCAGTTGTCTCGGATGGAGCGGTGAAGCGCCGGGAGCTTTTACTTTGCCTGTGTTGTACTTACTGTTAGATCATGGGAGCTGCCCTATCCACATCCTGGGACACGCCTAGGGAAGAGGAGTGCCCTGCGAAAGGGCATTCAGCTGAGGAGAGCACCTCTTGGGATAACAGCCTGTCATTTTTAAAGTCTTTGCGTTGCCCACTGAAAGCTTCCGTTGGTAGTTTTCCTGAGAGGCATCAAGGGCAGGTCCTGTGGGTTGCCCTTTTTTTTTCGGGGGGGTTAACTGTGGCGTGTGGCTGGCAATGCAGAGAGGGGTGACAGCTGTCAGGATGATACTGACTTAATGTACATAACTGGCTTTGTGCAATGTTAGGGAAACCTTAAAAGTGTAACAAATGTGCATTACAAACAGTGATAACTTTTTCAGGGGTTCTTACTGACACTTTTTAAGGATTAAAGTGTAGTTGTGAAGTCAAATCTTTAACTAGAGATTAGTGGAATCTTGAAGTGCCTGCACACACTGAATTGTCTTGTTTCCATTCAGAAATAGTATTTTATTCATTTTTTATCATGCAGTTCACTATCTTTCAGGAATCTCATGATTGGTGGAAGGGGATAATTATGAACTTTATACGTCTTCTTCAACACAACAGCAAAGTCTCTCCTGGTGTGGACGCCAGCAGGTGGCTTAAGCTCTGTACCTGTTGAAAAGGCCAAGGATTTCTGCTGCAGATTCTGGAGGGACAGTTTATGCCATCAGTGCCCAATTTCCCTTCAAAAGGTCACTCTTTGGCTATTCGATTCAGTGGCTTTTTCAAAGCCTGCCTTAAGTTAGTTGAGCAGAAGAATACGCAGGAGTTCACTCCAGTTTTAGTCAGGCCTGTTTCATGTCAGGACCTGTGGACAGTCCCGTAGGCTCTTTCATGATGAAAGAAACCTGACATAAGGAAGGTACAAGTTTGACTCCAGTGGCAGCTTGTCCCAACATTTTCCCTTCTTCCTTTTCCTTCTGTAGACTGTGAGTGGTTTAGGAGCATTGGCCTGATGGTGATGCTTTCAAAGACTGAAAGAATACTGCGTGCCTCTGTCTTTGCCCAGGACTGAAGCAGTGTCTGTGTGTGCTTTTGTGGCTGTTTTGCCTGGGAGGGCAGTAGAGCCAAACTCAGAGGGTGGAAGTCTCATACACTCTTAAGTCGTTATTTTCCTTGGTGTGGACAAGGACATGAGGCCATGAACAGATTCAGGTGGAAGGCTTTTTTTCTAAGCATCAGGTTTCTTGTTGTCCATGTGTATTGTCCTCCCCTCTTCTTTTGAGGTCGATGATTGCTGTGGTCACTTCTGAGATGAAAGTCCTAAGTGGCCCTTTAACATCTCACCAGAAAATCCAACAGACTTTGCTTTAGTCTTCTATTAGTGTGGTATCATTAGCATTCTGTGCACATCCTGTGCGCGCAGACGTGCATTTTTCGAAATGAATATAAAACACAAGGAAAGACATAGTGAGATGACTTAACCTTTATGTGACCAATAGTTTCCAGTGCTTTCTGGTTTTTCCACAGAGATGCATCTGCATTCTGTTTTATGAAAGCAAGGGCCTGGTCAAGGAGCAGTGGCCTTAAACTGAGGGTAATTTTACATTGGGTATTGGGAAGAAGTTCTTTCCCGTGAGGGTGGTGAGACACTGGAACGTGCTGCCCATATTCCATGCCTGGAATTGTTCAAGGCCAGGCNGATCCCGCTGCCATTCCTGTCCCGTCCCGGTTATTCGCGGCCATGTACCGGCCGGGATTCCGCGCGCCGACACCTCCCTACGCGGGCGGCGGCTTCCGGAGCCCTCCCTCGGGCGGAGGGCCCCTGCCGCCCTCCCCGCGGGGCTACGGGAGCCCGCACCATACGCCGCCCTACGTCCCCCGGCCCGGCCCGTACGGCGGCGGCCTCTCGCCCCNAACACCTCTTTCTCATGTGCATGCCTCCCTTTGGGCAGTTGTCTCGGATGGAGCGGTGAAGCGCCGGGAGCTTTTACTTTGCCTGTGTTGTACTTACTGTTAGATCATGGGAGCTGCCCTATCCACATCCTGGGACACGCCTAGGGAAGAGGAGTGCCCTGCGAAAGGGCATTCAGCTGAGGAGAGCACCTCTTGGGATAACAGCCTGTCATTTTTAAAGTCTTTGCGTTGCCCACTGAAAGCTTCCGTTGGTAGTTTTCCTGAGAGGCATCAAGGGCAGGTCCTGTGGGTTGCCCTTTTTTTTTCGGGTGGGTTAACTGTGGCGTGTGGCTGGCAATGCAGAGAGGGGTGACAGCTGTCAGGATGATACTGACTTAATGTACATAACTGGCTTTGTGCAATGTTAGGGAAACCTTAAAAGTGTAACAAATGTGCATTACAAACAGTGATAACTTTTTCAGGTGCTCTTACTGACACTTTTTAAGGATTAAAGTGTAGTTGTGAAGTCAAATCTTTAACTAGAGATTAGTGGAATCTTGAAGTGCCTGCACACACTGAATTGTCTTGTTTCCATTCAGAAATAGTATTTTATTCATTTTTTATCATGCAGTTCACTATCTTTCAGGAATCTCATGATTGGTGGAAGGGGATAATTATGAACTTTATACGTCTTCTTCAACACAACAGCAAAGTCTCTCCTGGTGTGGACGCCAGCAGGTGGCTTAAGCTCTGTACCTGTTGAAAAGGCCAAGGATTTCTGCTGCAGATTCTGGAGGGACAGTTTATGCCATCAGTGCCCAATTTCCCTTCAAAAGGTCACTCTTTGGCTATTCGATTCAGTGGCTTTTTCAAAGCCTGCCTTAAGTTAGTTGAGCAGAAGAATACGCAGGAGTTCACTCCAGTTTTAGTCAGGCCTGTTTCATGTCAGGACCTGTGGACAGTCCCGTAGGCTCTTTCATGATGAAAGAAACCTGACATAAGGAAGGTACAAGTTTGACTCCAGTGGCAGCTTGTCCCAACATTTTCCCTTCTTCCTTTTCCTTCTGTAGACTGTGAGTGGTTTAGGAGCATTGGCCTGATGGTGATGCTTTCAAAGACTGAAAGAATACTGCGTGCCTCTGTCTTTGCCCAGGACTGAAGCAGTGTCTGTGTGTGCTTTTGTGGCTGTTTTGCCTGGGAGGGCAGTAGAGCCAAACTCAGAGGGTGGAAGTCTCATACACTCTTAAGTCGTTATTTTCCTTGGTGTGGACAAGGACATGAGGCCATGAACAGATTCAGGTGGAAGGCTTTTTTTCTAAGCATCAGGTTTCTTGTTGTCCATGTGTATTGTCCTCCCCTCTTCTTTTGAGGTCGATGATTGCTGTGGTCACTTCTGAGATGAAAGTCCTAAGTGGCCCTTTAACATCTCACCAGAAAATCCAACAGACTTTGCTTTAGTCTTCTATTAGTGTGGTATCATTAGCATTCTGTGCACATCCTGTGCGCGCAGACGTGCATTTTTCGAAATGAATATAAAACACAAGGAAAGACATAGTGAGATGACTTAACCTTTATGTGACCAATAGTTTCCAGTGCTTTCTGGTTTTTCCACAGAGATGCATCTGCATTCTGTTTTATGAAAGCAAGGGCCTGGTCAAGGAGCAGTGGCCTTAAACTGAGGGTAATTTTACATTGGGTATTGGGAAGAAGTTCTTTCCCGTGAGGGTGGTGAGACACTGGAACGTGCTGCCCATATTCCATGCCTGGAATTGTTCAAGGCCAGGCTGTGTGTGGTGCTTTGAGCAGCCCGGACTAGTGGAAGGTGTCCCGTCCCTCAGGAGGAGGGTTGGAACTGGACAATCTTTGAGGTCCCCTCCAACCCAAGCCATTCTGTGATTCTGTGTTTGTTTTATTTCTTGGGTATTTCCCCGTAGAATTCACTTAGTGGTAATGTTTCGTTTTCTGCACTCAGCAGGAATTAATGAACTAGCTACCAGCAGTAGCTAGTTGATGGTATGAATCAAAATTTATTACAGAAACTGAAAAAAAAACCCCTCAACTCTTTTGAAATGGCACAGTTGTGATTTTCATGTTCTGTGTGTATGCCAGCAGCTGTAGTGACATCGGGTGAAAAAAAGGTGATGAAGGGAGTGACTGTGCCCATTTTCAAGGCAGTATTACTCCACTCAGTAACATGTTAGTGAATAGACCGAGAGATGTTGTTTTCTACTCTAGAGAGAGATTTGTAATCCAGAGGAAAAGGTGTTGAGAATAGAAAGACTGGTTTTTTACAGGAAGTTAAGTGAGAAAAGGCTGTTGGCATTAGTAACAGCAAAACAGAAAGTTTTTTTTAAGGTATCTTTGGCATCAGTGTCTCTTGCACAGAATTGTTTCACTGGTACAGGTGCCTTTTCTACAATTTGCCTTTTCTGCAGGCCTAAAACAGAGAGGGGAAAAGCACGTGCTGACGAGTATTCAAAATTTAAATAATCTACGTGCTTAAATTTAACACTTACTAAAGACCGTCAATTTTGTATTACATAATAATACATTTCTTAGATTTCAAACATGCTAAAACACCAGCGTTACTGACGGCCTGCATCATATTGTAGTGAAATTTAGTATTGTTGAATAAATCCATACGACTGAATGCTGCAGCTTTCTGTTGTGTTTTGAGGATCAGACATAGCATTAATAAAGTCCTCACTCAAATTGTCTTACAACGTCGCAGTTACAGGGTCTTCATTAAACGTGGTGGTTTAGAGATGGTGAGGGTTGGTGCTTTTTTCAGAGAGGATGCCCTGTGTACTTCCGCTTCCCTGCTAAGCGTGTCAACTTAGGGAACTCCTTGCTTTATTAAATTTTTTTAGGTGTATTCTGAGGTGATTCTCTGACCCTTGTGAGTTTTGATACAATAATGCCATTCACTACTTTTTAGTGATTCTTCTGGTTTTATCTGCATAACCTAACTACAAAGAGTCACTGGAAACAAGTGCTCTGTAAATAAGACACGGATGTTCCCACATTTGGTCGTATATCCAGTGTCATCAAGCTTTAGGAATTCTAGAGGAGTTCTTCCTGGAACCTCATCAACATGTTCCTGCCACAGCATGTGAGCTGAGATAGATTCCAGCTGTTTGAGTGAAATCTGTTCTTCTGGCTGAACATCAGGACCTTCACTGTGTGGCACCATTCCTCAGTTTTACCCAGAAATTGCTTTATGTGCTCTATTTACATGGATTCTGTAGGGGCTTATTAGTCAAATTCAAATGCCATCACTGCTGATCCAAAAAGTCAAAAGTTGTGGGGGAAAGCAGCTCTAAATCAAGTGCTTTTGTCCTGTTTTACAAAGTCTGATAGAGCCTCGAGGAATCCTGTTGTTCTAATCATAGAGAATGCAATGGGCATGTTTGGGGACTGTTGTGTGGCTCTGGTATGGGTTATTCAACTTTGGTTAGAACAAACTCATTTAAATAAATACAGCTTTAGACAAAACCTCACTTTTTAGGGAAGTGATGCAACAGAGAAGAACAATGGTCGAGGCTAACAGGAGAAAATGGTTCTGGGAATGCCTTTATGCCACAGCTGTCTTCTAAGCTGCAGACTTGCAGAGCTTTACGGAAGCAAGTGTAGTGATCCTTGATCTTAAAAAAAATATCATCCAAAATCTTCATCCAGAAGTCAATATCTGCATAATCAATGATCACCATTTGGATTGGGTATAAAATAAAGTCATTTGGAATCAGATTTCACAGAGAATTGTTTGGTTGAAATAGGGTTTTTTCCCGTGAGTTCTTTGAGTCATTTGTAGCCATTTGCATTATACAAAGCTGCGTTCAGTTGTGAGTACACTTAATATCTGACTTCTGCTCTTGTTGATATTGTCAACTCTGACTCCCCGTTTTGTTACTCAGCTTTTGTTAGACATGTTGACTTAGGCAGCAAAAAGAGCATAAGGAGCTTTTCTGTAGCTGTGTGAAAGAGTGGTGCAAACAAGTATTTTGGACAGGTCAGTTGTTGGGCTTTTTTCTTATACTCATAATTAAAAGTATGCAAGTGAGGCATAGTAATTATCATTAATAATCAGCTTCAAAGCTCTACTACAGTAGAAGGAAACATTTTTAATTTTTTTTTTATTTTATTTTTTAGTTTGAATTAGTCTATTAAATGTTTCTTTACCTCATGGTTTTCTTCCAAAGGAATCACCCAGGACATCTACTCCATTTGGTACAGCGCATGGCAGAGAGAAAAGAGTGTCTAATGATGTGGAAAACTATTACAGACCTTCAATGCTTGAGGACCCCTGGGCTGGCCTAGAGCCGGTTTCTGTTACAGACATAAACCAGCAATACAGCAGTGAGCAAACAACATGTACTGGTAAAAAAGGGAGGTATTTCAGCTAACACTTTTTAAGGCCAAATAACTCCATCTTGTCAGGAAAACTTTGGGACAAAATCTTAACACCTACACAGGACGAACAATAATCAAGACCTTAGATAATGGTTTTATTTGATCACATGTTCCACCCTTTTACCCTACCTTCTTTTTATTGCATTGGATATTTTTATGTATGGGATGGAAAAGGAGTGGTAGGAAGCCTTACCTTTCTGGCTTTGTGGAAGTGCCTACCAGCTTTGAAGAACAAAGTGTTCTTTAATCACCAGCGACCGATTTGAGACTGTTCAAACAGGTTTCCATAGACTTACCTCTTCCGTGCGAGATTGTTAGCCTTTTATTGTAAAGTCCTTTAGGAAGTGGGATTTTTTTTATGTTTCAACATTTTTAGATCGAATTAACGTAGAAATAAAATAAAGTTTTGTAAATCCTTGTTTTGTAATGTGTAAAGAATATTTTAGGACTTTCGTTAAGGTGTACACGTTAACACAAATGGTACCACTGAAATTAGGTGACTTCTCTAAATGTGCTTGTATGCTGTAGTTAACCTCTGGTTTTTGTGCATAGTAATTTCTGTTCATTGCAGTGTAATGTGAAGATGAAACATGACTTTTGGCCATCTCAGGAAAGAAATGTATTGGTTTTGGAAACCTTAATTTTTTGAACCAAGTCTTGAGTCACAAACTGAGTTCTGTAATCGTTTGCTTTTATGTTTTTAAAAAATATATTTAGATCAATACTAGAGAATTCTGGATTATAGTAACAAGTCTGTTCAGTGGCAATTTAAGTCCAAGGAGCAGAGAAAACAAGATTAAATAAATGCAAATGTTCTTTCTGGGCCCACTTGTTAGAATAGTGTAGAACGAAAGTTTTTGTTACACTGTTGACTTTAGTACATGTGTAGCATCTTTTTTTTTTAATCTGTACAGTATTTTTCAATTATTTTATTTTTACTTATGGCAGGAGTCATTGCCAGGAGAATTGTTCTGTGTGTGTGCATGCTGTATTTTTTTCTACTGAAGAGGAAAACAATGAGTTGGTTTTCTTAGAGCTTGTCTTTACATGGAAGCTCCATGATTAAATCCATAGTGAATATCATAATCTGAAATCAAAAAAGAAATAGTTCCAGCTGCAGGCATGCTCTCTTAACGTGAAATGTTAAGCTTGCAGTAGAGTTGGAAAAGCTTTGTTGAACGTACCATTGTTTGTTTGTTGATCTTGGCTTTTAAGCCAAGGCAGAATGTGAAAACTTTGTTAAATAAAACCATTAGTGTAGTTTTCAAAACATATGTGTTCTTTTAAGCTTCTTACATACTCAAAAGTTATTTTTGTAGTCTTGAAGCATGGTTAGGTGGAAAAGCACAGAGAATCACATTAAACTGTTCTTAGTACCTTGTCCTTTGCTGAGGTAGAACAGTCCTATATACACTTTGTCTATTTCAGAAAGAAATGCCTTGAGTTAATGCTGCCTTCAGGAACAGCTTCATGCTATAAGGAGGGCGTTAACGTTTCAAATGTGCAGACTGAGCCTCTTGTAATTTTATGACCACCATCCAAAGCCTTCCCCCAACTGACCCTGTTGTTTTAGTATGACATTGAAAAAAACTGCTCGGAGAACTGAGGACATAATGCCTGCTGGATATCAAGAATGGCTAAATCTTCATCCCAGAATCAAAAGAATTGTGCCTCGAATGGCAGTTATCAGTGTCATTATCTGTAACAGGTACCAGCAAAACTGAGATGACTTGACATATTGGGATATATACACTGGTTAATTGATGTCAGTTGTGAAAAGTGAAGTACTTATAAAGTTTTCTATACATCATACTGCTAAAGACTCCAATCATTTGGTCAAGAATCAGCACCAAAAACTTAGAAATTATTCACCTTTCTAGCTTCTAGGAAAAATTCTGCAATTAGAGTAAAATTTAAAAATGTCATTGTCAAATAGCTGTAAAATACATGAACACATGTTCAGAACTGTAAAATATTCAAAGCCAGTTTAAGCTTTGTCTCTTGCTGTGATACCCTGGAAGTTTTAAGCACACGCTTCCTCACCGTTTTTTTTTTTCTTTTTGCCATGTGGCAAACATTCTTTTTCCCCACATGTTTCTAATGGATAGAGGATGTACCACTTCCTCATTTGTTAATGCAGGTACTTCATAGTAACTGTGTGACTCCGAAATAGCATTTGATGGTAAAAAGTGAAGCACAAATACATCCTTTCTTCATGAGCCCATGAAACAAAAATAGTGTCTGTCTTGTTAATGAACATACTAAGAATACGAGCACTGCTCTTTCTTCAACAGACTTCTTAGACTTTAAGGTAAGTAATTTATCTCCTTTTCCAGAAGCTGGATTGATGTACCTTTCCATTCTGTTTTGTTTGCATTGTGTTTGTCCATCCAGCCTGTTTGACCTTCTATTCAGTTGTAAGCAGTTGTATAACTCACGACTAACTCTTCCAACAAAATCCAATTCATTGTGTTGCTCTTGCTCCTGTGTTTAACCCTGAACTGCATCACCCCAACCTTGTGCTGATACTGTACCCCAGTAACACAAATCAGGAGAGTGCAGGTGCAGTGCACAGCACGCTGGGGGGGTGGTTACCCCAGGCTGTATACTGTAGTACATGGTCCAAAGTTCAGGTCTGGGGTTTCATTGCAGCTTTGGAATGTGGAATACTCATTCATGTCTGACACCTAGTACACACTGTGTTACATTGAAATTGTTAAATCATTTAGAGATGAACATGTCAGTTAAAGTGGGGTTTTAAAAGTTCGTGCCGAGCTCCTCCTCTTCAGAATTAGCAGTAATGCACTGAGACACAGCGTTTTCATAATGTCAACACTGGGAACATTTAGCAGGGAAAATGCTTCTGGTCAGCAGTGTGGGTAACTATTTTTGCAGTCAGGTTGTTTTTCTTTTCCTGTTAAGGATATCTTTATGTACTCTTCAGTTTATATAAGTGATGCAATTAGAAGTCTGAGGGGGAGCATTTGAAACATGCATTATATGGAAATTCTACAAGCAGCTGTTCAGCTTTCTTCTACAATCTCTTATGGTCTGTTTGGGTTTCAAGTTGTGCTTCTGAATAGTCTCACTGAGGTCAGAGGATTTAGTCATGCAACCAACGTGTAAGTATCTAATGTTACAGTTTGAAAATTGTATAGTCACTTTGTCAGCGCAGTTAACTGCTCTGCCTAGCAATTGCTTTGAATTCATTCATGAGCCAGGACTGTCCTGAAATGAATTAAACTTGATCTTACCTTTTCCAAAATTCTCGAGAGTAAAGACTTCGTTCCCCTTTTCCCCAAATATTGGAACGGGGGGAGAAAAGGAAGGATTGCCCCAATGATCAATGAGGAATCACGTAATGATTTTCATGTCTCAGGCTGCCTTCCAGAAACTTGCGTATCAATTTACATAGGTAATTACATAACCTTTATCATTTGAAATGGCTTAAACAACTTTTTGCAGCACAAGAAATGAAAGAAATTGTTGTGTTCATGATCAACAGCAGTATAGTTCAGCATTCAGTCATTAATTCACAATCAAGTATTTTTGCCTAAAATAACTTTTCATCCGTTTATCTCACTAGACAAAGACTGAGTCAGTTTCATTTTCTGCCATTTTCACTGAAATATGTGCTTTGCTGACTTAGAATTTAACAACACTTTCTCAACCTGGACTTGTGAATTTACTTTTACAGAATTACTAGCTGTTGAGTATTGGCCTCAAATCTAGGCCTCCCCTTTAAACTATTTTAGGTCTGATGAAATGAGCTTTGTCTTACACTTGATGACATGGGAAACCTTTGACTACTGGGCTAGAGACAGCTGGGAAGATGCTTCATGTGAGACCAGACCAGAGCCTTCCTCTCCCTCCTCTCTTTCCATTCTAGTTCAGGGGAGATCAGGAGGTGTGTGGAGTCAAGCAGTAATCCATTTTGCTTTGCCAGCTCTGTGTGGGTTTCAAACCATATCAGGGGTTTCCTTAGTGCACACCCTGAATTTTACATTTCATTGGTGTCTCCTGCAGTAAAACCACAGGTGAATTCACAGAATCACAGAATCAGTNCCCAGTACCGGTCCAGAGTGAAATTTTTAATATTGCTGACACCACTGCTCTTAAAATAAGAGATTCCCTGTCTCCCTTCAGCAGGATAAAAAACCTAAGTAGTTGAGAGGCTGAGCTGCAAGCAATGGCATACACAATGTGAGGTGGGCTACATGACTAGGGACACATTACAATTCAGCATAACCTCCATTAGCCCATTTCCAGGGTGCAGATAGAATGCTGTTTTAACAAAGAGCTGGGAAAAAATACAATCCTGCTCCCTAATAAGATAGATAAAGCTATTTTTCAAAACTAACCTTACCCATGGAACAAGAATTCTTACAAAGCCTCAGATTCTGCCACAGTTTCACAAACTGTGAGTTCTATCTTCTTATTTTTCTTCTGGAGAAGCACTGACTTGTTACCGTCACTTCCAGGCTTCCTGCAGCATGAACTTCAGTCAAAGCCATCAGCTCACCATTTGGCCTGTTCTCTGACAAAAGTGAAATGTCTCTTTTACACAGAATGTTGAAATCTCTAGGCTATACTGTTTACTGGATGTCAATATTATGTGTTTGACAGTAAAAAAGTTATACCTTCCAATTCTGTCAGGGACATAATTATCACATACAGAAATTCTCCAAATTGCTTAATTCTGAGTAGCCATTTTTTTCAGGTAAACAGTGACAAGATTGTGGAGAATTTATTAAATTTATACTTCTTTTCCCTACAAAAGGAAGAGAATAAGTTGAATTAATTTAATTCAGGTATCAATCTTAATTCACGTAGTGGTGGCAGTCGCAGAGCATCATTCGAAAGAATCTGAGACTCCTTCCTTTCTTACTTTCAAGGGCTGACACTTTCCAGAACTGGCCAACAGGGTTCACCCAGCAGGCACACTGGGTCAGAGGGATGGACATACAGTCATACCTCCTTATTTGTGGATTACAGGTCTCCTGGGGGTCCTGCTAATTACCCAGTCCTCGATTACTATTTGCAGGGGAGGGAAAAGTGCGAATCCAGGGAAGCGCGAATAAGTGAGGTACGACTGTAATGATTTCCACCGTGAACAGGAACATCAGTGCAATTCAGTGTGACCTGTATTAGCCCGTTTCCACATGGCAACTAGAATGGGATTTTAACAAGGCCAAAACAATTAAGTCCCCTTCACTCCCACACACGCATAGACACGCCTCAAGGGATTTGTAATTTCCTAAGCCTCTGGTGAGCCACTACGTTACTGGGGTAAAGAATAATAGAATTTAAGTTGTTTTTTCATTAATACATTAGTGACAGCATCTTAGAAGGCAAAGAATTTGACATCACATCAAGCTGAATTTTTTAACAGAATTTTTAAAATGGGCTGCATGAAAGCTGCATGCCTTGCTCCTGTAGGCATCAGTAATCATCCTGGCTTGATGCTGTATTAAATTACACTTAAACCTTCTGGTATCCATATGTATTTAGCAACAGTCTAACTGATGTATAGTCATGATAGTTAAAAGCTGTTATTGCAGAGTCAGTGGGTTTAAGTCTTTGTCGTATGCCTAAGAAAATTCCCAAGAGCTCAAACTGCTGAACATGATGTTGATGCAACTGTTGATATAAATACCAGTAAATGGAAAAACAAAACTTCTTTGATGCAGATCGTTCCCTTTTCAAGCATCACATAAGCTAATGCTAAAACAAGGGAAGAGGAGTCAGGCTAGTAGACAACTTCTGTGGATAACTACACAGTCTAAACCACAAATAACAGCTAACACAAGCTTGACAAAACACTGATGGCCAACTAGGGAGCAGGATCGACTGTAATTGGATTGTAAGCAGCAGTTGCACAGGTTTTTTTCGAATCAAACCACCACCTCCTGTGGCTTAATGAAGATTTTTAGGTTGATACAAAATAAGGCTTTGAGCTGTATTCCCTTAACAGATGTTGGGAATTAACATGTCGCTATTCCTGCAGTTGAGTTTGCAGATGAGAGTATCTTCACCACTTGTCTGTGAAGTCTGTCATCTTTGCCTAAGTCTCACTTCTTTTGGGTTTTTTTCATGCTAAGAAAAAACGATTTGAAAATCTCAGGGATTGTTACAAAGATAGAGGGCAGAATTAGCCAGTTCAAATGGTCCAAAGTGTACAATTTGAGTTGGTAACTCTAAGGCGGCATCAAAGGTCCATCTGTTGATTACTCACCATTGCACTTTCCTAAAGCTGTTTCCCTTGTCTGCCTCCTGGTTGCTATGGAAAGTAAATTGCACTCAGACAAACTACTTGCTTGTTCATTTCCAGATGTTAGAAAGCTGCATGTGCACTGTGGGCAACAGGTTGACAAACTGTGAGAACTGTTTTCAAATGAATGAACTGCCACATTTTGTCTGAAGACAGCTTACACTACCAGCAGTGTTCCTGTGCATGGAGTAGCTCCTAAAATAAAATTCCAAGTATGTAGAAAGCTGGTGCAGAGAACCTTTAAACCCCGGTTTTCAAGGCATCTGGTTGTATTTTTCTGACACTGTTTAATTTCCTTTCAGAATAATCGCTGCTTGTTTTATACATTGAGTCTCCTGTAGCCCATCATCCTCACTGCTGTGAGTGAGGTGAGGAAGAAATAGTTACTCGTCTGTACTTTGTGGCAGAAGAGAACTTAAGTGTTTCCTGTTCTCCATATTTGATGCCCTAAAGCTGATTAATCATTAAAATACTGATATTTTTTTTTAAAAATCGGAGCAAATTTCAAATGTACGGCCTTCCTAGTAGGAGGGATGCCAGCAGAAAGGCAGCCACGCTCTCCAACACATGCTGATGATAAGTAGCTGTGTAATTCTGTGAGCCTCTGCGAAAAAAGCCATTTCCTCAAGCACCTTTCAGATCTGATGTAGAGAATACAAACAGAAACATTGCTCTTAACGAAAGAAATCCACTTCTTACAGGATAAGCATTCAAGACCTTAGAACAAATGAGAATTTCTGTGATTTCTTTGATAATCTACACATCTGTGTTTCATTGCTCTCCAGCAGAGCTGCATTTCAGGTCTTCCGTGGCTAAAGTAAGTATGCCAAAATATACATAATTTTTTTTTAATGGAAGGTAATTTTATTTTTTAAAAAAATCTGTTCAAAAGGGAAATTCTGACGCTGGAGAATTAAATGGAAATCCCTGCTGAAGTTAACAGGGGCTTTGGTTTTCGTCCTTTTTGTGACCTAAAATCTACAGTGACAGCAGGAACAATGTCAACCTAAGATAACAAGTTTTCATTCACAACACTCCAGCTATGGAGGTCACAGTCTCCTAAGAAATAGAGAGGGATACTTACACTCTTGAATTTCGCTACATATGGAAATTATTTGTGCTGTAATCAAAAGTGTAGCCTTTTTCAGTGGAGGATTCTCAAGCAGTTATCATGGAGTAAACCAGACTTTAACTCTCCTAGGCATTAATTTAACAAGGCTTCTTGTTCTTTTTAAGTGCCAGTATCTTCATAACTGCTCGATGCCTTATCTGGTGCAGCACCTGCTCCCTCATTTCCTGGAGGCAAGTGTGGTTCAGCTGTTCAGATTAATGAATAAGAAAGCCAATTGTGACAGCATTGTAAAATGTATTTTAATAAACTTTCCATTCTTCAAAACAGAAAAATAATCCACAAATTCACATCCAGAGTTGAGTTTTCAGGTCCTGAAGGTTTTTTTGGTTGAGGACTTATTTTGGACAGAAGCTTTAAGTGGCATAATCTCTACAGAACTGTCACAATAGTAATTACAAGTCGTTTCATTCCTCTTATTTTTTAAAAGCTACATAAAATCAAACTTCAACATATTAGTGCCCTACTAGTAGTGGTCAAGCTGTGGAATTTTGAATTTAATATTCCAACAATATGTAATATATCAAATGACATACAGGTTCACAGGTTATTCCGAGTTGGAAGGGACCCTCAGGATCATCTAGTCCACCTCCCCCCCAACTAGACCATGTCACTGAGCTCCTCATCAAGTCCTCCCCCAAACACCTCCAGGGATGGCAACTCCACCACGTGACATTTTGCAAAACAGGATGTGTAAATACAAGTGTTACAAACCTGATTCCTTGCTTTTTCTGACTAGCTACAGAGCACTTAATGACACCTTGAGCAGCTTTTGCCTTCCCACTCACGAACAGTTTCAGAACTGCTCTGAAGAACAGTGGGAGCTTCTGGCTTCCTCAGGACATTTTGGAGCACCCGCTTTACAAATATCCTACTAAGAAACCTAATTCCCATTTGCTGGGTTTGTTTATCTGCTTATGAATTTAATAATGCTTCTGTTGATGAGTTCTCTCTCCTGTCTGGTGAAATACTCCAACAGTTACAGGACCTGCCAACCTGTAAAGGTTGAGCCAGTGTCCTATGAAACAGTCTTTGCATAGCAAAGCATGTCCTTGTATGTTTTTCATGTTGATTTTGTAAATTGCTGTCTCTGCACTGTGTAGAAACTTGGTCAGTTATGGCTGTTTCCTACAGCAGAAGCTGCTTTAAGTATCGATCACACGTAAAAACACAACTAGAAATAGATTCCCACAAATCTAGTGTCAGTGAAGCATCTGCATTTGATGTTCTTCTGCAAATGAAGTCCTGGCTTTTTCATCTTAACTGCAGCCTCTTTTGGTGTCAGAAGGTTTCAGACATTCTTTTAAATTAGTAAGTATAATGAATCCCTTTCATTGCATTTTTCCTCCCAATTCTATAGAGGCAATTGATGAGATTCTCCCCTAAATTTAAACTACGAGCTTCCATATGTTGTTGTGGACTGCACTGACCATATTTAGCTCTGTTGAACGCTGTTTGCTCCTCTTCTGCTCTTGCCACCACAAACATGTGATACGGGTGAAATAATCAGACAGGAGTATATTTTGACCAAGACAGGAGGATGCCTCATATTGGGACTCTATCTAAAACCATTTTTGGAACTTGATGGAAATACCTATTCCATGATTTGATGGTACTTTGATTTACTGCTTCCCATAATGAAGGGCATCATGTAGTAGTTTTTACAATACAAAAACACTTAATGCTGAAACCTTAATACAGAACTTGAGGAGTGAAAAAGAAGAATGGAAGAGGCGGCAAGGTAGCAACAAGTGACAGGCGTTTAAATAGAGCATGCAGAATGTTTCCCTGGATGTGAGAAAACAATTTGCATGCTAACAGTTGAGACAAATACCCAAACCCAAACGGAAGTGGAGCTTCCCAGGAGATCAGCTGAAAGAGAAGACCATCTCCAATTTACCTGATGCTAGCAGCTGAAATAGGGTTGAATTTCTGACAGAACAGGTCTGCAAAATTGTGTGGAATTTGTTGGGTGTTTTGTCATTGTTCCCGAAAAGCAGCATTGTAATTGCAAGTACAGATTGCAAATAAAAATTAATACTACTACCTGCATGTCTTCTTTCACTGTCTTGTGTAATTGTATGTGCTTGCTTGAAGTCTCAGAGCAGGATCTGCAATCCATAACAAGCAATCTGTGGAGAAAAATGTCCATCGCTTCCAAAGTCTGACAGGTTCAGAGTAATACTTTCCCCATGTGGAATTGCCAGACCATCTGCAGAGAAGTTTTTAACTATTATTTACTACTCCACTTCTCATGTACAGCATTAACAGATTTCTGTTCATTTCCCACATCATCTGTAGTTCTTAGTCCATTGGCCAGCCCCTCTCCACCATGAATGTTTTTCACACAAAAAAAGGGATTAAAAAAAATGGTCACAATTGATTTTTTGTTCTGCAAAGAAAGCAGGAGGGTACCTGTGCTGTGAGATACTGCTTTCCTTGTCTCGAGGGTAAGAACTCCGGCTCAGGGATGACACAAATTTTCAAGGGCATTTGCAGGGCAATGAAGGTTACAGAACTGCACATGGGTAACTTTGGGTGCTTGTTTTGTCCACTGTGCACAGTTTTGCGGTATGGGGATGTGTTTTCATCTTAGCTCTAGTGCAGAAAGGCCTGCTCCTCTTCTGTAACTTCCATGTGTTTTTTTTGCCACTGAGTCAGCTGCAAATCAGAAGCCCCAGTCTCTCGATCCTACATTGATTTGCAGGTGGTTTGTAACATCCAAAAGTTCTCTGAAGGGCAGTAGCAGTAAAGAAGGACAGAGAATGGAAAACAACCAAACAAAAAAACTGCCACCAAGCCAGGTCATGCTTTGAAACCACTCCTGTAGATTCTTTCAAGGATTGCTCAGGGTGAAGGAGAATGAAAGTAAAAATGCCCTTGCTGGATTCTTAAGTAATGATCTCTCCCTTGCTCAGGGAAAATCATCTCCTGAAGTCAGGCTTCTGTCCAGTTCTCTGCACAGCCCATTCCTTGCTCAGGGTGACCTGGAGGCAGAGCAGTGAGAGAATCCAGCATTATCAGCTCTTGGCACGTTGATGCTCAGAGAGGCTCCCAACGGCAGGGCAAGTAAACATCAGTGCTTCCCCACCACTGGCACCTGGGCAAAACCAAGATCCTCAGAAAAAAGCAGGAGAAAGTGTACTTTTCCCCCATGACAGAAACTATGGATGTGTTTTACACCTTTGTAAAACAGGTCTGAAAAGAACTTGGAGATAAAAAAGGCACCTGTATTACAGTGCTGCACATCACACACTTGCTTCCAACTATGTCCTCTGGCAGTTAACACGACACCCTAGCACACAAAAGGGAGTACAGCACAGACACATCAGCACAAACTACATACTAACCACAGAAGCCAATTAATCCCCCTTGTGGGCAGCACGTAGCTGTCATTTCTGCTTGCAGTACCAGGAGCTCCCAGGCTGATTTCTGTAACCCTCCCTTTTCTAACCAGGTACGTATTCACAGTATAGATAAGGCTGGAAAGGACCTCAAAGATCATCTAGTTCAGCCTATAGTCCAACTAAACCCAGCATCTACATCTAGATCATATCACTCAGCACCTCGTCCAGTCTCCCCTTGAACACATCCAGGGTTGGCGACTCAACCACCTCTGTGGGCAACCCATTCCACATCCGAATCACTCTTTCAGTGAAAAGCCTTTTCCTAATATCAAGTCTGAACTTTCCCTGCTGAAGCTTAAGACTGTGACCTCTCCTCCTGTCCCCAGAGACCAAGGAGAAAAGACCAACCCTTGTCTGGCTACAACCTCCTTTTAGATAGTTCTAGACAGCAATAAGGTCACCCCTGAGCCTCCTCTTTTCTAGGCTAAACAGACCCAGCTCCTTCAGCCTCTCCTCACTGGGCTGATCTTCCAGCCCCTTTACCATCCTAGTTGCCCTTCTCTGAACTCGTTCCAGCACCTCAACACCTTCTTTGAACTGAGGGGCCCAGAACTTGATACAATACTCAAGGTGTGGTCTAACCAGCACCAAGTACAGTGGAAGGATAACCTCTCTTGACCTACTGGCCAAAACATTCTTGATGCAGGCCAGGATGCCATTGGCCCTCTTCTGCACTGTATTTTCTAATATTGAAGAAATCTTCTCAAAGCCCCCACAAAGCAAGGAGTCCTGTTAAAGATAGGGCAAATTCTTGTAACACCATGTACTGTATCAATAGCACATCCAAAGTGCCCACGGAGGAACTGTTGTAGCAGAATTGAAGCCATGCTGCGTAAAGTGATACAAGTATTCCCTATTAACCAGGGCTGCTACACCTGAAGAAAACATTACCATAGGCTCAAAGTTCCTATGATTGTGAGTTCTCTCCATGGCCAATAAAAATCCCCAAAATAAGCAGCCTTAATGAGCCAACAACTTTAAAAGCAAAAGCCTCAAGCTCCATGAAAGCAAACAGAGTTGACTGGGAAAAGAAGCAGTTCCCCTTATTTGTCAAATGAAGTTCTCTCTCCCCTGATTTGCTGTCGCTGCAATGTGCTCTGACTTATTTTCTTCGCCATGATGAGGGCGTTTGGTAGCTGTAATCCCGTTCATCCAGATGGTCTGCCAGGGTTTATAGGCATTCCTCAAAAATAGAAGCAACCTAATCCTGGTTCAGGTAATTTAAAAGATTTTTTTTTTTTGCAAAACTGCATCATTGTTCTTTCAGAGCTAACAGGCAATAATTCATGGCTGTGATAGGGGAGGGTTGCTTTCCTCTCCTGCCATCAATTTCACAGACACAGTCTTTGTGTTGATACAGGCTGTTGTTCTGCAGGTATTTGCATCTCTTCTCTTTCACTTGATGCTGTTATTTGCAGCTGAGGATATTCATTCACATGCAGATCTCACTGGAATTATTACCTTATTGCACAGCTGGGTACCTGTATGGCAGTAACAGCTGGATGGAAGGGGATGCAGCACCATTCTCAAAACATTACAGGCTCATGCTCCAACATAAACCAGAGCCAGTTTTGTCACGTTACTAGTTGCAATTGCGTGAGAAAAACTGAGCACACAACTAGCACTGGTTACACACAACTGCCAGATCTGCTGTGTGCAAGTCAACACTGTGTGTGTATAACACTATACAGCCTGAGCTAGTCACCAAAATAGAGCCCAGGCTTTAATTGTAGCTGTCACCAAGTGAGATGGTTTCAGCTACACATCCTGGCAGCCTGAGGTGAAATGACACCAAAGTAACTGCTGCCAGTCCCTCTGACTTCCAATGGCACTTTCAGTGCCCATCTTCTGACTTCCAATGACAAGTGATGAAGCAGCAGCAGTCTCTCCAAGCTGGAGATTAAGAGAACCAAGATAACAGTAAATGCTGTATTTTTGGATGGAAATATTTTTTGAAAGATGCAAAAAGTTTCATTATATCAGGTGGTACTGCAGGGAAAAAGCTGATGAAGCCTGAGGCATTCAAAGCACAGCTACTGAAGCCATGCTCAATTTACACTGTGTCATCAGACACTGAAGCTCTTTGGGACTGATTTCCCGTTACTTCCACACGAAGACCATCCTCTTTAAAGACACAGTGATGGGGAATATTAATTGTACCTCTGCTTGGACACTGCCAAGAAAACACATCATGTTACACACAGCCCACCATTCTGAGCAGCTCACAGCAGGTGCTGGAAGCAGCAGCATCCTCTGCCCGTGTGAGAAGCCCCGCACCCCTGTCCCAGCACCCCGCTGCTAGATGGGACACTGCTGCACCTTGGCTCCCGCCGTACCCAGGAGCTCCACTCCAGCAACAAGTGCTCACACTGCAGTGCTCCTGGGAAACAGTCCTGGAGCAATCAGGGTAACATGCAGAATTTCAACACTGAGAACTATATTCATCAGGATCCTAAAAAAACCTCCTCAGTTTAACCCAATGTTCTTTTGAAGTGCTGTTTGACCAGCAGAGAGGGAAAACAATGAAAGACTTCAAGTTTTCATGTATTTTATTTACAGGCCACACAATACATTTTATATACAAATGGCTTAAAATAACAAAGAGTAAGCAAGCTGAAGCATAACAATTTATTTTTAAATTAGGTTGTCTCGAAATAACTGCTGCAATAAAGAATTCTTCACCCTGATAAGCAAGTTAATTCAATTTTAAGTCAACCCAAGCTAATTCCATTTTTAAATACTAATTCAAACCCATTTTCCGGTGATTCCTTAATTTCATGACACACTTCTGCAGATGTAGAACATCCTAAAACTATCAAGAAATAGCCAAAATTTCCTCATGTAAAAAACACAGTAACAGAATAGACTGGAGAAATATTGTAAGTAAAACACTCGCGTGTTGTATTAACAGAATGATGAAATCAAGAAGTACATCTGAGATTTTTCTCTTTTAGAAACAGAATTCATGGTCCAAGATCTAATCTGCCTGCAGACAAGAGGTATCCTGTGTTACTTCAGTGCTTTAGTTTTGACCGCACAATTACCTATAAAACTCATCCAACTGCCTCCTGCACCAAGCAAAAGGAGAAGAGCACTCAAAACCATAAAAACTTAAAACATGGCACTTACTGCCTCTGCTTCGAGAAAGTACATTACTGCGGGATGGAGAAAATTTAATACAGACCACGATTTATGAAAATACATGAAAATAAAGAGGTTTGCCATTTAAAAATTATTTTCCCAAGAAATTATATTAATATTTAAGGATAAATGTATTTTTACACCTCTTCCCTAACACTGCTCCTTCTGTTCAGGATGACAACTAGTGATCCATAAAAGCTGTTTCTTTTCCTTTGGCTGCATTTAAGCATTATAATAGTGTAAGTGTTTTAAGTCATGGTCATAGCAGTCCAGTTGTGTTCACTGTCTTCCTCTTGGTATGGCTGTAGACCACTTAATATAAATAATGTACTTGCTACTTGGTAGCCCATTATTACAGTATTTCACTGTTGTTTATTTAGAGATACAAACACACAACACTTACTTTTTGATGTAGTGCCCAGGTCTCTGTAGCTCACTTTGGAATTGCAGCACAGAAAATGTAAACCCAAAGGGACAGGGGGATAAGTAAAGAAAGCCACAGCTCCACAGGAAAAGTAAGAGTTTTCAGAGTATCTACTGCTGCATCAAAAATGCAAGGGCCACATGATGTAAAATGCCAAACTACAGTTTGGTGAGTGGAGTGCTCTAAGGGGGTAACATTTTTTCATAAGCACCTTATCACGAGATTTAATTCAAAAGAAGTGTTGACAGACAATACACAGGTCAGGTACAAATGCATTTGGACCTACTACAGTCCTTGGATTCGGCCAGTTCCCTGGGCGCTAACCTGCCTAGACACAACTCCTGGAGCCAGGCAGTGCAGCTGCAGGCACCAATCCTCCTGCCACATCCACCGGGGGCTACCCGGACAAGCAGGGCAGAGCTCCTCACCCACACGCAGCCTCCATCAGCCCAGGAGGAAAGGCTGCCAGGAACAGAGCAGATCTCCTGGGTTGCAGAGAAGGCAACCTCTTCACAGTAATCATAAACGGAAATACATTCCTTTCCCTCTAAATCATCCTAACACCATTGTCCCAGGCAAATACCGTGTTCAAAGTCACAGGCTACTAATGGTTAAACTGGGGAAAAGTACAGCACACATCTCCCACAGTGTGCCAGAGTTTTGTTTCTGCTTCATCTGGCAGTCAACTGTCTATTGCATCTCCTCCTCTTTCCTCAGGGTCAGGATTACTTGTGCTGGGACTGTTGGGGTTTTTTTTCATGGCCAAAGACTGGAATCCCTTTTGGTGGAACGATCAGTATCAGAGCCCATAAGGAACCTGCACTGTCCCCTACACAGGCACGGGGGACCAACTTCTTTACATTAAATGAGGTGAAGTAAATGGCCTGAAAAGTTATCTCCAAAAGGAGACCCAACGCCTTCCTTGCATTTTTGTATTGGAAGTCCATTCATTTAGTCCTCCAATATCTACTTTCCAATTGAACTTACCTGCGTTTTTAGCCTGTAGTTACATTTCAAGTGCAATAGCCCCAGACTGCACATTTTTATAGCAAAAGTAACTGCCTAAAAGCTTTTGAAAGACTTTTGCTTGATTCTAAAACAAACAAACAAACAAACAAACTAGGCAATCTGTGTATCTCTGTGGGACTGGATTTGTTAAAGATTAGCAAAGAAAGAGCCCTAGCGGACACTGTTCCTATGTAAATGACACTAATGACTTTTGTCTCTATAATTTTATTAGCATAAAAATGCTACCAGGGTGTCTTTACTCAAGGAAAACTACTCAACGCACTGTCATTCAAACAAAGCTTTTGCTTTTCTTAAGCACAGGCTATTTAGGTCATAAGTACTTGTTTCTGACCTGGCCACTTTTATTTTCAGATCCCAGGGGTTGGTTTTTTTTTCCTTTGTCTACCGAAGGCAGCTGCCAGACTTGTAGGGACACGGATAGCAGCAGGACTCTCTCTCCGTTCCTCATCTGCCAGGTCCTCAAGCACCACGGAGTTAGCGCTGCTCCACAGTGGGGGAGTTAGCCACAGACAAAACACCAACAGCTTTGGCTTCTATTCTGAAAATCCAAAAAGTCACTGACAAGACTACGTTTGTAATAGTGTAAGTAGAAATTTTACTTTTTAAAAAGTAATATTTAAACACTCAGTTACATAAGGTACCGATTTGTCAACTGGATAATCAGTTGGAAAATTGTTTCCAATATGGGCTTCAAAACATTCTTTTACGTACAGGCAAAAATATAACCATACCTCCTCTCTGCAGGAGAGAGATCACTTGTTGTCAAAGGAAGGAAAAAAAAAAAAGAACATGCTGGAAGTTGTAATTACTACGAGGAGCGGCTCTTGGTAAGAGTTTTAACCATAATAATTTCATCGGTTGTTCAGAGAGACTTAATTCCAAAATCAAAACGTTCTGTGGAATAGCAGATATAAAATCAATTAATTGGCACAAGCACAAATTTACAGAGACTTAGAACTAATGTCAAACATTTTGCCATTGCTTTTAATACTGGACGTTTTTTCCTTTGGTTACTTCCTACGATGCAGTACTAGTGGTAAAAAGACAAGAATGTCAGCTTTTCACAGAAGTAAAGTAATTACTGCTGTTGACATTTAAGAGAAAAAAACCCCTATTTCATCACTTGGTAAAGACATAGAAAGTATAGTTCATTTGGCAGAGGAACTAAAACACTTACTACAGCTCCAAGAGGGAGCTGAGGAAAAACTACACTCTTCATTCTTCTCCTCACTTTCAACATTTCTCAAGAAGTTCAATTTGGAAATTCCAATTTCATCAAGGTGTGATCAGGTCTCTAAGTAACTGGCCCAGGTGAAGTAAACAGCACAAGGTTATGACCTATTTGAGCTTATTATTATCTGAATTCTCTTGTTAACTACCTAGGTTTAGGCATTATGTTCATACCCATCTATGAAGTACTTCTAAATTTTTGCAGACCTTAAGCTTACATGTTAAGGCACTTTCCATTCAAGTAAAACAGTTTTAATATAAACAAGCCTGGGAGATGGAGAGAACATTTTACCAGAACATCCATTCCTTTTTTTTTTTTTTCTTGAAAGAAAAAAAAAAACATTGACCAAATATTTATAAAATTTTGCATCAAGAGAAAGGTTGTGTTTTATTATCCGAAATGAGCACAAAGTACACCTTCCACAATAACACTGAAAGCAGTGCAAAGACTGACAGTGACCTTTGACTAAAGGTAGTTCTGTAAAAAGAAAAATACCAAATAAATCAGTGCCCTGCTTTGATTGTTGTAAAATTATTTTTTTTACATAAAAGTTGGTCCAAACTTACAAAAAAAGCACAAATGTGCATAGTTCAGAAGATCTGAAAGAGTGCCATAAAAAGCTGATGTCCCTAAATTTAGCATCCACTTAAAACTGCCAAAATACAAAATAAAATTCAGAACTAGAGTTTGTGAACATGTACAATCAATTCATCTAGTTTTCAGACACCATGAGTTGTAAGCATTTTTTAATTTTTCCTACTGTATGCAAGACCCTTTTCCACATAAAAATAAAGCTGTTGAATTAACATTATTCAAGTCTGTTGAATTGCTGCTTTAAACTGCAGCTGGGGGGGGGAAGGAAAAAAAAAAAAAAAGAAGTTTTTCCAGATAAAAATGATGTGCCTGAGGAAAAACAGATACTCAAAACGGTAATCCTCTGCCTCGCCCTCTCACTGCAGATGTGCTAATGTGTCCCCTGTATCCTTGGGAATAGCCAGGTCCTTGGGCAGGAGAAGTCCAAGTCTGTCCATGCATGTGGCTGATGCCACTGGGGTTTTCCTGCAGATTACTTCCGTAGCTGTAGTTGTGCATCTTTGTGGACAAAGAGTGCGTGCTCTCCGGCCCTGTGGAAGCGTCGCTGCTGCTCCCTAAAACTGGGATTGGGCCGTGGCTGTATTCAAACCTATGGTCTTTATCTCCGCTGAACAGCATGGGGCCAGTGTTGAGGTAAATGTCTCCGTAACCAGTTACTGAGCTGGGAAAGGATTCTGAAAAGGCCGATGGAGGACGGGCAGCACCGGAGTGAGATGAAGCAGTACTGTAGTTATCCAAAGACTGGATATCCGAGTTTCCAAGGAAACTCCTCCTTTCTAGTACTCCTGATGATCCACTTCCTATTCCATCGCTACTGCTGTAACAGGCAGAGGAAAAGGACGATGATCCAAAGTTATCCTTGTAGTCTGGGCCTGTCACATAGGAGTCCCTAGCCTGATAATCCACACTCGTCTGTACTGGCTCCTCCGTTGTCGCCTGAGCTTGATGCTGAGCGAGCAGCTGCAGAAGAGCTGCTTTTACTCCTGCATGAGGGTCTGTTCCTGAAGAGTTAGTTACAGGCAAATGCTGATTCTCTGTCCGATAATCAAGGTCTTCATCAGTGAGAGGGGGAGGCTCTGGTGGCTCGGGGGGACGCTGATCTGGAGGCAAGATCCGAGGGCGTTCCTGTTCAGGTGTTTGGTTTAGACGCCTCACCTCAGACTGCCTAACCAAATCCTCTTGACCTAAGAAGATGAATAAGAAAAGCTTTGGAATAAAAATGTATCATGACAGTACCACAAAGGAAAGAACTTTCCTGGAAAAACAGATGCCTCAACAAATGAAATCGCTAAGCAGGATCTGAGCGAGTCAGCAGGCTCGACACAAGATCAGTCAATAGGGTGCTGAGGTACAATCCCAAATCAGCAAAAAAAAGGACTGATTCTAAAGGCTTTCTTCCTCATTCTCCCTCCCTTGTTATCTCTTGAGGCACCTGAATAACTCGTGGCAGGCTTGGAAACAGCTTCTGCCGGTGCAGGACAGGGCGAGCCTGTCTCAGACAGCCAGGGATGCAGCTGCTGCCAGTGGGAGACAGGGAGAACCTATCCCAGGCAGCCAGGGAGCAGCTCCTGCCAGTGGGAGACACGGGGAGCCCGTCCTGGGCAGTCAGGGAGCAGCTCCTGCCTTGCAAAAAAAAGCCCTGTGAAGTACTTAAGCTACAAATGCTGAAGCAGCAGCGACCTCCAAAGAGGGCGGTGGGGGAGACAGATAGAGCCACTAATCACAGCCCTGCCACCCTTTGGCTGCAAGGAGCAGCTTCCGCCCTGTGTTATCGGCCAGGAGATTGTCACGGGGAGCTGAGCTTGGCGTGGGGAGCTCTAACGCCTCCCCACTCACCGGTGACACCAGGTGCTGTGCAGTATCAGAACACAGTTCCCCCACTGCCCCAGCAACCTTCAACAACAAGAAAAACCTCCGCAAGTAAGTGGATCAGCCATAATGGAACTGCGAAGGAATGAGGGTTTACTGTAAAACTGAAATAGCAGTCCAAAAAAGATGTACAGTAGAGCTCTAAACTGTGAGAAGACTACAGTAGCTGTTACTAAACCCCAATGGAAACCTTTACCCATGTGTGCAACAGTTACAAGTAGCCACTTACAGAATCTGGCACTAAGGAATTGCTTTGGTCAGCATTAAAACCAAAAATAAAATATTATCGCAGCAAAATAAACTTTACCTAAAGACACAGTCAAAATTGGCTGATTCCAGCCATGTATCTACTAGAGAAGACTGTCTTCCCTACCACACACACCACTAAAAGAACCCCAACTCCCAGAACAAAGATCAGTATTTCATCTCCAATACTTGTATCCATCTTAGCACGGAGATCATGGTTTGCATGGTCTGCGTGGCACCTGTCACACTGAGACACAACTATGATCCAGACATAAAACCTGACAGTATCAATTCAGTCTCCTGTAGGCACACAGATTCATATGGTAAACACGTTAATTCCCTACCCCCAAACCGTTACATATCCAGCAGTTAAGGTATTTGCTAGTTAGCAATAAAGGCCTTCAGTACCTGCAGACACATATAATGACTTGATCAGATGTGGGTAGCCAGGTGCTGGAGATTCCATGTCGTCCCGGCTGACAGACACAGGAGTGGTGGGCTCTGGAGGCTGCCTGAGCTGTAATGACATTTCATTTCCTGATCCGTTTTCCTTCTCCTCCGACACAAAATCTTTTTGTTTTGTTTGCTGAGCCTTTATTAACTGAGACAACAGAACAGCAAATGCACTCTGCACAGCTGCCTGGGCAGCATCAGTCTCAACTTTGGGCTGCCCCAGCTGAGCAGGTGGCACAGGAGGCTGAGGGACGAGCGGCTGTTTTAGAGGCTCCTGTTCTGGTGGTGGTGGCGGAGGCGGCGGCGGCTGCTGCTGCTGCTGTTCTGACTGTTTTTCACCTGCTGACAAAATTCCAGCAGGAAGATTTATTTTATTTAGTTGCTGCTGAGTCTCTGGGTTTACCTTAATATTCAATACTTGGGCAAACTGTGCCAAACTAACACTTGTTTTAGACTGTAGCAGGTTTAGCAGGATTGCCACTTCATTCTGGTTTAACTGCTGTCCAGTGCTTGTTTTAGCTAAAGACAAAAAAGGTGGTTTTAAGTATTATTTAGAACTTGCATATTTCAGAATCTCAAAAGAAGACTAATCTAGCACAGCTGACACAACTGGCAAAACATGGGTTTGGACAACACAGAAATGGAATGCTTTGACATATTAACTGCCTTTGGGGGACTGTCTATAGGAAATGGAACAGTAAGAGCCAATATAAAGAAAGTGACTTCCATGAGGTGCACACATGCACTTGGACAGATGGAAAAACATCAAGCTGGAGCTCAATTTTCCACAGTACAACTAAGCTGGGGCCTAAGGCCACTTGCTTTAGGCAGCTGTAAGATGTCCAATCCCCACAAAATTTCCTATCTTTGACATATCACATCCCTTTGTTTAAAAGTAGCCCATCTGCAAAATGCATTTCCAGTTCAACCTGACCCATTCTAACTCAGTATCTGGGTTCTAACACCTGCACAAGTGATCAGGCTCTAGGTGGCCCAGGAGCTCATGTTATAAATACAAAAGCAAGTAAGTGCTTAGTTTGTTTGAAGGACAAGGAGTCCATCACTAAGTAGCAGGAAGTTTGTAATGATACACAGTTTCTTCATTTAAATGGAGTTTGCCATAAATAAGGGGAGATTATGATGCTGCAAGGCAACACGAATAAGGAAGTTGGAATATCAAAGCAGTTTCTTAGCTTCAAACACCCGCTGCGGTGGTTTGTCTTGCAAGAAGTGAAGCAGCATGGATTTAATTATGTCCTATGAGTAGATGGCTTAGAGAAGAAAGTAGTTAAAAAATTAGAAAATGAGTGTCTGTAAGCATGCTGGCAAAGCCCTGATTCTTTTTTTAATCCAGCTCAGCATGAACACATCATGTCCTCATCTGTCCCTGCAGTTGGGCTTGTTTACCAATACATTAACTCATGGCAGACTAAAAGCCATGCACCAAAAAAATGGACACACACACAAAAACATTAAGTATTTGCCTTGCAAGATTTAAGGGCAGCACAGCTAGAAAACGCTGCAAAACCCACAACCCACTACTCTACTTGTGGATGTGCACCAGGACACAGAGCACTTGAAACCTACTCTGGCAGGATCCAGGGACTTCAAAATTTTACGCATTTTTATATATATAAAAATAAACCCACCTCTTATTGGGCAATATAGAAAAAAATATTGTAATTTCTAATGCCTTGTACAACTATATCTCACTCAGATGTCATGATTAAGTCTATTTTGTCACATCTGAGGATGTGACAAACTCAACACTAAAACAGCAACATAGATCGGAATGATTCCTTCTCTATTTGCTTAGTTTATTTTGCATGATTAGTAACAACTAATAAACTGTAACTCTCATTAGGCTACCTGTTAAAAAAGCACAAAGAAAATAACAACTATCTCTTTGGACTCTTTAAATTTTTAATACAATTTTCCTTTAGTCAGGGAAAAGGGCTACAGAAAGTCATTCTTGAAAACTCTGCCAAGACTTTGGCCTAAACAGACGGAGAAGCAGAAGCTCACAGCTGGCTTACAGCGAGAAACCAGATAAACAGGAGCAAGAAGCAATAAACTGCAATAAAATACGACCAAAATAACTTATTTTCTATATATCTTTGCACAGAATATTTGGAGCTCAGCTCTACTGTTAAATTAGGAGTCGCCTCAAGATGGTTAGTCATATTTTCAGCTGCTATGAATGCATTGACTGTTTCTTTTTCAGCTGAACTCCTCTGTCAGTGCCACAGGATTTACAGTCAATTCACAGTGTCAAAAATGGTCTAAATTAATCTTGCCAAGTATCCATTTGGTGTCGTTATTCTGTATATTCCTACATACTGTGAGAGAAATATCACCAAGCATTTGAATACTTCAAATGGAATCCATACTTTTCTCTTACTATATTCATAAAACCGGTCTCAAGCAAGATACTTTGGTTAAGTTTCAGAATTAATGGCTGTGCAATCTACAGAGGTAGGTACTTCATGTAAATTAAGGAAGTTCTGAAAGGGAGATTGATGTTTTATTTTTTTTACGACCTGGTTCAGCCCAAACAACCTGGAAAGCTGAAGACAAACATAACACACAGATGGAATCTGTTCCATTTGAAATTACAAGCATTCTAAACTTTGTCTTCTCATCAGTTCATCAATGCCAATAACACTTCCTCAAGCTATGGAGATTGCGAGGAGCTGCAAGCAGCCATTGGCTTGCAGGTTCATAAAACAAGATAGATGAACAAGAGCTAAAATCCCCTTGAAATGCAGAGCAGGTAGGGTAGTTGCTCTGACCAGAGTAAAAAATTAAGTAAAACTGAAAAGGAACACTAAAGTTTCCAAAAACAAAGGTAAATCTTTCATAACAAAGATTTAACTTACAATACTGTTCCTCCCTCAAGATTCCAGGAGATGCCAATACTCTGCAAGTAACATCTAAAATTCCTAGAGGTGCAATCCAAGTAGAAGGTAATGATAAGAACTGAAAATATTACTGACCAAGTGCTACACTAGAGTTGCCCTGAGTTTTGAGTTGGGAAGAAGTTTGCATGCCTTGTGGGGTGTTGGTTCTGCTCTCATCCATGCCTAGAGAGAGATCCTTCCTAGGGACTTTTGGTGCTGTTGAGTCATCAGTCATGCCCATCTGCTTCTGTCTTCTGCGTTTCTTACTCCACAGCTCATGGCAATCCTGCCACAAAGGAAGGCTGCAAAGAATGATTGGAGATAATCAGCTTTATCCAAGAACTAATTTTTTTTAAAACAATAATGGTAAAATAAATACTTAAGTTACACATAATGTAGCTTTTGAGATACATCAGAAAACACCCAAAGCCAGCAAAATCTCAGACCTGGTTTTTTTTGCCTGAAATCTCTTCACTGATTGCCTATTTGAGTCCTCCTTGAAGAAAAGGGGATCATGTACCTTAAAATGAGAATGTTATTTTCTTGAATTCATACTTATGAAAAACATATTATTTGTGCAATTCAAGACTTCAAAATCCATGCTTCACATTTGCCATGAAACACAATCTGCATAGTAACACGTAATAAAGTTATTAATACGAAAGTGTTTTTTTCAAGGTCCTTCTCCCAGCCAATAAAAGTACTGCTGCTTCATTAGGTCAAATATTCGTCCACAGTAACAGACATGGCTATCAAGCATTTATAGTGTACAGTACAGCCAACCAAGAAAGTAGGGAGAAAAAAGAAAAAAACTGCAAAAATATATTGCACTTATATATTATGTACATTATCTATATTAGATATATATATATATAATAACACTTAACACTAGCAAATCTGAGATACTAGGAGGAAAAAAGGGACATCTTGGTCCTGTAAGACAGATAAATGCAGAGGCAAAAGCCTCCTAAGGAACGCATTTGCCACCAGTTCTGTCCTTCCATTCAAGTTCCCTGCAGGCATCTCAATTCTGATTTCCTAAGGAACACCAAGACCCATCCATAGATAAGAGAAATACTGAGATATGCACTAAAAATAGTGGTTTACGTTTTCCTATAATGTGTTAGTAACTGTCTTAACAGTTCTGTCACCCAGGAACATGCAAAAATTAGGTGACGTGACAAGAGACACTAGAAAGGCAGTTATACAACTGCTTTATTCTCTCCCTCCACATACTAGGTCAAAGACTTCCCCAGTATTTTCTGAAAAACTGGAAACAAGCAAGAACTCATTAGCATGAAGTATCCTACACTCCTTGCAATCAGCACTGTCACCTTCCTCGAATCAACAGCTACTTATTCCCAAAACAGAACTTTTTACAGTCTTTCAACTGTCAACACTTTCCTGTTCATTCTGTCAGAAGTATGGTTCCTCTTGATTTCTAAAAGGACACCAATGACTAATTTGTTTTGAATTTCCATGTATGAACTACTAGAACAGATGCATTACCACAACCTTAAAGGAAAAACTTTCTTCCCATTCACTTACTTTAAAATGTACATAAGCAGTATTCTGTACAAGTGGTTTTGAGACCTCAGCAAACAGCCTAAGATTTCTGATTTTCACACAGTAATACTGTCATATTCAGGCAATGAAACCTCTTAGCCTCATGTTTCAGGAGGATTAGTAGCATTTGCCCAGAGATGCTGTGCAGTCTTCCCTCACTGAGGATACAGTAATACCTCGCTGCATTGTGACCCCTCCGTTGCGACCTCAGATTTGCGAGAAATTTTTCTCACAAATCTGCCTCAGTGATTCATGGAGCTTCCTGGCCAGCGCATATGCAGTGCCTCTGCTTCGCCGAGGGGCGGCGCTGGCGCTCCCTGTGGGGCAGGAATGGCGTTCGTGGTCCCACAGCGCCTTGCCCTGGTCCCTTCCCCACTCCTGTGTGTCTCCACGTCCAGTCCCTACAGTGGAAGGCTCACACTACGGTATGCCCTGGGCAGCCACTGAGACCCAACGCGGCACCGTCACAAGTCACACTGTCCCTTGTTACTCTAAGCCGAGCTGGGGGACTGACCCCTGCCGGGCACGTTGTTGTTTCCATGGCTACAGGCGGGGAAGGCGATGCAGTCTGTGCTCGGGGACTGTGCGCCCAGCACACCTGGTGATGACGTAGCCCCAGGCAAAGTGCCCCACGTGCTACCACGTCCCGGAGCTTCCCCCCCAAGGAGGCAGTGCAAGCATGAGCAGTGGCAGCACCCGACGGCAGCTGTGGAAGCAGCAGTGTGGCTGAAGAGAAGCCCAGGGATTCTCCGGGGATCTCCCCAGGCAGAGAGGGCTCAGCAATGCTTCCCTTTGCTCCCCTGTGCTGTGAGAGCCCATGGGGAGGAGAGGGAAATGCTCCCCAGTGCTCCTGGTTGGCTCGGGGTGGAGTGATGGGTGTGGCCTGTACACATATTAATGACCCGTGTGTGTTTGCAAATTAGACATTTTGCGAGACCCTGACAAGACCCCTTCCTCGCAAAGGGTGAGGTATTACTGTATTCCAGAACTGCCTGGCCGCAATTCCGTGCCATGTGCTTAGGGAGGTTGGACTGGAGGACCCACTCCGGTCCACTCCAACCTGACCCATTTTGAGATTTTCTTTATCAACCACATGTAACAGGTAAGTCTTGAAAGAGTTTTAATAAAATCCTTAAGATAAAAGACAATTATACCAGTTGGTATCTAATTAAAAAGAAATCCATACAGGCTACCTTGAAGGTTCAATTTACTCAAACAATACTAAATGCTCTATGTTCCGACAGCCATCTTGAGGAAAGAACTGAGACCTACAGATTCTGTAACACCTTTTCATTGTTTTCCTCAGGGCCTGTTTCAGTGTGATTTGTACTAATTTAAATGATGTACTGTCAGTGCAGTTACTGCAAAAATCCTACTGGACATTGCAATGCATTTCCTCTCAGAGAAACTGACAGGAAATACCTTCCAAAAGTATTTAATGGAAAAGTGAAATAAGTGCCTGTAAAGCCAAGAATCTCATCTGTCTCAGAAAAAAATTTATGGCATTTCACTTTAACTCTGGGTACCTCTGCAGAATTCTACCATCAAAGAAGGAAATTCCGATTCACGAAGGACCTCAAAATCCATGGAAAAAGCATACATTGATAAACAGAGATAAAAGGGAAATAATTTTTTAAACATTTGAAACATTCACAGACACATTTGTTCTTTAAAGGGAGTAGCTCAGTAACTAGTTCTAGGAATGACAAACAGAACAATTCTCAGATCCTCACAAGCACTGCTATCATGGCGTAAGAGTCACTCAGCTGCAAAACCACCTCATTGCAGAACCACCATTTAACAACTTCATAACTCCATGTTTTTGTTCTGTCATAATCTACTTTAACTGAAACACAAGAAACGTAATGAAACCAGTACATATTCCCATTTCACAGAGGAAAGGGCCAATAGCAATGGAAATTACTTACTCTGGAGGAGGCATTTTAGATGGTTCCACGTCTCGCAGAAACTCGCACTGAAGAGCTTGTTCAGCCGTGCAGCGCTTGCTGGGATCCAGAGCCAGCATATAATCAAACAGATCTAATGCAGCTGCTGGGATGCTATGAAAGTGCAAAATGGAGAAAAGAATCACGTTTTTATTTTGTATCACACACTTCTGTGCAGAATTTTAATAAATATATCCCTTCCAAGATATCTGATCATTAAGTCTTCAGATAACTTACGTAATAACAACCTGGGTGTGGTAGTAAGGAGCAGAGATAAACTTTACCTTTTGCTACCTCTGCAAGCATATAACCCAAGCTTTCTTTGCTTTGTGTTGCTTCATTGCTCAAAGCATAAAAACACCCCCAAGTTTTTAAGTCAAGACTATATTGTTACTTTACACTCTAGAATTTAGCACCTCGGGAGTTGCACTTCCGAATGGTTCATGGAAAATAATCGTATTGCTTTAAAGATACTAGTCTCATTAGCATGAACAGGATGATGCATCTCTCCTGAAGGCCACTACTTGTAAGAGGGGAACAAACCATAATTTTCACTGGTGATATTCGCACACAACCAGTCCAACTTTAGAACATACAGTTCAGATACATCTTCTGTGTTGACTCAGCTTATGACCCCAAAGACTGTAGTATTATAGCTGTAGCTTGTTGTACTAATAAAAAACAATTAAGTCTTTTGGACCGG
Source organism: Pitta sordida (assembly GCA_013390025.1). NCBI lineage: Eukaryota > Metazoa > Chordata > Aves > Passeriformes > Pittidae > Pitta > Pitta sordida. The sequence goes on from WEKX01020272.1 coordinate 101,552, forward strand.
GGCAAAAATCAGGTGTACCAATCATGGAAATAAATGTTGCCTTAAATGAAAGCCAACAGGTGGTTGAAATTTTAGGGCCTCCTTTCCTCTTCTTGAAGCTCCAATTAAATAAGGGTTAATACAGGAAGCACAAGAACCTAAAGCCATTTTCCTTTACACTTGATCTATGCTCATTCTCCAGAAAATACTGAAGTTCATGAAGTTTCCAAGAAAACACAGTGCTATTAGAGTTGACTAAACTAATGCTTCATCCTTACAAAGCAAACTCTTCTCTCAGTTTTCGACGATACTGCTTCTTTGGTTTCATTGTGTTGAAATAAGCTAATTTGATAACGTCAGGCCACACTGCTGGACAAGGACTCCCACAAATTCGGCTGTACCAAAAAGAAGCAGAAAAGAGAGTATGAGATCCAAAACTCCAAGTGAGCACAGCTGTCATTTTATTCTTGCATGTACAGTGCAAACAAAAATAAATTTTCAATTTTATGTTCAGCTTCATTTTTAGCTAAAATTTCTCTACTTTAAAATGCTTGACACACTAAATAATGGTGAACTGTCTACAAAGGGTAATCACTCTGCACAGGCTAAACCTACTGTTTCTGCCTCAGCCCTGCCCACACATCCTCCACACAAATGTTTTGAAAAAGGTAACCAACTATGTCTGACCAGTACTCTGGGTATTTCACTTCAGAACTGGATAGCCCGTGGTATGTCCTTAGCTCCCAATGCCACTGAAGACATGACAAATGGCTGAAAATGCAATTCTCATGGAGAATTTATTTAACATTGAAGACATATGGGATAAAACCCATTTCAGTAAGGCCTAAAGGCAGAAGCAAAATCTGACAACTAGAATACCATTGTATTTTTTACTTCAATTACGAGTCTTACGTCTCAAGCCCCAGTTTTATTCCTCCTGCTCTATCTCTGCCCATTGTGTCCAACTAAGGATGGCTAAGCACAGACCAATCAACACCATATTTCTGAGCAGAAGAACTAAGGAGGTGGCATTTCCATTCATGCAATGTTTCAAACTCTTATGCAGGCAGTCATAAAAGGACATTTTGCAAATACATTTCCCTCATTCCGCCCTTTGATTCCTTAGATTTAAATGGCTGATTTAAGAGACAATGATCTATTAGTTATGCCCCAATTGCTGTACAAACCAATCTGACTTTGGGCTGGTTGGGGCATATAACTATCAGAAAGGAAAACAAAAATAGTAACTCTGTCTTTTCCTATGAGAATTGACTTTAGCTCTATCGTCAAACCCTGACGTAATACATTTCAACAGCAAATAATCCATAGCATCAATGAAGAGGAAAAATGAGTTACAAACAGATGCCTCCAGAAGAGGGAAATGGCAAAGTTTTAGTTTTCTGTACCAGAGGTACAACACAAAGAAACTTCAATTACTCATTGTGATGTGCTTCAATGCCATCTAGTGCTCACAAGTAAAATTTTCCTAACTTATGAGTTTAATTCTCCTTACACCAAAAATGACCACTGATATGCTTTGCACCTCCTAAAAACTTCATTTTTCCAGGCTAGGTAATAGCACTTTACACAGAAACATGCTACTGTTCAATCTGTTTGGAAAAACACCTCAACATGTAACTCCATAATACTTTTCATTAAGTTGATTTTTAAAACAATGTTGACCATCTACTGTTCAGTTTCTCTAAGTTCTGTAGGACTCACTCTCTCTTCCTCTTGTTTCTAAGAAAAAGACCTCTTCTCATTTACAAGGTCAACTAGGATATCACAAAAAAAAGCAATTTTTGCTTGCTGAGTAAAGCAAAAGTAAAAAAGATGCTCTGGTTCCACTGAGTTAAACAATTATCATTCTGATTTATTGAGAACAAGGTAAGAGACAGAACTTGTACCTCCATCAGGTGTCTGGCACTTTGTAAGGGAACAGAAATATTCCCACAAAAATAATAAAGCTCAGGTGTGTATGTGGTAGGCTTGAAACAGGAACTCAAGACCAGAAGTATGCCAAGTACCTACTCCTCCCAAATGCCCTTTGTCCTTATTATTAAGGCCCATGATCTCATTTTGATTTGCTGCAAGGAAGTTGCAACATCACCTTAATTAATGTGCATTTCGATGACTCTCTCTTTACAACTTCAGTAATAGGTAACTGTAGCTGTTCTACAAAAAATCCCCTCTTACTAATCAACTGTACATTGCTAGGAGCAAAATGCTAAAAAAAACCCCCAACCCCATTCTCTGTGTCTGTGCAGAAGCCACTGGCTTTTTACGTACCCCTCAGAACTTCTAAATCTTACTCAGGGCAATAACAGAACTTGCAAATGTTTGCAGTATGTTATCTCCGATTTTAACACCAACAAAAGAAACCTGTCAGTTTATGAGGCACCTACTCATAATACGTGGCAGTACTTGCAAGTTACCTTATGAGTTCCAGCTGAGCAAGTTCTTGATTTGCTTGAAATATTGGCTTTTTTGTAAAAAGTTCACCCAGGATGCAGCTGTAAAACAGTTTTGCATAATTCCATCATTACGGCTTTTAATACAGATTAATGGAAACATTTAAGATCTAGTTTTGGCTTGTTTTCATCCTTGCTACACTTCTGTTGAAACTCTTACCCACAACTCCAGACATCGATAGCTGGCGTGTATCTTTCTTCTCCAAGCAGAAGTTCAGGAGGCCGATACCATAACGTAATAACTTTGTTGGTATATGGTCGGCTGTTGGGGGGAGGAAAAAGAGAGGACTATCATTTTACTGTGATCTCATTTCTGAAAGAGCAATACCCTTAAGGACTTTACTTCTCTGATGCTGTTTAAGAACAGTACAATCTTTCACTATCTTTTCATTTTAGTCCTGCAAAGCTGCAACTCCACAAAAGCAAATGCAACTATCTGACCAAGGCTATCAAAGGCCAGATCGAAGATACAAATAACAGCCACATCAATGCTATGTGAATTCTGGATCCCAATTATTATTCAGAAAGCAATACTGTATATTTACATTGCAAGTCCCTTCAGGAGCAGGATCTGCTTGGATAAAACCAATAATTTCTGGGCAACTCTAGATTATTAGCATGCTGAATCCCTACAAGCATTTTTTTCCATCTAAGTAGGGCCAAAACAGCCTAAGTCTTTTTCTGGAACTACATCCTTCAACAATTTTGATTACAAAGCCTAGAATACTTCCAATATCTTCATATATTTCACAACATCTTTAATTCTCTACAGCTCTAACCAGTCACTGGGGATAATCCTTTCCACCCTCCCAGGAAAGGAAGGATTTCCATTATCTTAGACACAGGTTTTTGTGCACAGGCTGAGATACAGTATCAACAGTTCAGAATGAAAAGGAGAAAACAGATGTTCAAGTTTGGTTTTCTTTCAACAAGAGTGTTTTAAAACTAATCCCAGGATTCTTTCGGTTTTAATAATTCACTCTTACCAACACTAGGTAACTCTAAACAGAAGGCAGAGTAACATTAAGCATGGTGTATTAATGACCACAAAAAGCTCTTACAACATGCTCAGTAGTACAGGTACCATTTCTGCATAATCATCCAAGTACTTTTTCATTACCAGACTCCTCAATTCGTCTGAAAAACGTAGCATGTTTTTGGAGACAATCCCATCATTTATTGTATTTATCTCTGAAGCAGGCATTCCTCTATGAAATGTTTACATGGTATGGACTTTCTCTACAGATACACTGCTCATATATATTATTACATATATGGCGCTTTTTATCTGAGCAGATGTCTTCTCATGCAATCTGCCATATACCTCCCACTCCAAACATGTTAAATCCACTAGAATAACATTTAAAGGAGCACAACTACAACAACCAATGGGAATTTACTTAAATTAAATTTTTAATTTCTTCCATATTATGTTCCTGCTACATTCTGTACCCTTTTAAACAGTTAAATTCCAAACAACAGTAAACCCAATGCAAAACACATGAATTTAAAGCAGCAGCTACTATATGCTTGTTGGTACACATTCATTACCTCTGTTATTGCAGGTCAAAAACTTCTTAGGAGGAAAATGAATGACAAAAGAATGGTCAAAAATCTACTAATGAGATTCCAATTATACTCCCAGGTTCAACTGGCAATTCTATTAGCTAGCTTAATTACATTTTAATCTTGGTTTCATTTATGCACTGTGGAGTAATATTGTTGCTGTTTGATATACAGTAAAATCTGTTATTTGCACTATGAAGACACTGAACTTTTAATCCTTAACAAACAGTGCGTTTTACAAGCAAAATGCAAATTCATTTATAAAAAGACACTAAAAACTCCAAAACATGGCAAACCAGAGGACAGAAAACATTATGTCAGTTTGGTGCATGTTAAGGAGGTAGGGTAACATCAAACCCTTTCATTGCATTTCATCCAAAATGAAAAAATAATTAGCCAGCAGCTGCTTAACATTATGTTACCCTGCTACTTTGCTCAACGGTTTTCCTAACTGTGCTTAAGCACATTTTCCTGAAATAACAGCTCAGAAGACAGTGAAACTAAGGCTACCAGGTTCATCAACAAGCTAAGACCTCTGTGAGAAAACAAAAAACCCATGAAGCTAACATTATGGATAGTATTTCCCAAATCAGGCATGAATCTAAGTACGCTCAGATATCCAACCACCTTCTGTACCTATTAGTGTAGTAAACATTCAGCTTGAATTTTGAAAAATCAGTTTGGCACGACAAACAATGCACTAAAAATAAAATAAATAAAATAAAAATAAATATTGAAGTTCTTAATCGTAAGAAACTGTGCACCTGTTTCCTGGAGTATGAGCATAATGAAGCCAAGAACAACAGAAGCACAAGTCGCAAGAAGTTTCAGGATAAGTTTTATTTAAACTTGTATCTCTGTTTCCAGCAGATTCAACAGCACTGACTGCCTAAAGAATACAATGAACCTCTTCAAACGTAAGGTTAAATCTTACACAAAAGTAAAATTATTGAATAGGAACTATATAGTGTGTGTTTCAGAAAAAAAAAATTTCCTTTCCCTAAATAAAGTCTTCAGGATACCGACAGAAAAAATATTCTTTAGGTTTGCTAGACCAGAAACTTAGGACTGTAACTCTTAATTTCCAATCAATATGTGGCTACTCTCTACATTTCCTTATCCAGAACACCTGGAAAAGCAATATACTTGCACAAAGAGACTTTTGTGTTTTTATGCAGTGTAAGACAACATGCACTTCTTCCAATTTCCTAAGCAATTTCAGTACAGTAACATTTCCTCTAAACAGAACAGTCTTCTGGCTCTCATAATAGAGTTATGCAAGAAGATTGAACTTCTGAAAGCTTTTTCACAGTACTAGTACAATTATGTCTTACCTTTCTTCAGAGTTGTACAGCCGAGCGAGCCCAAAATCCGCAAGCTTTATCTGCCCTCTGGTGGGAAAAGCAAAGAATTATTTAGTTGTTAATCCTGCTGAGATTTCCTCCCCAAAATCAGGTGAAGTTTAACACTGAGACAGCTGCCACTGACCTTCGCCAAACCACATTAGCAAAGAGGCAATGCCTTGAAATCTGTGAACCTCTTCAGTCAACGAACACACTTTCAACAGCAAAGACAAATAAGCAAAACTGGGTATGGTCATCAAATGTCATTTACTGACCAGATAAGGGCTTCTATTTTTGCCAGCAGCCGATTTGCTTAATGACACAACCTCTAACTCATTCTTGAGTTTTCCCCTAAACGAGGAGAAGAGTAGAAAAACAGAGCGCTCTTGCCTGGCAGTTTGCACAGCTAAAAGGGACTGCTCAGTGACCAGAAACCTCCCCTATCTATAAGGTCTAGGTAATTTAAACAGAAAGCTATTTGCAAGCTTCTCTAATACATGAAAGGAACGGTGGGCTGTTATATGTGGTTTGGCTTTTCTATACTGATGAGCTTTCATAACTCCTATCACTTTCAAATACATATTATCAAATTACGGCAAAACTCGCTGATGTGCGTAAGAATGACAATTTTGTGATATTAAAATACACACATTATGGTTTCCATCCATTATTTTCCTCAGATGTGCACTCAGATTTGCTGTAATACTTGAAGAACCCCTATAAACAAAGAAATACTCCCCTCAAATCGACATGCTTATCCCTCAGAGAGACTATGTGTGGAAGATAAATGTCTTTGCTCAAAAATCTGTTGAAGACATACATTTAAAAGATACACAATTCGTATGTTCAGCTTCGGGCTGTAACTGGTAATGGAATTTTAGATACATTGGCTTAAAATTATTCAGATCAACTGTCAAATTTTGTCTCTACCAGCAGAAAAAAAAAAAAATCTAAGGATGCTCAGAAAATACCCTAGGGAGAAAAAAGCCCTCTGTATGCTGGGCTGGAGAGAACAGAGGACAACAAGCAGCTCCTCCTCTACCAGAATTCACTCTTCTCCACTGTCAGGTTACACCTCAGCTTCCGAGCTCCCAAAGGTGCACAAACCCTGGAGATTAGCAAGCAGTCAAATTAGGTGTGTGGGCACACTGAGTGATGGGGAGGAGTGTGTACATCTGTTTAAGAGTCTGTATCATAATCTAGCAAGACTGTGGTAGGATCCAGAGCTGAAAATAATCTCATGTTAGTACACTCTAAAAGAAAAAGAAGGGGGAAAATGGAAAATGTAATTTCAAGGAAGTGGTGAGAAAACTAGGGCCCTGCCAAAAGAGACCCTTGATCCATTTTGCCCAGTATTTCATCCTCCAACACCAGCAGTACATTTTCAGGGAGAACTCATGAACCAAGTCCCTCTCGGGCCCATGTTCCTTATGCTTAGCCACCATTCACAACTATTGTGTTAAGGATGCTAAAACCCTGAACATTTCCACTGCCACGTGTTAACAGTTCTGCCCTTGTATGTGTCGCATCTTTTTGACACTCCTGACACTACCCAGAAAACCTCCTGTGACAACAAATCCTAGAAGCTGACTGACCAGCAGCACTCTAAGGATATGCTTTTTTGCTGTTATAAATCTAGAGTTTAGTAATGCAGGTTTTGATCTACAGCAGTTTGTAATGAAGTCATCCACTTTCTTCATACAGCCCTTTTTTGCTGCTGCTGCACACCAAAACCAGCATGTTTACTAATATGATTTGTAATTACAAATTAAAGTAGTGAAGTAGTAAGTAACAAATTCTCCCCATGTGATTACCGCTATAACTGAGAGCCCAAGGCATGTTTGAACCTGCCTGATCTAATACTCTTTTACAGCATTATCCTGACTGATAAAGACAAGGACCTCAGAATTGTATCACAAAGAACCAGCAACACTTCAATCTTGTAATGAGATGGCAAAAAGAAAACACACCAAACACTTATGTCCTACAATTCTGTTTTAATGTATTTGAACTCATATATTTTCCCCCCAATACTCTGATTTAAAAGGCTCAAGTTCTAATCCTGCCGTTTTAACACTGTGTTAAACACACAATTGCAGGATCCAATGTCAAGCACAAACATTGCCAGAGTAGTATTTTGTAAATTATTTTAAAGAAATTAAGCCATCTAAAAATTAACCTCTTCTACTGACTCAAAGCAGGTGAACTGTGAAGATTAAAAGAAGAATTTCAAGATGCTGTTAAGATACGATTTTTGTTACAAACTTTAAAAAATATCCATACCTATTATTTAGTAGAATATTTGAACATTTGATATCTCTGTGCAAAAAGTTCTTCTTGTGGCAATAGGCCAAACCCTCCATCAGCTGTCGCATAAAAGATTTAATATGATTTTCATTAAAATGAACCAAACCAGATTCCAGCAGTCCCATCAAGTCATGGTCCATATACTCAAATACCAGGTAAAATGCACCTAGAAAAAGAAAGGGAAAAGGTAGGATAAATACAGAAATAAGAACTGATTTAACAGCAGTCCAAAGCATTGTGGTTGCCTTTTCAAAATCAGAAGTATTTTTCATGCAACTGCAGACATTTTCTACAGTATTTTAAGCTGTACCTGATGTCCAGTAATAATGAAATACAGTGCAGTAAAACGTTTTCCATGTAAACAATGCTACCACGTGGTGCTTTAATCTACACGAACACATACTCTCCTCCCTACAGCCCTCAATCTCCATTCATTTTATTGAAAGAAAAATTAACTGTGTTAATATTCCCTATGTAAAGTTTGGGGAGAAAGCTAGAAGCAAAATATGTACAGGCATTATTGGTTCATCTGTCACGATTCAGTGACTGATTTTTTTTTTTTAAAGATTTGTGTAATTGGGTCAGAAATAAGCCTGCCCTTCTCAGACTAAAAACACCAACAAGACAGGACAAAACGAGAAAACAGAACTAACCTATTAGTAACAGCAGCTCTGCAAAGACCAAGTTCACATTTCAAGTTGTCACATACACACATTAAGCACAAGAGAATCTGGTGTTATCTCACATTAGCCTGTGATAATTCCACAAAGAAGCCTACTAAAGCCAAGACTCTTTGATCCATGTAAGTTCTTTGAAGGAGCAAAAGTGCTGAATACTTCAGAAGGAGCAATAACAGTAACAATCTACTTTCTAGTACTTTGCTCTTTCCCTTCTTAATTCTGGGACAGACAGGGCAGTGCAGCCCCTGCAAAGCACTGGTGGCAATGAAGAAAGCACACTCGAGTGGGTCTGTGTTCCTTGCATTTTCAAAAGCCTCCCCTCAAAGCGACCACTGCAAATAGTTTCTGCCCAACAAGAACCCGTTACAGATTCTTCTTCCAAAATATAAGTTTCAACTCAAAAACTAGTGAAAGCATTGGATCAATGACTAGTCAGCTTGACAGACAACACAGCCACATTCTAATGAAGTGACTTGCTTTCTTGTATAGTGGCTGAAAAGGGAAGAAAGAATGCTAAGTCCATCTGTTATTTAACAGAGTTAAAATATTACTCCAACAGTAAGTGTTAAACTTGTAACAAAGACCAGCACAGAGCAGCTAACGCACAGGCCATTGCATAAGACACTCGAGAGTTCATTGGTTTTAATTTAGGTCCTTTTGTCCTGCTGTACGCTATACAGTAGAAGCAAAATCCTCATCATAAAATACCCCTGTTGGTCTGTACAGAGGAGGTGAAGGGAGCAGGTACAACACAATCCATGGCTTCAAAAGGAGAGAAGAAAGTATTAAGAGCCATGAATAACCAAAAGCCTGCTGTGTTACTAAAGGCATAACCGAGTTCACCAATGCAGTTCACCTAAGCTTGGTCTTTTCTAACAAGCGATATGGCAACCCGCTGTTAGGGCTACTTCAATGACAACTGCTGAAGTCAGAACCATGACATATTTTAAAATGCCTTGAAACAAAACGCATGATATTGATGTTGCAGTGTCGGAACAACACAGACAATGCACTTCAGAAGATGTCAGCTCTACAAAACTGAACATCAGTGAATCTTGGCATTTTTCTTGCTCTGGAATACAAGGGAAAGTTAACTCTGACATGGCAGCTGGCTACATGTGTGTACATGACAAGGAGAAAGACTGACTGCAGACCTGTTCAGTGAGGACGGCTGAACAGAGTCCTCCTGTATACATGCAAAGCAGGCTCCATGCCTTGAGCAATTTCCTGCTCTGTCACCAGCTCCCCGGATTTTTTCACGGCTATTTATAACCAGCAATCACAACTGGCACCCTCATGCAAGAAGGGAAGCTGATAACAATGGAGACAACTCCTAAATGACACCTGATTCTTTATATTCTCTGCAACTCTCATTAAGAAACATACCCTAGAATGCTAAATGTTCCTTCCATCTCTGATCAAGAGCAAATTCGGATCGATTACACTTGTGCATTAATATCTATTTCCTACATGTTAGACACTGTTAGAATCTGTTTTAAAAAGAAAAACTATTAAAACTGAATCTTCTTCATTCCTTATGAGAAACTATTAAAATTAATCTACTAACTTTGGTGGCTTAACCATTAAAACCTGATTTTTGGCATTGCTCAAGCTGTATTTCCAAGTGACTGTAGCTATAAAAAGGTTATCAAGCAAACTGAAATGAAACTCCTGTTTATTCCTAGACAAACGTAGTCTTCTTTCTGACAGAGATATACAGCTGTGTCAACAAAAGAGTTACGTTATTCCATCTGGTAATTTCAAATCTCCATTAGATTTCATCGGAGTGGGGGATCTGATCCTTCCTAACAGGGAAAGGCGCTACAGTTATCCAGGCAGAAGAAAACAGGCTTGGAAGACTTCACAACTGAACTACGCGCAGGCAGAACTGTGATTACTACAACTTAGTCTGAGTTCAAGTTCATGAAATTCAAATGAACCAAGAATTACTTTAAAGTTCCTCATCTCACTGCTCTTACGTTAAAGGCCTGCATTGCCCAATAACTAAGGACCTGTGAGGTGGGAGAACGCTTACAGTCCATTTCCATACAGAACAACAAAGCACTGACAGGGGGGTTGTATCTTGGTGCCCCATTTCGTTTGCTAATACCACGCAGCTCATCTCCTTTCCTTTATCTAACAAGATAATAAGAAACCTTAATGTCACTACATGGGGACAGAGCAGCAGCTGGAGCAGCTGAACAGTAGCAATGCTGCCTACTTCCGAATATGGGATAAGAGAGAGCAGCTGAATCTATCAGGGAGGAACACAATAAATAAAGGAAACTCGCATGGATAGAAACACAGCAATCATCCGCTTATTTGTGACCTGTATTTTGCAGGACCCAAATAGTCACGGATGATTTTTCCTTGAGTTGTGCGACCTTGGCACGTGCACAGAACATACCGCGAATCGGTCAGCTCGCGAATATAGTCGGCCCTCTTGCATTTCACGCCCCCCATATTGCGGCTTCACATCTTAGCAGCATGACTTTTTAGCGATGAAGGAGGCCCCTTTTCACAACTGCACATGCGCGAACTGGTACTCCATGAATATTCAATTAGGCAGTCATGAATATGCAAATCAACCCACACAGCCACCGTGGCGGCAGTGGCCACTTCTCCCCCTGGTGGCGGCTGCTTCCCCCCACTGGTGGCGGACCCGTGTCCCTGGCTGAGCCAAAAAGGGGTGTGGGGCAAATTTGCATATTAATGAGCTGCCATTCAACACGGAAGTAGGGCTTCACAGAACCTGATTAAGACCATGGGTCTGCGATATAGGAGACCCGACTGTATAACGAGCTTATGAATATACAGTGAATCCTCTCTGTATCGCGACTTCTCCTTCACGACCTCGCGCATTTGCGATGTGAATTTATCGCAGTTTTGATTCCACCATTTGCGAATTTCTGCCATTCGCGCATGCGTACTGACTCTGCTCCACCGAGAGGCGGTGCCGGAGCTCCCCGTGGGGCGGTGCTGGCCTGGCCCAACGGGGACGGCCCGGAGTCCCGCTGTCCCGTTACTCTAAGCGCAGCTGGGGAACTGAACCCCCCGCGGGCACGTGTTACTGTTTCTGTGGCTACAGGGAGGGAGGGCAGTNCGCCCACCCAACTTGCCGTACATGCTTCATTCTCACTGTTCCGGGTGAAGGGAACCACTACCATCTCTGTGATGCCAGAAGTGCTGCCACTTGGCTGACACAGAGGGACCAGGGCCATGCCAGCACTTCTGAGCATGGTGACATCATGCTGCTGCAAATTGATGATCCCAGGGGCGCAGCGGATGGGATGTTTAATCCCCAGGTGGGTGGGAGCAAAGCCACTGACTTGGCACCGCACCTCAGCTCTGCCTGCACTGCTGCAACATGGGCAAGATAGCCCAGTGTGTCCTGATGCCAGTGGCGCGGGCTCTTGACATCAGGGTATGACCCCTGTGCTGGCACCAGAACCCCCCATCGCTACCCAAAATAAAAAGTGCCTTCTGGGCAGCAGGAGAAGTGTACTGTGGGGTTTTCGTACATAGATGTTTACTGCCGTGTTAGAAACAGTGAGTATCGGACAGGNGTGAATATCGGACAGGCCTGGCCTTCTCGGATGTGTGGGGCAGAGTGAGGGTGGGAGAGGGAAGGGGAGAAAGCTGCGGGCTGGGGCAGCAGGCGCAAGGATGAGCAGAGCTGCAGGCTCTCCTAGCGTGGGACGCTGTTATGGTTTAGGGGGTTTTCTGCTGCTCTGGTAGCGAGGGGGTGGGCCTCTGGCATCCAGCCAGGGTCAAACCACGACAGACGCATCTGTCTTCTGGTGCAGCGCCTGCTCCTTCAGCCCATCCAGTCCTGCCCCACACATCTCTGAGGAGTGGCAGTAGGAGCAGATCACAGAGAACCACCAGCTGTTTTGCCCTGCGCAGCTGCCACCAGTCCACACTCCTGCAGACAGCCCCAGCAAGAGGCAGGGAGGTGGATCCCAGCCGCTGACCGCCGGGGATGGGGCAGGTGGCGAGTCAGGGAGAAGCGGCGATGGTCAGCTTCCCTCGGCCCAGTTGGTCTGGCTGCATGCAGCTGCCAGCCTACAGAGGGCTTGCTGCCACAAGCCCAACCACGCTGAGGGGCAGAGGAGGAGAAGGAAGTGAACAAAAAAGCCCCCGAAAAACCACCTCGCCCAGTGGGAAAAGCAGCACTGTGCTTCTCAAAGCCAAACCCCTTTTGTAGCTTGATGATGCCCGGTGGCGGGTGCTAATAGATACGTAAATTAGGCGAGAGCCGGGCAGCAAGGGGTTCCCATGGTTACTGTGCCCGGGACAGGCTGTCTGCTGTGGGGAGGGATGGACAGGCAGGCGCGGGCACCCAAATAGGTCCTGGTTCCACCACCAACTCGCCCAGCCAAAGCCGGGTCCCTGGGACGTGCTGCCTGCTCCATCTCCACTACAGCTGTGGTGTCCCTGCTGCCTGTTTATCCACTTGGGTTGAGTGGAGGGGTAACAAAGCCTATAACATGATGGGCAGACATGCGGCTTCCATGCTGCAAACACAGCATTCCGTTGCTAGGCGGCGAACCAGGAGAGAACCTCTGCAGCATCTCTGGCTCTGCACCCCAGCTCAGTTCTCCCTGCTCACACCGCCACTGCTGCCAAAAAGTCAAAAGCTTTGCTCGGGGCTGTTGCAGTCCTGGAAAAAGAAAACCGAAACAAAACACCTGCCCCAAACAAAGCAGCAGCGCGTGTGTCACAGCCTTGCTTGCATCACAGCCCTCTCCCGAGCGGTGGTTGGGTGCACTGCAGCCCCTTCGACAGTGGCAACTGTCCCAGCCCGTGCAGTTGTCACTCCCATCGCAGAGCGTCAGGGTACCCATGCCACTGCAACTCCATTCCCCAAGCCTCCCCCAGGGTCCTGCTCTGGAGCAGCACGGCACCTCTGCCCTGTTTGAACACAAGAGACGTACACACCAGCAACCAGAAAACCCGATAAAACACAGCAGAGACACAGCAGGGAAAGGACAGGGGCAGGACCCTCCACACCCACTCGAATCTGCAGGGTGGGTGGGTGCTGGCTTCAAGGTTCCCAGTTGTGCCGGGTGCTGCGAGGTTCTCTACTCAGAAAAGCAGCTCCCTCCTGGGAGCTGCGATTCCACGGCTGGGAAGCAGCAAAAGGCATTTCCTCTGTTTTAATGATGCACTACAGAGGAAGCTGCGCTCTCAGGACCGCCCCAGTGGAGGGGGCGTGGCTACGGGCATGGCCTACTTGAATACTCATGGATTTGCTATGTTCACGGATTCTGGAACTCGCAGGAATCCGGGCAGACCCGACTGCCCGCGAGTTCCAGGGGCCAACTGTAATCCTCACCTTACTCCTCTTGTTTCCCCTTAGTAAAATTCATCTTTCTGACTATTTTGGCAGTTAAGATTGATGGGTTCATCAAGTGAGATGCCAATTAAGAGTAATGAAAGGATTAACATATCTCCTCCTCTTGGTCATCTATTTCAAATCATGGAGCCCTAACAGTAGCAGTTGCATAAAACAAAAAGAGTTAGGGTAAAGCTCTGCAAAGCTATGTATACCAAATAGGTAACACTACAAAACATGGCACTAATGATCTGTAGTTTTTTCCTGAGAGGGCCAAAAAACATAACAAAACATACTTTGCATTTTTGTGACACACAGAGGCTCTGGATTTTTTTGTACAGTCATCAAATCACACAGATCCAACAAAACGGGATATCAAGTCATACATTTGTTCCTGAACATACAAATGCTTCAGACAGGGGCAGGGAGGAGGATGCAGCAGGGGAGAATTATCCAAAAGGCTCCACAGACGACAGCTTTCAAGCAAATGTTTTCCAAATGTAATTCATAGGGAAGGTGTTTGTTTTTTCTCGAAATATCTGATTACATACAGATGAGAAGAACCAGGAGATCAAAAGTGACTTATAACATGCAAATTTTAATTCAATTCCATTATAAATGCTTACAAATAGTATCTTGAAATGCAGAAATGCTCTAAAAAAACCCAGAATCCCTGCCTCCTTCAGTGCATGGTATGTACACGGCTGATACGTGGAACAGGATTTCAACATCTGTTCTGTACTCATTGGTCAGAATGGGACCCGACCAGATTTTCATTTTGTTAATAAGCCTCCTCAGCTTCTTCTATGCGATATATAGATTATTTTTCCCATGATTGATTAAATATCGTGAGATTATATTTACTCTTCTATTCCCCTTAACATTTCCTTTCAGTACTCATGATATACTGTATTCCAGAAGTTTTAAACCGCGTTTTATCAGAGCTTGAAAACTAAAGAAGAGTCTGCCCATCATTTCCTTGAAGTTCCTTACATTTGAACTCCTTAAGTCCCTTAAATAGACAATCATCATCTTTCTACTCATATTTTATTGATCTATTTTATGATTTGCAAAACACCAAATAAAGAACCTGAAGACTAAAACCAAAGAAAGCATTGCTGCTATACTATTTCTTTTTTTCTTACACTTTCACCCAATATTAAGGTTCTATTGAGGACAGTGTTACTCTCCCCTTGCAAAGTTCAACTCCATTCTCCTCCTGAAACAAGTCCAACCCCAATGCCATGTATGTTCTGAAACTGGCATACAAGCCAAGGTCATACAGAAGCCTTGGGCATAAATATTGTCCTTGTTTCATCACATAAATAAGAAATCAAACAAAAAAACCCTTACAGATTTCTGTTCCTGTGCTTTAATCATCAGGGATTTTCCTCATTTTGCCATGGATCAAGTTGAAAAGCCACACAATTGCACTTGTCTGCACTCATTCCAGACCAGAATCTAGTACAGCACCCACAAATGGGAAGTACTGCTCAAGCAGCCATACTATTCCACGAAAACTCTTTGGGCAAGACATTTCCATTAGCTATTTCTCAAGCTGCAAGTCAAGCTGTACATCATTATAGGTTTCTGAAATTCGGATCAGTTCCTTCCTAGGAAACCCAGACAAAGCTATTTGAGAGGCAAGTAGAGAAGCCACCAAGTAAAGTATTCTCTGATGACTACATGATTGCTGTCACAGATTCCTAAACCACAAGCTTTCAGACTACGTCCTTCACAGCCTTGAGAAAACAACCTGCTAGTAACATGGCCATGTAGTACATATAGACTATGTGTCCTCGTGGACTACAATACTGTCAAGTTAAATATCAACTTCATGCCTAAGAAGTTTGCTAATTTGTACTGCAAATCAATTAAAAATTTAATCCACTTAAAGTAAATGCAGGTCTTAATTACAGAAACACACACACAATCCAAACAGATAATACACACTTACACAAAAAAACCCTACAAAACCAAAAAAGAAAGCTGTAGTGTTAACCAGATCTTTCATTCTAGTCTCCATGCAAAGTTTAAATCCTCCCTCAGGTTATCAAAAATGCCTATTCCAGTCATCAGGAGGAAGAAGTGTCAGTCAGTACATTTGCTGTGCTTACATGCAACAGCAACAAAAGCTAAGTCAGGCACTTCCCATTTGCTAGTAAAAAGAGATCATGGCAATCCCATAGGCAGACTGCTGAGCACTTGCAAACAGCTTCCAGCTGATAAAAAGAGGCAATTGAGAACCCAAAGACCATCTCAGGTGCTTAAAAAAAAAAAGACATAATGAAGTAATATATATGGCAATCTCACTGAGGAAGCCAACCAGAGCTGACAGAAGTCCAAAGTAACAAGGGCATTTTTCCTAATGAGTCACTTTATAAACAATAAAGTGACTCAGCTAACGTAAATTACAAGGTGTATAGATTATCATATACCCAGGAAATAGCTTTTTGATTTCGACTTCTGATTTGTCAATTACTGTTGCACAGCGAATGTCACACAAACAGAAACAAAGAAAAGCACTCAGACAAGATGAAGAGCTTCTGCAAAGTACAATCCTCCTGCTCCAAACTCTGCTCCAAAAAGACATGAACTGAAGTGCGTAAATGTAAACTCCAAATACAGTCATACATCACTGCATTGTGATTTCTCCATTGCAACTTTGCTGGTTCACGAGAACTTTTCCCTGTGAATCTGCCTCAGTGATTCATGGAGCTTCCCATTCAACGCATGCGCAGTGCCTCTGCTTTGCTGAGGGGCAGCATCGGTGCTCCCTGTGGGGCAGGACTGGCCTGGCCCCGTGGGGAGGGCGCACAGTGCCTCCCGCTCGCCATGGCGCGGTCCCTGCCCCGCTCCTGTGTGTCTCCATGCCCCATCCCTACTGCAGAAGGCTCACTCTCCCTTATGAGTGCTGCAAAGGTTCCGTTGATAGNACAATAAAGTGACTCAGCTAACGTAAATTACAAGGTGTATAGATTATCATATACCCAGGAAATAGCTTTTTGATTTCGACTTCTGATTTGTCAATTACTGTTGCACAGCGAATGTCACACAAACAGAAACAAAGAAAAGCACTCAGACAAGATGAAGAGCTTCTGCAAAGTACAATCCTCCTGCTCCAAACTCTGCTCCAAAAAGACATGAACTGAAGTGCGTAAATGTAAACTCCAAATACAGTCATACATCACTGCATTGTGATTTCTCCATTGCAACTTTGCTGGTTCACGAGAACTTTTCCCTGTGAATCTGCCTCAGTGATTCATGGAGCTTCCCATTCAACGCATGCGCAGTGCCTCTGCTTTGCTGAGGGGCAGCATCGGTGCTCCCTGTGGGGCNCCCACTGCAGCAGGGGGAAGCACTGTTCTGGTGGGTCCATACGGCCAGTGCTCCCACTCCTGCACTAGGGATTGGCAGATGTAACATTTGTAGCCGCCCCAGTTAAAGGGAAAGAAACTCTGACCCCACGCCCCCCCACCATAATGGGGGCTGGGTGTCACAGTGTTGCAAAGTTAAGGTTTCCCAGACTCCAAGAGCACCAACTAGAGCCCGGGGACACCCCTTCCCTGCCACAGCCCCAGAGCTTCCCCACTGCAGCGGTGGTGCAAGCATGCACGGTGACTGCAGAAGCAGCAGCATGGCCGAAGAGAAGACCAGGGATTCTCCAGGGGTCTCCCCAGGCAGAGAGGGCTCAGAAACGCTTCCCTTTGCTCCCCTGTGCTGTGAGAGCCTGTGGGGAGGAGCAGAAAATGCTCCCCAGTGCTCTGGAGTGGCAGGGGGGGGGAGCAATGGGTGTGGTCTGTGTGCATATTAATGACCCGCGACTGTTTGCAAGTTAGATGTTAGGATGTATAACTAGTTTGAACTATGATGAAGCAGACAAAAAGGAAAAGTGAAACAAAGTTCAACTGCCAGAAGACTTGGTCATAAGTAACAACAATATCAGACTGCTTCACAATCTTCACTATCTGTGGAACATAGTGTTAAGGCAGCTGTTCACACAAGACCAAATACAAACAATGAGTCATGTTGCCATCCCTAAGCTTCAGTGTTCACTTATCTCCCTCTGAAAACGGGAGAAAAGCCTACACAAGAAACATGTGAAATGGATATTCCTTCTCAGCACACCCAACATACACATTTCACCTGTCAGGATTGTGCCTCAGGATCAAGATGTGACATTACCAACGAGTAATCCATTCTCCAACTTTATCATCAAGCCTGTCTCATGCATAATGAAGACTGTGAAGTTAAAACCTTCTGATCTCCAGTATACAGACCCATGTATTACCAACTCAGCTGTGCATGTGCCTAACCTACACAAACAACTGTGCTGCCTGATGCACTATATTTCCACTAATGGAAATACACTTAGAACATTTTTAACACAGTTTCAATGTGTTACACTCCTTTTTTCTAATTGCTGGTCTAGAAAGAATAAAATCAATACTACCTATTAAAGCTTTTTCTGTTTTTAAAATTTATACTCTGAGCTTGCCAGAATAAAACACAAATACACTTTCTTCCATTTGCTGTGAAAGTAACATGCTGTTGAAAACAATGAGACAGATAATTGCTTTTATATAGGGGAAAGGTAGTCCTCTCTCTTCTTGCATATGTCACTTAAAAACATGTAACAACTCAAATTATCAGGATGAAGTTGTACAAGCCAAGCAAACCATTGCTGGCTTGCAGTCCAATGTTATCATCTTAAAAAGCATCCTTAAATCAAATACTCTACAAAGCGGGCCAAATATTTAGATTTTTGTCAGAAAACTAGATTTGCTGCATTTCAAACTACAGTCAACCCTCTCCACTTTGCACTTCCCCTATAGTGGCTTCACTTCTTTGCGACGTGAAGTTTGCATGATTGGGGAGGTCCCGTTTCGCAGGGCATGCGTAACTATGCTGATGTGAAGTGACAGTCATGGATATTCAAATTAGGCCACCTTGAATATTCAAACCAACCCCCACGACGTACCACACAGGCCACAGGCACGCTGCTCTGCCTGCGCCGCACCTGCCCCGCTGTACTCTGAGCGAGGCGGCCGCAGCAGTTTTGCTGGCACCGCACCCCGCTCTACTCGGAGCAGGGCGGCCGCAGCAGTTCTGCTGGGGCTGCACCCACGCCGCGCCTGCCCTGCTCACCATCACTCTGAGCGAGGGGGCTGCAGCAGGTCTGCCCAAGCAGCGCCCGCCCCACTCCGCTCTGAGTGAGGCAGCTCCAGCAGTTCTGCCCACACTGTGCCCGCCCTGCTCTGAGTGAGGTGGCCGCAGCAATTTCTCCGGCGCCACACGCAGCCCACTCCATCCCATCCTGCTCTGCTCAGAACGAGGCAGCCGCAGGAGTTCTGATGGCGCCCCAACCGCATCCACGCCTGCCCCGCTCCCCTCTGCTCCACTCCAAGAGCGAGGGCTGCAGCAATTCTGCCGGCATCGCGCCTGCCCTGCTCCCCTCCACTCTGAGCAAGGGGACTACAGCAGGTCTGCCTGAGTGGCACCTGCCCACCTCCCCTCCGCTCCAAGTAAGGAGGCTACGGCAGGTCCCCCCGGTGCTGCCCCTGCCCTGCTCCGCTTGGAGCAAAGGGGCTGCGTGCAGTTATGAAAGATTTACAGACTCTCAGGTTAGACGTGGTGTCTGAGATTTTCTCAGGGTAGACGTCTACCCCGAGTATGGAGAGACCAGGTCTACCTACCTGGAGAGACACTGGGGCAGTGGTGCAGGTGACTCCCCACACCACTGTCCCCGGCTGAGCGGAAAGGGGCTTTTTTCAGGGCGTGGGGTGGCCCCGGGTTCTGGGAAGTGCCGACACAAACACCGGCACACAGCAGGGTGCTGCCAAAACAGTGCCAGGGGGCAGTGTGACGAGGTGGAGCAAATCTGTCTATTAATGAGCTGCCTACCAATGCGGACGGAGGGCTTTGCAGGGGGGGGAACAAGACCCGCAGTACCGTGATATTCCAGGGCCAACTGTACTCAGATTCACGCAAAAAATCCCTACACTCCCATAAGTCAATAAGCAGTTGAGTAATATGTTAGAATATGACAGCTCTAGATACAAAATTAATTAATTTTACTCATACTAACTAGAAGAATGTGTTAGCAAACATGTTCTCATACCCTGCTCTCACAAATGGGATAACAGCAGGGTTTTCCAAGTTATATTCCAAAGTTAAAGTAAACATGTAACATATATTTGGCATAAGCATGTTCATCAGATGAGCAAAACACTTGGCTTCCATGTAAACTCTGCCTCTGTAAGGTATCACTATCACTTTTCTAAATGGTTCCCTGTTGAGCAGCCTAGTTCTTCATCCGCAACACTTTAATGCGAAAATGACCAAATATCCTCCTACTCGCATGTGTTCTCTGCACAGACTACGATTTGGCCACGACTCAGCTATAAACCCCCATGTCACAATGAACGACTCATTAGAGAAATACAGAATACAGTGCCTGAAAAAAACCCCACAACTTCCATCTTTTCACAGGCAAGTCAGAACAGCAGTCTCATTGTCCTGCTAATGCTTTCAAGAAACTATCAGTACTTAATCAACTACCAGAAATTACTTCCATTCTAGCATCTCCAGAGAAGGCCATGCCCTTGCAAATTTTCAGAAAATAGGCTGTTAAATAAGCATGAGAAATTACATCAAAAGTAGTATCAAAAGCGCAAATATAGACAAAAAAATTTACAATTCAATTCTATACATGGCACCAAACAGAAAGGGAGAAAATTCACGAATGAGTCATTAAGTATTAAGTCAAGGCTCAGTGTGGTCTCATTAGCCAAGTAGGTTAGACCTAATTAAAACTTAGCACAAGGTTCACATAAAAACCCTGCTGTTGCAGACTGTCAGTATTTAGGAGTGGGTGCTTACGGCTGAACACCCACAATTCTAGACAAACTCTGAGTTGAGGCTTCCTACTTTTAAACACAATAAAAGAAGCATGTCAGTGCTGTATACTCTTCAAAGTATTATACTGTCTAAAGATGTTACAAAAAAAAAAAAAATCCAAACTAATTCCTGCTAATTTTGCCATCCACCTTGTGACTCATCCCAACATCACCTGGTATTTCTGCTGGCTGTGCAGCACATACAGCATCTTCTACCTGTACTGGGGCTGGAGTTGCTGTACGTAAGCTCAGGAAGGGAGAGCAGAGAAGAAGCACATTCCAAACACCCTCCTCAGCCAAACTATGTAAACAGTAATTGCCCACAGGACACTAAAATACCCTCAAAATACCCCAAAAGGGTATTGATTGACTTGCTGGTTGATAAGACTTGGATCTAAGAGGAAACAGCCTCCAGTGCCAAAACAACCAAATAAAAAAACAAACAAAAAAAAGTACCAAGCAACAACACTACACGACTGCAATCCTGTTTGCTTGACTCTCTATCATAAGGAGGTTGCAGCAACTCAAACAAGACAGACTGAAAACTGAAGGAACCAACAGAGTTTGCGTGCCTCCTATTTGGGGCACTATACAGGTCTTGTTTCTCATTCTTTTAATTTATTCTTCTTCTAACCCTAAAGACAGACATGGCAGTGAAAAGTGGTATATTGAGAATTACGAATTTACATTTGAAAGCAGAATTAATAAAGTTATGACAATGTAGCCTAGTTTGTAACGAGTTGTTTCGAATAAAGGTGAGGTTTGGCTTTTCTGGGGAGAACGGGGACCTAAGCTTGTCTGCCTCTCCAGACTTGTTGGAATGAGTATGGAGATTATAGATAATACAGCCATTGAATCACAAATGCTCCACCTAAAAGCGAGTAGGCCTGACTGACCTGCCTTTTGTCTTTTGAGTGGGGTTTCAAGTACCAGATTCCTGGTCTGAGAGAGGGATCAGTTTATTTTAACATAATTTTTTGGAGAGAGCCACGTTTCTCTGTCTGAGACAGTGGTCCTGAACCTTGAATAAACACAGCATAAACCATTGTATTAAGGAATAGATATCATCTGAAAACCATCAGCTTGGCTTTTTTTGTAGA
Organism: Pitta sordida; assembly: GCA_013390025.1. NCBI lineage: Eukaryota > Metazoa > Chordata > Aves > Passeriformes > Pittidae > Pitta > Pitta sordida. The sequence continues at coordinate 123,235 of WEKX01020272.1, forward strand.
ATCCCCCAGGGCTGCCATCTCCACCCATTAAGTCCAAATGGCTCATCTCTTCAAGGGCTACTTGAAACCATTAAAACCAGGATAAGCCATTTCTCTATTACAAATTGAAATTATCACATGAAGGAATAGTAGCTTGCTAATGAGTTCCCAGAATTAAAGAGGAAAAAGAAACTGATTTTTGTGTTCCTCTGTATAAGATGTATTTTTTTGTAAAAGTTTTAAAAAGCAGGGGTTTGCGTTTCACTTTAAAAAATGTATTTTTATGTGAGTTAAACTCACAAAAGTAACACAAAATGCAACCTTAAGTGGTATTTTATTTTGTATTTCTTTGGAAGTTCCAATTGCAATTTTTACCTTTAAACTTTTGTATTTTGAGTTTGAAGGTATTTTTTCCTGACATTGTATTTTTCTTTTATGTGCATCCTTGTAAGTTTAAATTGAATTTACTGTATTTTCATTCTTACAGACCTTTTTCACTTGTCTTGCCTTGTTTTATTATGAAAAAGGTAAATACAACTTGTTACTCTATGTTCTTTCTTTTCATAACAAATTCGTGTGTGTCAGATTTTATGTGAATCTCACTATTCAAGGCTGCCTAAATCCACTTGAAGAATCTTTAAAACTGGGAATTCTTAAAGTAGATTTATTGGTTCTTCTGATCCATTTTTTTTTTATTTAGACCAAAAAAACCCCAGTATTAAGTATATTTACTGAAATGGACTGGGGTGACCTTGGATAGGAAAAGAAAGGTTTAACATGTATTATAAAAATTGCTTTTTGATGTTTCATTAGAATCTGCATTCTTCAAGTGACAAGAACTTCGAGTGACACCCAAGGACTAGAAGGAAAAACAATTCCTCAGCATTGAACCTACAGTGCTCTGAATTATGTGAGAAAATACTACAAAAAATTAAAAGGCTCAGAAAAGATCACATTTAAGATCTTTGTTATTACTGACCTCCCTAATCCATGGGTATCAAGAGTCAAACATCTGTTCCTCTCCAGCAAAGCTGGAGTCAAGTAATATAATTTTTGTATCAGAAAATATTTGCAGAAAATGTTTCTATGAGCAAAAGCCATAGCTAAGTTTAAATAAATGACTTCTAGTTGTATTTAAATAAAAATTAAAGTCCCTTGTCAAGCATCACAGCTTGGAAACATACCTTATAGTGAAGCTTAACTTGAAACCCAGCATAGCGGACTATCATATTAAGAACTGGTCCAGAAAGAGCTACCCCTCTGATAAGAGTACATACCTTTGTCCTTCTTGAAGTCCAAAGCATCTTCCTTATCTGTCACTATTTCCTTCATGTTGATAATGCTTTGGTGATTAAGCTGTCGAAGGATCTTAATCTCTCGAATAGCTGTAATTGGAAACCCTTCCTTTTCATTGTCCAGACGTACTTTCTTCAGTGCCACCATTTCACCTACAAGAAAATTCATATAAAACTCAAAGATTAGCCACCAAATCACGGGATTTACTATTGGGTTGGTTGGCAAAACTCTTTCCATTTGTTATTATTTTTGAATGGAGTAAACAGTTAACATTCTGATGCTTGCACTGAACACTACACTGAACAGAAATCTGCATTACCTGCAAAAGCAAAACTACCATGAGAATTTTCAGCTACCCACTGTAAGGCCTACCCTTCTTCCTCTTGCATACCTCACTCACCTGTCCCAATATTCAAGAGTGACCTTTAGCAACAGCTTTAGAGACAGAAGCCTACTAGTGCTACTGCTGCTATGTCACCACAGGCCAGAATGCATGTTTCTACACAGAAATACTACAGAGCTCAAGGTATGAGGCAGATGACTACAGAGTTCTCACATTCACTAGCATGCCTTCTACAAGCAGAAGTGTCACTGCCATGTTTACAGTGAGGAGAAATTTCCCCTGCAGGGTAGTCTGGATGAAACAGGACTCTGCAAAACGGCAGAAGCATGATCTACTCACGATGGGGAGTATCTAAACACTATGCTAGCTCAGTTATTTTGTTCTCAGAAGTTTATTGCTGTGTCTGGGAAGTTCACTCACACCAGATACCTTTTTTAACTCCAGAAAGTACACCAAATGACACGACGCATTCACAATACATCACATTCCAGCATGACACAACATCCACTCACCTTAATGCCATTATTTGCACAGGATTTGAATCCAAAGCTAATGAAAAAGCTGCTGTTTCTGTATTACAGACACAACAACTTCTCCTGGACGTTAAGAAGTTACCGTCACATGCAAATAACCTGAAGTTTGCCCAAGAGCCAACATGGTAATGGCAGGATTAAAAAGGAAAATGTGCAAAAACAATCCCAGGAGAGTAGGAAGAAGATCCTAACAATGATTTGCAATGATTCTCAAGGTAGAGGCAAAAACCTGTGACAGTTCAGCTGAAGAACCAGTCTGCAAACTGTGGCAAGCACAGGTAAAGAATGAAGAAGGACTTATAATTACTCTGCTTACTCTTCTGGAAATTAGAAAGAAGAAACTAAGGCTGGTACGTGGTTCCATGTGACTCAGTTACTGCTGAAGTAGAAAGTTTTCCACCATTCAAAGCATGTGCAAATAAGTCAGAAGGGCAAGCAGTTACAGAAAGAACTGCTAATTGAACCTAAAATGATGCAGCAACATACACGGGTAATTTGGATGCTGTTCCTATTTACAAGTAGTGACAATATTCCTAGGTATCATAGTGGTGGCTGCTTTTTCATTTGAGCAGGAGCTTAACATGAAATTTAAGAATAATGACACATTGTGAAGTCAGTTATGCTGCAAGAAAAGTACCCAATATGCAACTCTTCAGGCCTGTGTTGCACACAAGTGGATTCTCTTCCTACTACCAGCTAATGACCACGAGAGTACAAAGAACAACAATGGCCAAATCTCATGCACAGCTTCTTTCACCCTCACAGCCCTTTAGGAACTTCATTACTGCATGTCAGCTTGTCCAGGGTACCATTTAGTTTCCTCAGAATATTTACTCTCTTCTCCACTAGTTCAATTCTGTACAGAGCATCGAAACTCAAGAAATAAAAATCAGAATTCAGGTCTCCTCAGCTTGCCTTCAGCCACAGCTTTACAGGTAAATGATTCTCCACTGCAGCAAGCAATTATTTCTGATTTAGACAAATGCTAGACTTAAAACTGAACAAATGCATCAACAACTAAAACTTTCCAAACATTACAGAGCAGAATACCACAAATTTTACTCAATATAAAACAAAACCAAAACCATCCTGTTCACTTAAAATTACAGGATTACATTTTTTGAACTTACCTGTATCTTTATCCCTGGCTTTGTAAACTTGCCCGTAAGTGCCTTCACCGATGATACCAATGATATCAAATTTATCCACACAGCGCTTCCCCCAGTCTATTTCTTTTTCTTTCGTTTCGCCATGTCGTGGTCCACATATTCTAGAAAGCAACGAACATTTCCAGGAATACAGCTAATATATACAGGGATTTTCTTAACCGTGCAAAACCCTCAATGCAACTGTCATACAACCACTAAGAGGCAATAAACCATGCAGTTCTGAGTCAGGATTCATTAACATTTTACAAAGTCATTAAAAGGCACAATTCTTTTGACAAGAATATATTTTGAAGAAACTATTATCATTTCTACTTGCTTGATAGGCTTTAAAAGCCTAATAAACCTACTTTGGTCTTCTCTTGCTGTGTAACTGAACTGCTGGTTTCTTTTCTTCAGGACTTTTGGGTACCTCAGCTCCGCCAGGTAACTCAGGTGGAAGTGGCAAGTCTGCAAGCAGATGGCGAAGCTTCTTCTCTGTTTCTTTAACTGACTTCACTGCAAGATTCTCTCGCAAACTACTAAAAAAACACAATTTTGCTAATAAGTTGAAGGCAGTAGAATATTAACATACATAAAGGAAAACATATTAGAATTAAAAAAATACTGTAAATGCATTCGCATTTGAAATCTCTGCTCCTAGGATCTGCAGGACTTCTGGAAGATGCACAGCTAACTACCACAGTTCTACAGAGCTGTGAAATCAGACCTTTCTGGTGAATGGTCTGTCTGATGACACAGGAAGCCCTATCAGGCCACATTTCTGACACACAAGTTTCTTTCCAAGCTTACGGCCTTGACTACCAAGAATATTTAGAGCTCAGGCGCTGCCAGACATCAAAAGCATAGTGGTAACACCTGTATTACGACTGACTTCTCATATAAAAGAGAAGATCATCCTAACGCAGTTCTCTCTGAAGTTGATCTCCACAGATAATGAGCCTTGTGGCTACAGGAACACCATAAGGCATTGCCAGGCCGTCGGCACCACCTCACTTACAGGTACTAATTGCATACATCTGCTAAACACTCCAGAGCCAACAGTTTCTAGTGATCAGTATGCAAATCAAGTGGAAAACAAATTAGATGAAAAAAAAAAAAAGGCAAAGTGTTTTCTTGTCAGGGGTTACTGGTATCTGACTAATTTTTAAATCAACCACAATGACACACCAGATACTAACTTTCAGTCCCTGTCTTGAGAAAAATCCTCAAACACACTCAAAGCTATGCGTTCCTTTAGGAAATACTTAGCACAATGACCTCAGAAATGCTCTTCCCAGTTAAATGTGCAAATTCTGAAAACATCATACTTGCTGCGGGATTTTTGTTTTTAAGCACATGGTTCCGTTTTACCAGCACTTCCTTTAGTTTAGCTAGATTTGTGCAGCTACTGCTTATCCCGCAATTTTAAAGTCAGGAACACCTCTAAACTTTAGATAACGACATAATCGTTTCTCCCCTGAAGGACTCTCACTCTTTACATTTCAAACTGTCACTGTATCAAGAAAACTTGAGTCATGCTTAGAGGCGCCGTTTGCCAAGTCACATAATTCTAATGTCAGCATCCTTCTCTGTGAAGGTTTTTCTGCAACTTCCTACCTACCAACTCCCATCCAGGAGAAGGCACACATTTTTTCCTACTTTAATTGCAATTAACAACTTTTATATATTCAAATAAAGCATTCCAGTGTTTCGCATGTGTCTGTGCTTACCCATGAAAATAGAACACTTTCATGTCTTTTACCACTTCTCAGGCAGCCACAGCCCAATTTTAAAGCAGCATCACACGGAAGCATATTCTGCCTTCATCACAACATAATGATTAACAAGCTATAAAGAATAAACCATCTTAACACGGTGCATGTAATTACCATGGTTCACAGACTCACAGAATATTCTGAGTTGGAAGAGACCCACAAGGATCATCGAGTCCAACTCTTAAACAGCACCACTGCCTCCCTGGCGGGAACCCAACCCCTGATCTCCCACGAGAGGTGGGCACACTCACCACTGTAATGAAGTGAATTTTTTGGTAATGAAAAACTCTTATTTTTGAAGTTCATACATTTGTATCTCGCAATTTTGCCCCCAGTTTTCAAAATGCATAACACATGAAAGACTCTGAAACAGACTTTGGAAGTGGCACATGCAAACAGAGGCAGCCAAGAGCATCCTTTTTTTCAGGTCTGTTAAATCAGACATCGTTGACAACCAGGGTACACAGAGGTCTTGCAACACTCTTTCTGTTTGCAACACTTTAGGCCACTTATTGGTGAGTTCATCAGATTCTTACTCAAGTTCACGACTGACACAACCTTAGCAGTAGCACCAAGGTAAATATCTTTGCCCTCCTCCACCCTTAAAAACATTGATCTTTTCCGTTTGATGATTTAACCTTTATCATGACTCATAATCACAACTATTCTGATTTGCTAGAGTGCTGAAGGGCAAGAAACAAGATTCCTCTTTTACTACTAAAAAACCCCCTGTATCTGTCTAATAACAGTTAGGCTGTATTTATTTCCCAAGGTCTCCTATGCACCCCTAATGTTCAATACACCATTCAATTACCAGCAAACACAAGAGAAACAATTATACTTCTGGCTAGAAAGATCTGTCTTACTCGTGAGAAGGTGATTACTTGCACATATGCATCAACAAACCAAAAGAAAAATAGTAATTTACGGCTTAAGAGCCTAACTTCCCAATATAAATCAGCACATTTTCTCTGCTACAACTATAAAGAGACTTAGCATAGTCTAAACCCAGACGACATTTGGAAGAAACAAATAAATTTTTTCACTGCAGATCAACTTTTACACTTCAAAAGTTAACGCAAATGATAAGCCATGAACCTCACTTCCATTATACAGTCAAAATAATACTGATCTTTGAGATAAATTACACTAAAATAATGCACAGCTACAAAACAACTCTCAAAGGAAAGAGAATCTTTACCCCAAACCCCAGCTACATAAAGAACTTTTACATATTGCTACTGAATTCGACTTTTCCCCAGAAGTGTATGTTCACACAAAACTTTCAGTCTAGAATCCTTGAAGGAATCCTTGCATTACATCCAAAGCTACTATGTACCAACAATTCTGAACCTTCTCTTTAGCATACTTTTTATTGCAAGATTACTACTAGAGGAAACACTTTTCTTTTCAAGAACCAGTTCACTGCAGTCTGTAACTTCTTTGTCAGGGGAAGAGGAGGGGCTGGCACTGATTTCTTCTCTGTGGTCACTATGTAGTGACAGGGCCTCAGGGAATGGCCTTAAATTGTGTCTGGGGAGATTTAGGCTGGATATTAGAAAAAGGTTCATCACCCAGAGGGCGACTGTGTACTGGAAGTGGCTCCCCAAGAAAGTGGTCACAGCAACAAGCCTGGCAGAGTTCAAGAAGCGTTTGAATAGGACTCTCAGGCACATGGGGATTGCTCTGTGCAGGGCAAGGAGCTGCACTTTATGATCCTTGTGGGTCCCTTCCAAGTCCGCATATTCTGTGATTAATTATTTTTAAGACTGAATTCCTAACTAATGACTATCAGTTAAACAACTAAAGAGCAATAAATCTTTGTCAGAACTCACCTATCAGTTTCTTTGTCTTCAGGCAGCATGGGCGGCAAAGGCAAGGGAGGCAGTGTGGAGGTCGGGAGTGCAACAATTCGATCCTTTTCCTTGGCTACGACACTTGGTGTACTGGGTTTGCTTTTCTCTTTTACAGTGACTGCCGGCTGTTTCACAACAGTTGGTTTATTCTCCTTTACTGCTGTAGGCTTCTGTTTAGTGATTTTGTCTGCAATTAAATTATTTTCCGCTTTTGTTTCAGGAAGCGAGACCTTTGCTTTTGCCTTGTCGTTTTTCACGTTTGCACTACTGGTAGGAGAAGGTGTATGCTCAGTTTTGATCTTCTTCAGGTCCTTCACATTGTTGACTTGAGGTGTACTTGCAGCGGTGTCAGTGTTTCCCTTGGTGGGTGTTGAAGTATTGGAAGCTTTTGCACTGGCTTTGGCTGCCTCAGCAGCTCGTGCTTTTTTGTTTTTGTTCAGCTCAGCAGCCAGGCTACTCTTCAGAGTCAATGTACTCGGAGAAATACTTGAATGACGACTTCTGGATCTAGACAATCTGTGTCTGCTACGAGACCGTGAGTGCCTGGATGAGTATGGACTTCTGCTTCGAGATTTTGCTGATCTCCTGTTCCAAGAAAGGAAGGATTTACTCAGTTAAATTAAGTCTAGCTGCTTTTCCAGCATACTGGTTTTTCTGACAGATTACATTTTTAAAATTATGTATTATCACCAAGCATATGGAATAAATGGAAGTCTGAAATAAGAAAGACCATTCTTTAAAAAAAAAAAAAAATCTCTAGTTAATCAATCAGGATTCTACACCTAAACAGGTTGCTAGAAAATATTAAAACTTACTTAAAAGTAGTTTCTTCTGTTACAGATATGCAAAATACCTCTATAGGGACAGAAATGTCTTTTTTTTCCTAATTATCAGAAATTTTTCTTCTTTAAAGAAAATCTCATTCTATGCAACTCGCATAAACACCTTTAGTATAAGCAGTATTTGAGAAAAATTCAGTTGGCTACATAATCAGCATTCAACAAAATGAAATTAATGTTACAACAGGGCAAGGGAAATCTACATAAAACACTGAAGCAGAAATTATACATAGTAACTTCTTAATTTTAATTTTCATAAATGTAATTAAAATAGGTTAATTGAAAAAAATGGAATACTAAAGGGCTGCAACGTAACCAGCAATAAATCCTGGTTTTCATTTTTTGAAACGTATCTGAACACTTTATAAAAATCCAAACAGAAGCCCCCCCCCCTCCAAACCACAAGTTCCTGATATTTGTTACAGCTACTGATAAGCAAACATAACCCACAAATAAACCCATGCTATAACTGCACTGAATGCAGAGACTAAGAGAGAGAAAAAAAAATCTGAACCATCTATAACACCGCAGCAAGAAAACAACCCAGAATGACGGTAAGGGAGGCAGGCAGTCTTAACAGTCAGAAAAATAAACTTCTTCTTGTGCAAACGATTTAATATGAATGATTTTTCATTCAAAATATCCTCATCTGCCTAGTAGTAGTTTTGAGTCGGTTCTTCATTAGAAAGTAAAGGGAAACAAATTACTGGAGGGGCAAGGCATGAAACAAGTAACGTAGCCTAATCCACTGCTACTACACAGAAACATGAAATAAATGAAATTAAATGTAGGAGGTTTATTCCATTTTACCATACCAGAAATAGCAAGGATATTCATCAGGTTTACAAGTAGGAGTTTTTTTTTTATTAAAGTTTGATAGGGATCCATTTTGCTAGTGACTTGAAGAGGAGAAAAAAGCATAATCAGGATTAAAAAACTAGTATTCATCAGTAGGATAAAGTATCAAGCAATATAAAAATAAAACTTCCTGGAGATACAAAAATTTCAGAGTTCAGAAGACAGCACCAGTGTATGGAGGTTGCCAAAACAAAAACTAAGCCAACAAACAAACAAAGCCAACTATAATCCTTAGGATCAGGACTATCCACCCCATATCAAATATAATTTTAGTGACAATTAAGTTAATTCCGTTATAATTATCAACACAAGAAATTATATCTCAGTGCTTCAACTGAATAAATCTTTAATCTAGTACAATAATAATTCCATTTAATGTTCAATATTTAGTAATTTCCAAACTTAGACCCTATTCTTTTTATCATGCGGGAAAGACTGATAAGCCTTCATTAAAAGTCTCTGAGATTAATTAAGAAGTACAGTCAACCTCTGGAACTCATGGGGGGTTGGGTCTTTGCAGGTCCAGTGAGTCATGGAATCTGGCAGGATAGCGAACTGATGGATATTCAATTAGGCCCCACCCATAGCCACACTCCGTCCACTAATGAGCTCTAGAGGGTGTTTCCGGGACCGCCCACTGACCTGTGCCACCTCAGGAGACTTAAGGGAATGCCTTCCCAGCTGGGAAGCAGTCTTTAAACTCAATTCAGATGTGATCAGACACGGTGAACGCGCCGAACCACACTGAGAAAACAGTGGCTCATCTCGGTTGCTTGGATGCTGCCCTATATGGCTGCACTCCAGCAAGGTGGGCGGGCGGCTACTGTGTTTGGCAGCAGGGCACAGGCAGGAGCCGGGGCTGGGGCCTGGGCTGGGGCCAGGGGTGAGCATGGCCTCTGGGCTCCACTGGGCCCCGCCCGCGGAACCCGCCTGACTGTAGGCACAGAGGAGGAGGAGGAGCGTGGCAACTGCACTTCCTGAGCCTGCATTGGGACCGGCCTGGCAAATGAGCCCTTCAGGGTGGGAGGAGCTACAGCAGCACCCAGTAATGGGCAACAAGCAGTTCTGTAGCCAGCCCCTGGGATAGGTGCAGCACGGCAGGGAGCCAGGACCCTGTGTTACAGCAGATCTGTTGTTCCATCCCATCCCGGAGCAGTAGCTGCCACAGCCAGTGACACGGCACAGCGGCCAAGGGGAGACAGAGGGAGGCAGGACAGCAGCAGACATGGAAAGGCTGTGGCAATGCTGTCAAGAGTTTCTGTTGGAAGTTTGCCTGGTTTTAAAAGTTTTATTCCATTGTGGAAGTTTATGTATCCACTGCGCATCCCTGGAAAAGCTTTGTGTGGGCAGGCAGAAAACGGCCACATGNAGCCCCTGGGATAGCTGCAGCACGGCAGGGAGCCAGGACCCTGTGTTACAGCAGATCTGTTGTTCCATCCCATCCCGGAGCAGTAGCTGCCACAGCCAGTGACACGGCACAGCGGCCAAGGGGAGACAGAGGGAGGCAGGACAGCAGCAGACATGGAAAGGCTGTGGCAATGCTCTCAATAGTTTCTGTTGGAAGGTTGCCTGCTCTTACAAGTTTTGTTCCATTGTGAAAGTTTATGCATCCACTGTGCATCCCTGGAAGAGCTTTGTGTGGGCAGGCAGAAAACGGCCTCATGTCTAGCAGGCAGGGAGGGAGGGCAGGGGCTCGGCTCGGCCTGGCTTCACCTCCCTCCCATCACCGGGTGCACTCACACCCCCACACCAGGGCCCGTTGCGGGGCAACCAGAGCACTGTTGCAGGGGATATAACACAACCAGGCTTCGATGCGTCCTCTGAGTTGGGGGAACAACAGCTCGACCACGCGTCCTGTTGCGCCCCCATGGCCCGCTCCCTACACAGCACCAGGGCTGCTGTCACTTCCCTCCTGTGTCGGGAGGAGCTGATCCTGCAGCAGCTGCCTCACACTCACATAAACTTGTACAGCTCTGATGGGGAACTGGCGGCTGGCATTTTTGGGGGGTCGTTTTTATTTCTTTACTACTGGGGCAGCACGGTGGGAGTGTGGGTGCTGCCCTGTGGGTGCAGGTGGCAGGAACTGCAGGGCCACCCTTCCCTTTGCTGCCCCAGCCACAAAGGCCACTGCGGGAGGATCTGCAGGGGCCGCTGGGGTCGGGGGGGGAAGGCGCCTCCCGCTCCTGCACAGACAGACACAATACTGGCACCCTCCTGCAGCCTGGCAGAGAAGAATGCCAACCATCCAAACATCCTGAGGGCTGCCATTGCCTCTGTGGCGTCCGCCTGTAACTGCTCCAGCAGCTTCCCTGGCTCCAGGGCAATGGGAGCAGTTCTCCCCTTCCCGCACAGCTCAGCTTGGCATGGTGCGGGTGCCTGCCCCAGTTCGGCTGGGCACCAGCCCACCAGCCTCCGTGGGATGGGAAAAGGTGCCTCCCGCTTTCACGCACAGACACACACAATGGCAGCCCCATCTCCCCGTCTCGCAGCCCAGCAGAGGACAATTCCAGACATGCAAATCCACACATTTACACTAAACGCATCCTGGTCGCGGTGGCGGCTCCTGGCTGGGACCAATTTACATATTCATGAGCAGATTGGGTTCGTGGTAGGTTCTGCGCACGGACAAGGTCCCACGACTCGCTGGAAAATCAACAGTGACTATTCGGATCATGCAAATTATGGATCGCAAATATGTGGAGGATCACTGTAACTGAAAACAATGCGTATGTACTCTCCAGAGTACAGCACTAACTTCAAAATTCTGCAGGTAAAACTGAAACTGATACAAATGGCTAGAGAGAGAAAGAAAAACAAAAATCAAATCCCAGATAATGACAACTCTTGGAAACTAGCACAGTTCAGTCCCATGCCAGGAAGCAGATTTTATAGGGTTTTCTGGCACAGAGGGTTAGCAATGACAGATAGTACTAATAATAAAAATAATAATCAGAAAAAAATTCTACGCCAGTAAAAAAAATCCTCATAATTCTCTTCTCTGAATTTTCAACAAAAATGTAACATTTGGTTCACTTCAGAAAAGATGTGTTAATGTCCACATCTAAACACCAAATAAAACCACAACACTGGTCAGAAAAATTCCCTTAAACCTATTTCTGCTCCTTTATGGACCATGCTGCTGAAGTTATTTTTTTCACTACTATTCAGAAAATCTAAGAGCTAAATCCCACAGAAAATTTTCAGAGGCTTGGCCAAAGAGGAGTAAAACCAAAAAGGTACAAAGTTCTATTATTCAGAATTAAGATGGAGTAGCAGGAAGTAAAAAGGAGGGCTGATACAACCCAAAAAACCACACGCACCTCAAATGCTAGGCAGAGCTCTCCTCACACTGCTGTCCCACTTTCGAAGTTGAGTGACTGTCTCGAGCAGAGGTGTCAGCGCTACAGATCTGCACCCACTGTAGAATCCAGTATAAAGAACAAGCTAATACATAATTCCCTAAACTGACTTCTATAAATGGTGCATCATTTGCAAGGATGGCACTGACCTGTCTTGGAAAACATTTCCTTGCACATCTTGTTTATAAATCAGCTATTTTAGACTGACGCGTGTTCCAATTATTGGTAGAACACAACCTCCATCCCAAGGACTGCATTGCAACCTGTACCAAATTTAAAACATGCTCCACACGTCCCACAAGTCCATTTCTTTCATACTTTTAGATTTCTTGTGTGGTTTGATCCGTATCCAACGCAAAGTAACCTGTGTAACGAACAGAAATGGCTGCAATTCCACCTGCACTTGAAAAGAGAAGGAGTAACTTAAAATAACACAGTTGGTGAGACACTATGCCTGTTTCTTTGGCACATAACCAAAGGGATGTTTATTTAGTTCATTACTAAGAAAAAAAAAACGAAAAAATCTGTTCAAATTAGTGATGACTAATTTGATCACCTGTTCAGCTACCACAGCTTTATGAATAAGAAGCCAGTTTTGAAAAGCTAGGGAAAAAATAACCTACAATTTTATACGTTCTTCAAAAATAAACACGTAAGGAAGCCAAGAAATGGCAGTAGATTGATGTCTGCATTTTACCAATAGTTCAGAAAGTTTAGGGTATGAACAGAAAAAGAAATTCCCAAATTAATCACTCTGAATCCTGGGTTTCACATCCCAAATGACAATTGCATAACTTTTTCATGTCAGAACTGCAGTCACATGGGAGACAGCAAACAGACATGCAGACAAATATTTAAGTTTCAATCCCAGTATATACCTATTACAGCCCTTAACAGCAAATCAAAATGACAGCAGCCTAGTTAGGAAATAGTTAGGTTTAATTCTTAAAAAAACTTCTCACTATTATTCAGGCGGCTACAACTGCACTGAGCACAGCAAATAAATCCAGCAGTGCAATTTCAGCTTCTCTGCCACAGGTACAGGGAGATCAGGAAGTGTACTGAACCTAAAGGCCACATCCCACTCTCTTCACTAAAGCATCTGCTGGTAACACATATGGGGAGAGACCACTGAGAAGCCACAGTTTCAGCTAAGGTGCCTTGGATGCCTCTCCCTGTTTGCACTCAGCTGTGTTTCGTTTTCAAGCACCTTCGCCAAACACAGCCACTACCAGTCTTCTGCGAGCATCTTGAACTCACACACACGTCTAGATCCCTACAGAGACCCACCAGACTTCAAGACATTCACAAAATCCCTTCTGAACCATATGCAGATTTCAATATGGTTTTATATAGGGAGAGGAGAAAAAGAAAGAAGAAAACTGATTTGCCTAGACATCCTAAGTATTAGTAGAACTAAGTTGTAAAGCTGCGTTTTTTCCACCCCAGAGACAGCAGCTAGATTGGCTGCAAAGGGAAGTGGAGAAACTACGTAACACTACGTGTAGCTATAAAATGAAACAAGAAAACTCTGAGACATCATCTACACAAGAGGCAGATTTAAAGAAACAGATAAAGAAAGGAAGCACTAGTGAGGAAGTCACCTTGAAACCAAAACCCCACTGCTTTCCTCCACTGTTCACAACTACCAAACCAATGAGATTTTCTCCTCTCGAACATACAAACCCAAAGAAAAAAAACCTCCCAAACCTACCAACCAACAACAACAAAAAAACTAACCCGCCAAAATAGTTTTCAGTATTATAGTTCTTTCTAATTTTTTTGCCTAGTTCCCTAGTTTTCATAGAACAAAAAGGTATTTATTTTTTCTCTGCTTAATACAATGTATTTAACCATTTTAGAAAAAGAACATTTAAGGGATCAAAGTGCTACGTATTATTATTTTCAAAATCACAAGTTTCAAAACCATTACAGTGGTTCCTCCTTCCTCCAAGGCAACATTCTATTGCCCCTCACTGGCTCACTAACCAATTTCAAAACAGTAAATTCATTAACGAATTTAATAAAGGAGTAAGTCTAGTGAGGTAATATCATTTACATTCTTAAGCACAGAACGAAAGAATTCCAAAGAGTAAGTCACAGAGTGCTATATTTTACCATCTCGATATTTGAAAACACAGAGGAAAGAAAAATAAGTTACATACATCAGATTTCCAGGAATACAGGTTTCACTCAGTTTACAAGGTTTTTCTTGCCTTGTTACTTTTCCAGGTGTTTCTTTCTGTCCCACCCCAATACTCCCTTGATTTTAATACCAAAAAAAGTTATATTTTTTTTGAGAAATCAGGACAGTCATGTCTTGTTTTTTCATGCCTGTAAAACATCCTGAAAATGTCTTTTCTTCTTAACTGCTTTATGAGCAAGCTAAATCCAACAGGCTGGTCGCCAGCTACACACCTTACCTAAATGCAAACAATATTGTACTCAGAAGAGTCAGGGTTCTTAAGAGTTGAACAGGAGAACTGACTTTGTCAGTAACCTCCTTGCAAGGTGTAACACAAAGGGATTAATGAGAATACAAAAGGGAAAACAAGAAACTTAACTCTGAGGGAGGTTAAACCAGCCACTGCAGCTCAGCTCTCTCATTACCCAGCAGTACCGCTGGACTCCTGACTAAGCACTGCCATCTTCCTTCCCCAGAATGCCAAGGTCAGAGCATTTGAAAAGGGAGATCTACATTTAATGAACTGGCTTTGCTACAAATCTTCCAAGACGTTTTATAATCACTCAGGAACATAAACCACCTTGACAAAACACATTAGTTCATAGCATAGCTTTTCCATTGTGCACCAGCAGGTAGACGTGTAATTCATTTCTTTAAGGCACTACAGTAACAGTAGTACTCTCTCCCTTGATACCTTATGAATTAATTTTATTTTTTTCTCCAGCCTCCAGCTCAAGGTTACACTCTAACCAGCTCTGTAACCAACCACCTACTCAGCTGCTTTGTGCACAAAGGCTACATAACTTGTCCTAGTGATTCAAACCATAAATCTTTAAAAGGGTCTCCAACACACATAGCAAAGGAAAACCGAGCTTGGCTTTTATCTGTTTCTTAAAGCTGCTTTATAACTCTGTATTTTCAAATGAGAATGAGGTCTACAAAGAAATCGAACGGCAAAAAAGTCAAGTCAACACAAAAGCTGTGTTCTAAGCACATTTAAAGGTAAATTTTTTCAGATGTCCCTTCCTACAGTACGTAAAGAAGCAGCATCTCTAGGAAAAGGAAATACATTGGCATGGTTGGGCAAAAGACAAAGGCCACTGTCAATTAACAGAATATTAATAAATTCAGAATATGTAGTAGAGTGGGACCCTCAATATCCATTGGAAAAATCAGCTACTCCAAACGGTGTAAAAATACAGTGTTCCATTTTAAATTCTGCAAAAGAGCTTTACTAAACCAAATCAGAGCTTTAAGAACAAAAAAATAAATCTAATATTCCGCCAATCAGAGGAGGGGGGCAAGTCAAACTCACCCTTACTCCTTGAAACTCAAAATTGGGAGAATTATTGGATCCAAAGTTATTTACTTATCAGCGTGTGAAACCATGTCTTGTCCATGAAGTAGGTACTTACTGGCTGAATATGTATTTAACTGGTTTTCTACGCTTGTTGTGGGGTTGTGCATCTAAATGATCCATATTTTGCAGAGCCTCACTACTACAGACCAGCTACCAAGAGAGACTGAGATGGCTCTAGGGTAACAAAAAAACAACTGTATCTTCCCTATAAGTAACATCTATGCACATGGTAGTAGGTACTACACTAGCAGTGCCCCACCCACTTTTATCTAAGAAGATGGGCAGGTGTATTTAAATTTGGAAAAATTACTGCTAACTGAATTATCTGTGTGATCACACAACACGTGACATGACTGAAGTTATAAAAAATACAGTGAATCCTCTCTGTATCGCGACTTCTGCTTCACGACCTCGCCCATTTGCGAAGCAATTTTTTTGCAAATATGATTCTGCCGTCCATGAGCTCAGCTGCCTGACGCATGCGCACTTTGACTCTGCTCTGCCGAG
>WEKX01020273.1:6009-19135 GCA_013390025.1 Pitta sordida
ATCCCTTGGGGGTGGAGTTGATCTGTCACAGCTCTTGATTGGTTAGAGTCCGCACACACTCACTGTCATTTCGTGGGTGCCTGTTGTACAGGTTAGTTCTCCTGCTTGATACAGAGGATACAGAGTTTATATTGTATATAAAAAGATGCATATAAAAGGAGTTACAGATACATATAAAGGAGGTTTCCTATAAAGAAATACAAAACAGTGTCTAAGGAGATAAATAAAAATAGAAATACAGAAAGTTGTAGTTTCAAACCTACAAAGAACTATAAAAATAACAAAGTCCATTTGCTTAATATAGCTCTTGGGTGTTAAACATTATACAAAATATAAGTATAGCAAGATGTAGCTTTAAACCTATAGAGGAACATATATAAAATTTTAAAAAGTTTGTTGGATGGTTATAATTGTCTTAGAGTGTTAAACATTATAAAAATATAACAATAGTAAAATACAACTTTAAACTTATAAAGAAATATAAAATAAATGAAGTCTGTTAATTGCTTATAACAGTTTTAGAGTGTTAAACATTATAAAAAGTAACTTGATAACAACACAGCTTACTTAAAACCAATATAATTCAAAGAACACCAAAAAGAGAAATAAAAATACCAAAATATCATTGAAAGTTAATGGTTACATGTATACAAAAATACACAAAAGGAAAATACATATCTATTCTTTTTAAAAAAAGATTTAAAAGAGTTGAGCAAAGAGAATTGAATTTATCCTTAGCATTCCAAACTCTTCTCTACTGTTAAGGTCCCCTGCTCCTATAAGTCCTAGCCAACTGTTTTCAGCATAGTTTTCTAAGGTTGACTCGGCCTAGCAACAATTTTTCCATTATCTTGTCAGCTAGCTTATCTGCAAGCACCTGTCCTGAAAAGCCTGGAATAATTGAAAAGTCTATTCATTTATTCATGCTTTATAATTTTATTCCTGTTCCACTTCTCACTTTCCTCATCCAGTAAAACTGCCTACAGCTGTATAAAAGCAATACTGACACTAGCACTTCTCCATTTTTTTAATCTTCTTCCATGGAGTGAGGGCCATAAAGAAATGAAGAGACACAGCTCTTTCCAGGCCACTGAAAAATAAAGCATTGTATCAACACTTTCTTCTGACTTTTCAGTGCTGTTCCTCCCTTATTGACGGCCATGCCAGTCTTGTCAGGCTGGAAGGGTTGATATTAACCTATGTAACCTATATAACCTATTAACCTGAGTGCTGTTTGGATCCCCTGTTTTGACTCTGGAATATCACTACAATAAAGCTGGCTAATAAAGCATTTATAAGAAGAATATTAGGAATCCATCTTTTACTGCCTCCTTGGAAGTCATCCATCTGTCTCAGAATCCAACTGTCACCTGTTGCTGAAGTACAGTCCAGCTTGCCAAGTGTCATAGCCTGAGCAGAACATTCACAGTCCCTGCCAAAGCCTGGATTTCATCCATGTGTAAGCTCTGGCCTTTGCCCTCTCTCCTGCTCTGGGACCTTATGTGTCAATGGTGTTTCCTCTCAGATCCGCCAGACACTGACCAGTGGCTTCTAGTGTGCAGGAGATAAGAAGCAAGAGTGAGGATGGAACTTCAACAGCTACTGTGTGCACAGTAATGTACTCATGTTTCAGATCCATTATACTAAAGTCGGGGGTGGTGGTTTGTAAGTCAGATTCTAAACAGTGGATGGGAAGAAGCTTTGAAGCTTGTATTGATTAGAGCATTTCCACAAATTAAGCATAGAATTTCTTCAGTTCAGTGGCTTGCACTGTAGCGAAGTTCTTTCTTTATTTTAAAGAGATCGAACCACAGTGCTGTGGTACTGTCCCTGCTGCCACACTCATGAAGTAGGCAGTCAATAATTTGGATTGTCAATAATTTGGACACTGAGTAGCCAAGTACATTAATGGGGATGCCTATTATTCCTATGATCCTGCCTCCTAAGCAGCTGCAGTAACAGGATTACAACATAGAGATCCATCTCTTATAAGTTGAAGTATCACATGACCATTCCCACAGCACTTTCCATTGTATATATGTATGGGATCAAACAGCATCACTTTTTTCAAAAAACTTCAGTGACCTCCACTTTGGATCAATTCTTCTTGTAGCTTGGTGGATATTATATAGGCTGATAAAACTTCGTCTGTTTCAAGGAACTAAAATCCGAATCAGCCACCTCTGTACAGCTCTTTTAGACTTCTTACTAAAGAAGCAAATGCCTGGAGCAGGTTTTCAATGGGTAAAATACATTTTCACACTTCAGTAAATTAAATACCTTTCTTTGCTGCAAACATTGTAGGGAGGGTGCACTGGATATTTCTGTGCCCTCTTTTGACCTCCTTGTCATAGATGTCATTTCTCCTGAACCCCAAAATGAAAATCACAATGTATTTTGAAGCAACTTCAGAGAGATATAAATGGATATAGACGAGCAGAAATCTCTTTCTTTATGCATGTAGTTGTGATAGCATAAATAACATGAACCACACAAACTTGAGTGGGATCTCTTGGAAGCCATCCAATTCTATATGGACATCTGTAGTGCCTCTGAGGATGCTAGTACGGACAACATTTTATTTCAAAGAAATTTAGCATTTCATAAGAAGGAAAACTGTTTGGGAATGCTTAAAGGGATGTTATGACATAATATCCTGAAATTGCTGGATTCAGTGACAATAGGAGGGTCTCCTGATGTACTTTAATGATGATAATGAGTACAGTAGTAATATTGTTAAGAATATATGATAATAGTGAGTGTGGTGAGGGGAAAGGGTAGGAGTCTTTGAATGGAATGTACAGGGACAGATTGAGCAAGAGAGTGATGGGAATATGACTGCAGTGAAGAGTTTCAAACTGAAGGTCTGAAATTGCCTAGCCTAAAAGGGACAGAGAAAAACAAGATGCAAATGCCCAGGTTTTTTAGCCCTTACAAGTTAATTAAATTATAGACCATTGGAAGAAGTAACTCAAGTATCATGTGAACAGACTCACACAGATGTAGCACTCCAAACAGTGCACTTGTTCATCTGACAATTCAAAATTACAGTCATGCACTGGCTGACTAACTTCTTTAAGGCTGTATTCTAGTGGACTGAGATTTCAGCCTTAACAATATTTTAAACAAATCGATGGATGTGCTCCAAAGAAATAATAAAATCCATCAGGAACTTTGTGGTTGGAGGGGAAAAACCAAACCGAACCAAACCAAACCAAAACAAACACAAGCAAAACCCTAACTCTAACCTTAACTTTAAACTAAGTAGTGGGGAAAAAAATTAATAACTGAAAAAAAATTGTCATAGCTGCCATGAGAGAAATGGGCAGCTCAGTGAGCTGGAGGACTGACAGAACCTTATGTTTTGTGCATGCATCTTTTGTCTCCAAATTTCCATTACGTCAATAGCCATAACAATTCCTCTTGCTTCCTTTTAGATCCCTAAGGTGTACAAATAGTATGTGTAGAAGCTAGGCAGAAGCTATGTGTATGTATGATGATATGTGTAAGTATGATAAGTATGTACAGTTGACCCCCGCAACTTGTAGGCCGTTGGGTCTCCCCTATTCACCCAAGTGCTGGAAACCATGAGGATAGCAAACCCCATGAGTATTCAACTGGGCCACACCCATAGTCACGCCCCCTTCACTAATAAGGTCTGGAGGACAGTCCTGAGAGCGCGGCTCTCTCTGTAGTGCCTCATTAGAGCAGAGGAAATGCCTATTGCCGCTTCCCAGCTCCCAGAAGGGAGCTCCTTTTCCAAGCACAGAAACTGGCACGGTTGGGAGCCTTGAAGCTGGTGCCGAGCCCCACTGCAGATCCAAGCGGGCGCTGAGGGTCCTGCCACTGTCCTTTCCCTGCGTGTGTGTGCTGGGTTTTATTGGAGTCTCTGGTTGCTGGTGTGTTACTTGTATTCATGCACAGTGGCGGCAGTATGCCGCTCCAGAGCAGGACCCTGGGCGAGGCTTGTGGAATGAAGTTGCTGCTGGGTGGGGCAGCGCCATGGGGACCCTGGCTCTGCACAATGGGAGTGACAGCTGGGACAGTTTGCCACTGTCAAAGGGGCTGCAGTGCACCCAACCAGAGCTTGAGAGCGGGCTGTGATACAAGCAAGGCTGCAACACACACACTGTTGCTATGTTTGGGGCAGGTGTTTTGTTTGGGTTTTCTTTTTCCAGGACTGCAACAGCCCCGAGAAAAGCTTTCGACTTTCTGGCAGTGGTGGTGGTGCGAGCAGACAGAGCTGAGCTGGGATGCAATGCCAGGGCAGCGGCAGAGGTTTGTTCCTGGTTTGCTGCCTAGCAATGGGACTCATCTGTATCTGCATATGCAAGGGCTACAGCTGCCTTCACGAGGTTACATCCCTGGCAGTGCAGGTGGCTCTGACCTCTCTTTAACCTGTAACAGCAGAAGGGAGGGCAAAAGGCAAAACAGCTTGGCACGGGAGGGGTGCCATGGCTGGGGGAGCCGGTAGTGGTACTGGGACCTATCTTAGTGCCCGTGCCTGCCTGTCTGTCCCGGTCCCTGCAGCGGCTCCAGCAGCTTGTCCCTGGGCATGGTAACCATGGGAATACCTCGAAACACAGCTCACATGTAATTCACATATCCATTACCACCCTCTCCAGGCATCATCAAGCCAGTTAAGTTACAAGAATTTATGTCAAAGGTGTAATGTTAACCTCACACTGATCTTGTTCCTAGCACTGCCTTGGAGGTGTAGGCCAGGATGTTGTGGCTCCTGTGCGCACTCTGGTCCTGCACGCGTAACCTGTTAGCATTCACGGTCATCCACTGCCAGTCCCCTCGCTCCCACCGACAGGGACCATGTCTCTCCAAGGGGAAAGGGGGCGCGGAGGAATGAAGTGACAAGCAGGGAGCAGGAGCAAGAGGAGACAATGGGGCTGCTTCCCCCTGCGGGGTGAGGTGGTTTTGGGGGGTTTTTTTGGTTGACTTCCTTCCCCTCTCCTGCCCCTCAGCATGGTTGGGCTTGAGGCAGTGAGCAGCCGGCAGCTGCGTCCAGCCACATCAACACTGAGGGCTGAGGGAATCTGACCATCACCACTTCTCCCTGGCTTGCTGCTGCCTGTCCTGTCCCCGGTAGGCAATAAACATCTATGTACAAAAAACTCACAGTACCTGTACATACTCTCCTGCTGCCCAGAAGGAAATTTTTATTTTGGGCAGCGAGGGGGGTTTCCGGTGACAGCATGGAGATCGGGCTCTGACATCAGGAGCCCGCACCGCTGGCACTGGCACACACTGGACCATGTCGCTGATGTCGCAGCCATCTGGACAGAGCCGAGGCATGGTGCTAAGTCAGTGGCTCTGCTCCCACCCGCCTAGGGATTAAACTTCCCATCCACCGCCACCCCAGGGTCGGCAGTGGCGGCAGCAACCATCCCCTGCCATCCCCCGGTTCGCAGCAGCGCCATGCCGCTGTACACATAAGTGGTGGCATGGCCCCAGTGTCTTTGTGCCGGCCACCTGTACCTCTTCTAATGTTTATCGCAAAATTTGGAGTAAGAAGAACACTAGATTGAAGATGGAGGATAAATTGTCTCAACAGAGGTTTATCTCCTGGAAACTCTGGGCCCCTAACATGTCCAAGTGCAGCAGAAATAACAAATGCTAAGAAATAACTACTTGGTGATAAACACTGTCAGATTCCACCTGGCACAGAAATCTCAGAAATACACCAGAGAAATCTAGACCAGGCAGCTTGACATTCTTGCCACTAATGCTCTATCAGAGGACAGGAACAGAAGAGATGCTAAGAATGAGGAAAAGTTTTGTCAGGCTGGATGTCTAAGTAAACCTGTTTACCCTGCTGATGTCAGAGGAAAGCCTTAGCAATGCATTGGGTACTCCTAATATTCTTCTTACAAATGCTTTATTAGCCAGCTTTATTGTAGTGATACAGTTATACCTCCTCCATTGTGAGGAAAAGGACAGGCCAATGCCGTCGTGAAACCCTAACCTTGCAAAGAACTGCAGGTCATTAATATGCATGCAGGCCATGCCCATTGCCCCACCCCCTGGAATTCCCAAGGGCTCCGGGCGCTTTTTTCCTTCTCCCGTCGGACTCTGAGCATGGGGAAGCTGACTCGGGAGAGCCCCCTCTCAACCCCAAAAATCCGCAGGTCTGCCATGACCAAACCCCATGCCGCTGCTCCCGCCCTCTCCCCAGCCCCAGTGCATATGCCCGTCACCTGCTGCCCACCCCGCGCAGACCGCCCGATCCCGTGCTGCCCGCCTGACGCCACCCGTCCTGCGCACCGCCCGTCCCGGGCACTGTCAGCAGCACCACACGGGGCGGGGGGGGTTCAGCTGTGGCAGTGGAGTGAACATGTCTTGCTGGCCGCCACGGCCCCACTTTCCTGCGGCACTGCCCTTCCCCGCCTGTAGCCATGGAAACAGTAACACGCGCCCGTGGGGGGGTCAGTTCCCGAGCTGCGCTCAGAGTAACAGGGGACAACGTGACTCCTGGCCTCCCTGTTGAGCCGGGCCAGCGCCGCCCATGGGGAGCTCCGTCACCGCCCCTCGGTGGAGCAGATGCATTGCGCACGTGCGAGCTGCAAAATTTCGCAAATGGTGGAATCAAAACTGCGATAAATTCACATCGCAAATGGGCGAGGTTGTGAAGGAGAAGTCGTGATACAGAGAGGATTCGCTGTATTCCAGAGTCAAACAAAACAGGGGATCCAAACAGCACTCAGGGCTTACATAGGTTAATACCAACCCTTCCAGCCTGAAAAGAAAAAGGGAACAGGGAAATATAATATGGGAAAATAATTTGTGTGGAACATAAAACCCAAAACTTCCCCCTCCCACACGCGACGAAACCCACTCCCAGCGCGACGGAGAATCCCTCAACCACGAACCCCACCAAAACACCAATCCTCAAAAACCAAATGTCCCAACAACAACAAAATACGGGTAGAAACAGTAGCAATGTCCACTGGATATCCTCAGGGAAGGACAGATGCCGATATTCTCGAGTTCAGCTGGGAGGAACATCAGGAGCGAGGTGCCGAAGTAGCAGAGAATCTGGGCGGTGAAGTGAGGAAGAGAGTGATCCCTTTTGCGCTGTAGTTTTGAAAACCTCCCCCAGTCCCTCCTCCCTGTAGCTTCCCCCTCTGTTCAATGAGGTAACGCTCCGAGCTGTTGGCCTCATCTCTCTTCCGGGAACACCGATGTTTTACGTCATCCTCGGGGTGATCTCCAGACCCCCACATGGCTNCAGCCCCTCACATGGCTGCACCCCTCCCTGGCTCCAGCAGGGAACCGGGTGGCGAGGAGAGGGGCTGGGGGGCGGTGGGGGGGGGAGGGGGAAAGCTGCACCACCGTCTCGTCCCCATCTTGGGAGAAAATGGAAAAAAATTCACAAAGAAAACCAGGTCCGTGTGTGTTAACCCATGACAACTACCAAAAAACTTGCCATTTGAGAGAACTTTTTTCAGATTTCCCCTGTAATAAATCTAATCAATACCCTTTAAAAATACTCATGATATGTAGCTCTGAAATCTGAAACACTTTCCCAGGTGATGAAAAAGTTGAAGGACACATCTTCTCCACATAACATAAAGGAGTCATAAACTGTGTTCAAAAGCTGGCAAGAACTCAGTCCTTACTCCTTGTTCTGGAACACTGGGATGATCTACAAATCTTTCTCTTAAAAATTCTTCATGTCCAACTCGCCAACATTTCCCAGGGCATTACAACATTCAATGGATACTACAAGGATGTTTGCACAAGGTAAAAGGGCTCATTATGTTTAAGAGTTCTCAAAACGTTTGCGTGGGAATCTGTCATATTCAGTGGAAATTAATGGCAAATAGCAGAACACGCAACTGGAATGTTAACGAATCCTTTTCTTTTCATAGACTGTGAGGTGCTCACTAAAGGTTTCTGCAGTCAGTGGGCAATGAATATGCAGTCCTGAAAAGCACAGGCAACCAAATTCCAGTGTCAAAAAAAATCAGTGTCAAAAATTATCTACTTTGGACGTGCTCTGCACAAACACACTGTCACAGAGCCTGTCCTGCTTTGGACACCAGGGGGTCAATTAACAAAAATGGATGAGAGATCGCCAGAGAATATACCAAGTTTATTGGAAAAAAATTGTATTTTATATAGTCATACCACCATAGTTACGGGTCTCCCTGGGCTCCCACAAATCATCTAATCCATGAACATTCGTGGGTCATTAATTTGCATACAGACCACGCCCACCACTCCACCCCCAGCCAATCTGGAGTGCTGGGGAGCGTTCTCTGCACCTCCCCACGGGCTCTCACACCACAGGGGAGTAAAGGGAACCGTTTCTGAGCCCACTCTGCCTGGAGGGACCTCTGGAGAATCCCTAGGGTTCTCTTTGGCCACACTGTTGCTTCCCAGCCTCCGCCAGGCTGGTGCCACTGTGCATGCTTGCACCGCCTCTGCAGTGGGGAAGCTTGCCTCAGGGCCATGGTGGGAAAGGGGGTTGGTGGGTGTCCCTGGGCTCAGCTTGTTTTGGGGCTGTGCCACCGTGCTCTTGGAGCCTGGGAAACCTTAACTTCACAACAGTGTGACATCCTAGGGCCTCTTATGGTTGGGGGGTGGCATTGGTGTTGGAGGTTTTTTCCTGTTAACTGTTATGGCTGTGATATATCTGCCAGTGCTGAGCCAGGAGCAGCAGCACTGGCCATATGGACACAGCAGAATGCTGCCTCCCCCTGCCTCAGGAACAGAAGCCTCCTCCTGGCGCGGTGGTGGTGGTGTGGACATGTCCTGCCACTGCCCCATCCCAGCAGACAGCCCTTGGAGATTGGCTTCTGCTGCAGTTTGGCACACCTGTTTGCATAGGCTTCCCCACCTGTAGCCATGGAAACAGTAACACACAGATGCACAGATGCACGGACACACAGATGCACAAATGCACAGATGCATGCACACAGGCATTCCCCACTCGCAGTTTGTAGGCGCTCCCTGGAAAGGTGCTGGTGGGGAGAAGTGCTTGAGAGCACACACGGGTGTTGGGGCAGAGGGGGAAAGCAGACAGTAGCTCTGTCCACAGTCCCTGTGGAGGACAGTAAATACAGCATTGCAGCAGTGCTTTCCCTGGGGCTACGTCTACATATCACCAGGTATGCCGGACTACATACGATGTACTACATACATAAGCCTTTCTGGCCACAGAAACACAAAGGAGTGGGGCTGGGACCACACCATGGCATGGTGCCACAGGACTATAAATGTCACATAACCTCCACAACATTCATAAGACATTGATCTGTGGCTTTCCCCAGTGAGCAAGAAGCGCTGCCCGCCTGCCCCACAGAGCTGTGCCAGTCCCACCCCACAGGGAGAGCTGGCGCCACCCCTCAGCAAAGCAGAGGCACTGCGCACACATCAACCAGGAAGCTCCACGAATCACTGAGGCAGATTCATGGAAAAAAAATTGTCAAGTCAATGAGGCCACAAGTATGGCAGTGTGATGTACTGAGGTACGACTGTATATGTGTATATATTAAAATGTATAAACAGTCTTATGTCCATATTCACAGATTATGGGTCTCCTGTGGGTCCCACGAATCACCCAATCTGCAAATATGCAATCATGAATTTCAGCAAAAAACGTGAACACATGATCGCAAATTGCAGAAAAAGGCATGAATACACAAATACACGATCGTGAATCGCGGCAAAAAAACCATGAATATGCGATCATGAATTGCAGCAAAAGCCACAAATATGTGAAATATGAACCCAGAAGTGTGAATACACAAGTACTGTGCATGCGTCGACCGGGAAACTTCGTGGATTAAGAAACTGCAAATCAGCANCCCAAATGCCCCTTGGTAGCAGTGAAACAAATGCTGGGGACTGGCAAGGGATACACACAGCCACCAACCAGCCAGAGGAGCTGTCACTGCCTCTACAAACCCAGAAGGCAGAGAAAGCTGACAGGCAGAAACAGGTCGGACTCTGTGGTTCTAGCAGTGAGGAAACAGCAGTCAGGGAAAGGGGGAACTGACAGGAAGCAGGAAAAATGGCAGTAGTGAGGTCCAAGAATTCCAGTAGAGCCAAGCACCAACAGTAGTTTTGCAAGGCAGAGCTGAGGCTGAAGAGAAAGAGCCAAGGCTGTGCCTGTGTATATAAAGGGTCTACCTCTCCTGGAATTCTACCAGCCAGATACGGCATTTCTGCTGAAGAATGCAGGCTATGTGCTTCTGCTGGCTTGGTGTTCCTATGGCAGTAAGTTTTACTACAATTTCCAGAGTTCACTGCGTTGNTGCAAATAAGCGCGATATTACTGTATATTAACTTAAACTGTATAAGATGTTGTATTGAGTCTGTCTGAACCCTTAGCAGTCCTCACAATGCTGTACTTTGGNACTCTGTGGTTCTAGCAGTGAGGAAACAGCAGTCAGGGAAAGGGGGAACTGACAGGAAGCAGGAAAAATGGCAGTAGTGAGGTCCAAGAATTCCAGTAGAGCCAAGCACCAACAGTAGTTTTGCAAGGCAGAGCTGAGGCTGAAGAGAAAGAGCCAAGGCTGTGCCTGTGTATATAAAGGGTCTACCTCTCCTGGAATTCTACCAGCCAGATACGGCATTTCTGCTGAAGAATGCAGGCTATGTGCTTCTGCTGGCTTGGTGTTCCTATGGCAGTAAGTTTTACTACAATTTCCAGAGTTCACTGCGTTGACACCTGGACTTCCCAGAGTTCCCAGGAGTGGTTCTGAGGGAGAGACTCCTGGGAGGAAACCTCTGGAGTCACCAAAAATGGCAGCTGCCATTTTCAGTCACATGGACTCTCCTCCAGAGCTGGTAAGGAACAATTTGAGACACTCCCTTTCTCCCCCAGTGTTGTGGGTTTGGTGTCAGAGGTTTCTTTTTACATGTTTACAGAGGAAATGTTTTAAACAGTTTTTTTCTTTTTTTTCTTTCTTTCTTTCTTTCCCTCTTTCTTTCTCCCTCCCCTCCCCCCAGGACGAGAGGGGATTTAACAGACATGTACCTGGTTTTCTTTGTGAGTTTGTTTTCCATTTTCTCCTGAGATGGGGAGTGGTGCCAGCGGCGCGGAAGAGGCATGTGGAGGGGGTCCTGCAGCCTTTCCCCCCCACCAGCCCCTCTCGCCACCACTGGAGTGGTGCCGGTGGCATGGAAGTGGCATGTGGGGGGTCCTGTGGCTTTTCCCCCCTCAGCCCCCCTCACTGCCACTGGAGTGGTGCCGGCGGTGTGGTCCCAGAATGCCGATGCAGCATGTGGTGGTGCACCCACCCGGTTCCCTGCTGGGGCCAGGGGGCAGCCATGTGGGGGTCTGGAGGTCGCCTTGATGATGACGTAAGACACCAGCTCTTACACAGAGACAGACGGGATTGACAGCTCAGAGNCCGCTCCCCTTAACCTCAAGAGAGAAAAGAAAGAAAAAGCGGGTAAAAACTTTTCTTCCTTGAACATCCAAAACCTTTGCCTACCCCACAACAGAGCCAATCATCAAAGAAGTCAACATCGAAACTGGTATATGAGGCAGAGCAGAGAGGAAATGACCCCCATGGTCATGCGAACTCCTGGAGCAGTCAAGTCACTCAGCAATCATGGGAGTCAACAAAAATTGAACACGAAAATGTAGGTTTCAGTGCTAACCACTCTACTGCCTGAAAAATCAGGCATATTAACAAATACAATTTCATCTGAAACTAAGCCTCTATCTCTGGTTTTCATTAAATTTCATGGCAAATTGGTAAGCCGGAGCTCTTCTGGCAAAAACGAAAGGCAGAAAACCTTGAGGAAATTTTAGAGCAAAATCAGTAACAGAAACAGGAATTTAGTCAGATTCCATGTGGAATGGAGAAATTGTGTAAATGTTTTTTTCTAGACTCCATGAAGACTGATCAAAGCATGCAGATTTAGAGTAGTTTTGATGTCAGATTCTTGACACACAAAAAAGCACAGTAAGTGCGTGGATATCCCATCAGCTGAGACCTTTGTCAGAAGGGGACAATTTTCTTCTCCAGAAGGAACTGGTGCAAGTCTCTGAAGAACTTTGTCGTCGTTGAAAGAGAAAATTGCTATTTAAGTCCTAAAAATGAGTCTGCACTGTGCCATGGAACTTGCCAACGGGTCTTAGCAGTGCTGTTTTGAATAGCCCAGATCTATTTACCTATTTCTAGAGTTTATCAGAAAAACACACAGATTTTCAGAGGAAATTTTAATTTTCTTTTAGGTAAGAAGAGCAAACAGCCAAGCATCATCTCCCAGGAAATCTCATCATGACACATCTCCTATGTGAAACATTTCAATTCTCAGTTCATTTATATGAGCTCCAGAGGTCCTGAAATATGATTATTAAACTTTTTGGCCTGCCTAATTTGCATCTGGAAGAAGAGAATTTCAAGGCTGCAAAAGGAGCCTAGCTGCCACTTACTATTTAAATGGATAATAAATAATTCAGAAAAAAAAACCCCAAAGCCACGTTATGATCTGCTGTGAGGATCAGAACTGTTAGTCTCACCTCAGTACCAGGCAAAGTTATGGAACAGATACTGCTGAGTGCTATCATGCAACACCTATAGGATCTTGGAGTGGCAATAACAACTTTTTACAGTATTCATTAGAATTCTCAAAAGCCAGATCATGCAAAAGATTGTCTCATGCTTTCTCATTGCTGACCTGTTTATCTACAGCATTCTTTAACTGATCAAGAAATTGTAAAAAAGTTTCCGAATCTTCTGGCTTAACAGTTGTAAATGACTGAGTAGGTTTTTTGTTGTTGTTGAGGTGCTGGAACGAGTTCAGAGAAGGGCGACTATGTGCCAAAAAATGAGTGGGAGGGACAGAAGGCCGGCCTGGATGAGCAAAGAGCTCCTGAAAGAACTAGGGGAGAAAAAGAGGATGTTCAGCCTTTGGAAAAAGGGGGAGGTAAGTCAGGGTGTGTTTAAGGAAGTTGCCAAGTCATGCAGGAGAAAAATTAGAGAGGTAAAAGCCCAGATGAAACTCAACCTAGCTGTTTCTGTCAAGGACCATAAGAAATGTTTCTGTAAGTACATTAACAGTAAAAAGAGAGGCTGCAACAACTTCCACTCCTTATTGGATGCAGAGGGAAATATAGTAACCAAAGATGAGGAAATGGCCTCTGTTTTTA
>WEKX01020275.1:3928-14029 GCA_013390025.1 Pitta sordida
ACCTTTTTTTAGAGCAGTTTATTGCTCTAGAAGTAGTTTGTATGTTGTTGTTGTTATTGTTTTCTATTATTCTGAAATCTTCATTTCTCTTTGCTCGTGCTATCTTCCTCTACATTCCTTCTATATTCCTCAGCAGAGACCCTTTGAGAATAGCTGTTTCCATCATCCCTATGGAACCAACTGCCAGACTTTTCCTGCCATCATTTTCCATGTCTGATACTGCTGCTCTGCCTATTCCATTGCAACTAAGCTAATAAAAGAGTAGGTCATGTGACAAGTGCCTTAAATTGACTCAGTTCAAGGCAAGCCGCAGGCATTCAGTGTCTTGCAAAATCAAGACCATAATACGTATATTCTGTCTATGACCTCTGGTAACACAATCCTTAATTTGCTTTATTTTTCTTTTGCAAATGGAAACATAACACATATATTAGATTTTTTCATTTATTCTAGTGCAGTTGCACTGAACAGAGAAAAGAATCGAGCTGGCCAAAATAAAAATGTTAATAATTTTGACAGAAAAGGCTATTTCTAAACATTCTTAATTTAAAAAAAAAAAATACATGGAAGTTATCTGGAAACTTTCATTATTGTTCCATTTTTTGTTTTTGCCTTTTTTGACCATATTTAAGCCATTCTTCTCAGGTGTTTTAAAATTTTTTTTAAAAACGCAGAAAAACACAGGGAAAGCCAAATAGATTAACTTCTTCAAAAACATTCCATTTCTATACACTTGCTTTTTAAATCTCAGTTCAATCTTCATAAAAATGGGATTAATAATTTAACAATTTAACAATTTCTAACTAGTACTTTACCACATTAAAATGATATTCACTAGATACGAAAATAGCATTTAAAGAAAATAATTTCAGAAGTGAATTGTTGAAAGATAGATCAAAACTCCCTCACAGAGGGAAGTGTGGAGGTGGAAGGAGGTGGTTCACAAAGCTCTTCCCTGAACTGAGTAGTTTAGAAGGTGGGCATTATGAAAAGTGCATGTGGCAAGGCAGCCTGAAGACAGAGTAGGTGAACGAATAAGATACTGGTCTTGTTCTACCTGAGTCACAGATGGGTCTTATTATGGCAATAGTAATTTTTTTCCAATACTTTGAGATCTTGCATGTAAACACATGAAAAAATTGGTTTAAATATAAATGACTTGGTAGAAGCA
Source organism: Pitta sordida (assembly GCA_013390025.1). Classification (NCBI taxonomy): domain Eukaryota; kingdom Metazoa; phylum Chordata; class Aves; order Passeriformes; family Pittidae; genus Pitta; species Pitta sordida. The sequence goes on from WEKX01020275.1 coordinate 5,100, forward strand.
ATAAAAACTCTTTCTGTCATCTATAAGCAGATTTATTAAGCCATTTAAATAATAGAATGAAGAAATATGTGCTTTCCGATATGTTACCCCACCTAAGTCATGAGGGGAAAAATAGAGCACTAATGCAGTTAGATGCAACATACTGATGGCACAGTGTATTTTATTTATTGTGCACATGCACTTTTCCCTCTATAAAACAGTAGGGTTGTCTGACTAAATCCATTATGTAAATCTCAGCATCTTTTCACTTGCACTTAGAAACTATTATTTTTCTTTCATCCTTTTATTGTCCCTTTTGCCTGAACTTGATACAATTAATATCCAAGTGCCCTGCAATTCTATAAGCACTACAATTAGGCAGCTGATTCTAAATAAAAATAAAGCATAAATAAGGCACAAAGGTGTTTGTGTGTTTGATATCAGAGATCTTAATTCACACTCAGAATTAAATTATTTAAAACCACTAATAGACCAGGGTATTCAGGAAAAAAAATACAGAAATAAAACTGAACAAAACCAAAATACATACTGTTGGTGGATAGGAAAATAACTGTATTAAGAGCATTGTTGGTACCTCGCTTTTTCTGAAGCAGTTTAAGACCCTATTTTAAGATAAGTCTTGCTGTTGGATTTGACTTAAGAGTTATGTTGTCCTCCACATCCTGCTCTCAGTATTCTTTCAGGGCTGTTGTGCATATAGGATCAAATTTCCAGGATAGTTTGTCTTATGTAGCTGTAATAAAGCTAAAGAGCTGAGAAATATGTTTGAAAGTACATATAACCAGGAACTTACATGTTTGCATTCTTTCCTCTTCAGCAGCATTTTTGGGGGTACATATAGTTAAGGGTGTCCTTGAAGCTTTTGGAAAGAGCTGAAGACAGCTTTTTCAAAAGTACCTAAATGACACCTAAATCAAAACCGGTTAAACTCAAAGTCTAGGTCCCATTTTCAGAATCAATTTAGAAACGTCATTCAAACATTTTAAGAGCATAGAAACAACTATCGGTGGTCAGAATGAGCGTCTTTTTCGGGTTTTAGCGTTTCTCTAGAGTGGCTTAATCTGGAAGCCTAAGGAAAAGTATCAACTAGTGTCAAGCAGCTCCGTGACTCCTGAAATATTTTCTTCAATGTAAGGTAATCTTTCAAGGAAGTCATTAAGAACAGTGCTCTGGCTTAACAAGTTCCCATATGACAACTGAGACTTAGCAACTGAGAATGGAATCGTAGGCTGGTCTGGGTTGGAAGGGATCTTAAAGATTACCTAGTTCCTACTCCCCTGCCATGGGCAGGGATGCCACCCACTGGATCAGGTTGCTCAGGGCCCCGTTTCTATTACTTTTGAACACTTCAAGAGATGGAGCATCCCCATCTTCCCTGGGCAACCTGATTCACTGTCTCACCACCCCCATAAAAGAGAATTGCTTCCTAGTATCTAATCTAAACCTATATCTTTCAGTGTAAAGCTGTTAGCCATTGTTCGATCACTTGTAAAATGTGATCCTTAATCCTTGTATAAAGTACCTCTCCAGCTGTCTTGTAGGCTCCTTTTAGGTACTGGAAGGCTGCTATAAGGTCTCCCCAGAACCTGAATGATCTCATGCGTGATCTTGTCATCCTGTCTCACTGAAAGTGACTAATAAAACTTCTCAGTTTAAATATCAGAGGAAGCCACATGAGGCTGAGGATTAATCTCATGTGTCCCATTATATCTGAAATAACTTCTAGAACTGGGCTCTGTTGGAAAGCTGTATGTAGTTTCAGATGCCAACTAGCTGAAAAATTGGTTTCTGATAGCAAACTAGGCATCTGTCTTTTATTCATCATCATAGATCTCTAACAACGTAAGGATAAATAGCTTTACAGCAGACAAGGCATAGTATCAGACCTTAATCAAAGAAATATTTCAGTATGACAAGCCTACTCACAGAATCATAAGAAAAAATAAAACTAGAAGGTATTTTAAGAGATTGCCTACTTCATCTGTCCCCCATCCTGATGGATGTTTGTCTGAATTGTAATTAAAACTTCCAGCAGCAAGTACTCCACAGCTTCTCTAAACAATCTGTCCCAGAGCTTCACTATTCATTGAGTATATTTTTCCCAATGTTAGACCTATCTATCACTTGCTCCAATTTAGCCCTTTTTTCTTTTTTTTTTCCTAATCTTATTTACTGTAGACTGACAGTATAATTTATTTCTTTATTTGGAGACTGGTATAAAGAGTAAGGTAAAATCTCTTTTCTCCCTTTTTTAGCTTAATAGCCTCTGTTCTGGCATTTAAAACAACTCAGATATAGAGGGTGAAGGGATGGTGTCAGGGGGCATTAGTATCATGGGGACAGCATTTGTATGTGCTTTCCTGTTCTATCTACTTAAATCTTCACATGCAATTCTTGCTGCTGGAATTGATAGTCTTCTATAGATGAAATTTTAAGCAGAAATAACTAATCTATGATTTAGAAAATCCGGCATCTCACAAATAGATGATACATAAAAGTTTCACCTGGCATTGTTGCCAACACAAATATCTTAAGAGCTATATTAATTTGGAAAAAAATATAAAACCAAACTTAGGCAACAGCAGGACTCTATCAGGCAAGTTGAAACATTAGTATTGGTAAAAAAGGTATCTGGAAATGTAATGAACTTCATTGTTATATTAATATTGCATTAACTCAGAGCAGTCAGATACCATTGCTATGGAAATTTGCATATCAGAGATATGCAGAGAATAAAAGATAATTAATTCAAAACTCAGCCAATAGTCTCAACAAGCTTGGTCAAATGATGACTTAGGACACTAAATATTCCATAGTTTCAGTACATAATTACAGAATCACAGAATCAGTAAGGTTGGAAAAGACCATGGAGGTCATCAAGTCCAACTTATCACCTGTTACCTAACCTAGCCAAACCTATCACCTGTTACCTAACCTGTTGCCATCCTGCTACCAACAAACCATCCTACCTATAACACACTACCCTAATATCTCGGTCATGCCACCAAGTAGAGCACCAAAACTTTTCTTAAACACCTCTAGGGACGGTGACTCCACCACCTCCTTGGGCAGCCCATTCCACTGAGACATCACCTTCTCTGTGAAAAAGTTCCGCCTAATGTCCAGTCTAAATCTCCCCTGACACAGTTTAAGACTGTGTCCTCTCGTTCTATCACTTGTAGCTTAAACTGAGGAGCCCATAACTGAACACATACCAGCACATGCATCAGGTGGATGAAAACCACATTGGGATGCAATGTAGAATGACAAATCTTAACACTTTCGTGGTACTGGCATTACCTATTCTAGAATAACTGCAAACTTCATGGCATTAGAGACTGGGTAGTGTTTGCTTTGGCTTCACAAATTAATGATGCTTGTGGTTTCCATAAGTACTGTTCAGTTTACAGCTCAGAAAGCTGAGTAGCTTCCGGGCTAGTAACAGCTATTTACTTCACTTCATAATGGAAGAGATGATGTAGGATGGATTCAGTGCTGTGAATGTATTTGAAAACTCCTTTGACATATCTGGGGACATATTTTCATCTTTTTAAGTGTGTTTATGGGAAACCTTAGTATCTCCAACTTTAAAGTCTCACAGTGGATTTGCTTTTAGAATAAAAAACCATCTGACTTTCATCTGACTAGAAAGAGTATATTGCTTTGTTTCATGAAGAATGTTCTGCTGTGGAAAATCCAGCCTTTGAAAAGTTTTCAGTGACTTATTACTCTCCCTGACTTATATTTATCTCTGTCTATGGGTCTTTCTAACTATTTATCATTTTTAGAGCTCGTTTTGTACTAAGCAAGTAAGTATTTCCTATTTGAACTAGTATATCCTGTCTTCAAGATCTCATTTCCTGGTATTTCTTTATAATATTTTTTAATGTCTACTTTGTCCTCATGGTCAGGTAACTCTGTACTTCTTCAGTGGATATCTGTTTTACTTGATGTGTGACATGGATACCTGCTGGCATACACAACATCACACAATTTATCTCTAGAGGTGGCACATCTTATTTCTTGATAAAACATCGAAGAATTTTTTTCACTTTAACATAGCATCTCCTGAAGGCTACTTTTCCCCTGATATGTAGTTTCATAAACAGTTTCATAGGTAGTTTTTGGTACGGTATTATTCTTAGTGTTCTCTGGGCAGACTTAATTCAAGTCACACACTGCGCGAATGACACGTGACTCTTCCTGTTGCAAACCAGATGCAATGTCTGCTACTAATCCTACAATATCACCACACCATTTCTGGCAGTGTTTGATCCCCACATCTAGTCGCAATAACAAATCTTTCAGCATTGAGTTGGTTACAGCCACTGATCAGATTAATTGGTACAAGCTGCAGCTGAACTCTTCATGAACATTCATATCACCTTTCACACTAATCAGCTTTAAACCACCTGCTCTCTGTAGAAGTTGAACATTTTGATCTACCATAACTATATAGTATGGATAGAAACACACATTCTGATCTCAAAGGTCATGATTTATACCCTTTTGAATGACTGTGAATTTGCCTTGATTCTGTCAGTTACTTTGAAATATCAGAAACCTCTGGAAAGCAATGCAATTGAAGAAAGCTGAAGTCAGCCTGTTCTATGGCAGCATTTTGAGCTTGTTCAGCAAAATGTACTTGCACTTGATCACAGCACAAATACTTCAGTGGCAAGATAATGTAACCATAGGCTCTGTTTAATGATGTAATTTCATTAGGATTTTCCTGTGTTTGAAAACTTGGCACATCATGCATATATTTTGTGATTTTCTGTTTTCTTTTTGGAAAATACCATGAAGCATGAAGAAGCTTGATGCCTGTTAAGCTTGTGTCTAGCTGCTTTTTTTTTTCCAGTTAAAGAATTCCGGCTGTTTGAGAGGTTCATCTGTTTACTAAGTCAAAAACAGATTGCACCCAAAAGCTATTGAGTAGCCAAATTGCCTTGTAACTTCCTTCAGAATTAATGGAGCCATTGAAAGTCATTAAACCAGAATGGGCAGAAACGTGGCCTTATTTTCTAAACTTACACATGTGGAGATCTTGTTGTCACGCCATTTTACAGACAGTAATGGTAGCAGGCAACAGGAATCCATTTTTCTCTGAAAAATAATGATGGAAACAGCACGTACTAACAAATGTAGATGCATTTGGTTTTGGAAATGAAGTTCATTCTGTCACTGCTGCAGGTGATTTGATTTTAGTACCTTTAAAATGTCACAGGATTTAATTCAGTTGCCAAGGCACAAGCATGTAGTCTTTTGAGATGCCTTCCAAAGGCATGGGTCACCATAAGTCTTGTGTTCCACTTGGCAGCCCTATGCCTGTGTCGTCTGTTTCCCAGGGATTCTCACTTGGTGCTGGACACCTGCTTTTTGAAAAGCAAACTATGCCCTATTAAGTAGCAACCATGTAGGATGACATGTTTACTTGCAGTCCAGCTTGAGCATTTAGCTATCTTTCAGCTGTTTGTTTGTGGAGTGGAATGGTAGGAGGTAAAAAGGACACCTACACCTGATCTGTTAATTAGAGAGGCAAGAAACTGCTTTTAGTTTTGCCTGAGTCTAAGGTCCCTGTATCACTGAAAATTTCAAAGAAGGAAAAGTGCAAAATATTATGGCTGTTGAACACTTTTCTAAATTCCTGAGATCTTTCCCGGCAGTCTTTGATTCACATTAGAGGCTGATCAACCATGGAACAATCATAGTTTGCAAGGGCAACCTTTTTTCTCTGCAATGACTTTGCACAGAAGACAGGAGCAAGGAAGAGGTGAGGTACACACTGATGAACACAGGTCTGTTTGCAGCATTAAAGACAACTCTTTTTGTTGAACTTAGATAACTCAAGGAGAAACCCCATCTTCTACAGTTTTTCTTGGTGACTGAGAGCCCACTGAGCAGATGAGCTGCACTTTCAAACTGATGAGATTCTCGGAGTATTGAGCCTGTTCTGGACTGACAAGAAGAAACTGTGAGCTTGTTTATCTGTCTGTCATGGTTTTGGGGTTTTTTCCTCTGGCAGTGAGTGGGTTCATAATTTCTGCCTGGGCCTCCGTCACTGCCATGGAGATCAAGGTCAGGAGCAGAAGGAGATAGAGACACCTCTGTGAACAATATATTTGAGAAAGGAAAAAAAAAAAAGTTAGAAACAAGATGTAGATTGCCAGAGCAGAGCGTGTGTGGGAAGCAGAGAAGCTGAAAGCTATGGGGGCCCACTAGGCTGGCCAGAGAAGGGGTAGGAAGGATTCCAGGCATCTCACTGCTGCTTGTGGAATGGACCATGGTGAAAGCAGACTATCTGCTTGCAAACCTATGGAACAGAGAGAGAGAAACATGGATGCAGAATCCACCTGAGGCCACAACTGAAGATGGAGAATCATGCTGCAAAAACTGCAGATGTTTTGGGAGCCCAGAAACACGGAGCCAGAGCTGAGCTCAGCAGAGATCCTTTGGACAGATGTTTTGTGACAGAATTGCACTGTGGTAGGATCTGATCTATGTACTTTGGGATGGGATCATAATGACGCAGCAAAGCCATACTTAAAAAACTGCATCCTGTGCTGTGACTCTCGGGCAACAGAGAATGGAAGAGCTGTCATCCCTGGGTCGAGATCTCACTTGGGAAAGAGTCATGAAAGACTTTTCCTCTCGTGAGAGAGAGTGAGAGGATTTATGGAAGTGCAGAGAGATGGTTCCTACCCTAAACTGGTCAGAAATACCAACTTGCCTGGATTTACCCCTATCCCTGTTCCACCTTTTCCCCCTGTAGGAAAAATGGAATATGAGACCTGTTGTAAGAGAAGGGGGCGTGGGGGGGAAAAGGTTGCCTTTAAAATGATGCTTCTCACATTAAGCTCTGATCTTGTTAGTTAATAAATAAATCCTTTATATTTCTCACTTGTAGTTTGCCTTGTTTTGCCTGTGATAAGTTTTTTTTCCAGTTTTTCCTCCGGGAGAGGTTGTGTGTGAATCTCTGGCATCCAGCCAGGGTCAAACCACGACACTGTCATTAGGTTGAAAGTGTAGCAAAATGAATGGAATCAAGAGGTAACACCATAGTGTGTCCCAGGCTGAGCAGGGTTTGCTCTCACCAAGCCTTTTCACACTATCACTATTGGAGGCAAGGTACATTATTATCTTCTCTTTCATGTTACCACATTTACCAAAGAACCTGGAAAGGACCTGACCCCTAACCCAGAAGGTCCTATGAATAAAAATAAAATATGATCTGCATTTTACCAGTCTCATGTGTAGCCAAAAACTGCCTCCAAACCATTGTCCACCTCTGTAAGCTCTTTTGAACACAGGCATTATTATTTTACCTTTAGCTCTCAGCTTGTTTTAGTGAATTATCTCAGTGAGATGATAGAAACAAACTTGAAATTAATTTACCTGTTTTCACACATCAGTAGAAGGAAAACATCATACAGATATGAAGTCTTGATCCACAAAGGGGAACTTTTCATTCCTTTGAGAAGTAAGGGAATTCACTCAGTTCCCAAACTTCTGCAGGAATACTTCTTGCAACATGGGTAGTCAGCTTAGACTAGTCCCCCTGGCCCTAGAAATATATGGTTCTATAAAGCATAACTTTCATGAAAAGGTTAATTTCATTACTGTTAATAAGGAAATACATTGGAAAAAATTATATACCACAGTGCTAAGAAATCTACTGCCAAGTAGTTCCTAAATTCAGAGAAAAGCAGAACCTGGATCATCAGATTAAATAAATGTTTTCCGAAAGTCTGAAAAAATTGTCAGAAATTCATTGAAAATACAGCTGAATTAATAGAAAACGCTACTGATGAAGCAGAAGTTGCACTTCCACAGGTTCTTTCTTTGCCTTTCAATGAATATTTTATCTTGTAAAAAGACATTTTGTTTATTAGACAAAAGACATTTGATATTCCAGCTTGTTGTAAAAGAACTTTGCAAAATGAGTTCTGAAAAGACATTTGTCACCTTCTCTGACTTCCATCATATAGTTCATATAGTCTGTGGCATAGATGTAAAGTTCAGTTTAATAGAAAAGGATTCAGCTTCTTAACTGCCACAAATACTAATGAAAATCTTTTGGCTGCACCTCTTCCCGCAAATTGAAAAGTTTGTATTTAAAGGTCAGAGGGTTTCCTTGGCATTTGAAGACAATTAAATGCATTCCCATGGCACTATTTATTCTGCCATAGATCAAGTTGTTGAGACTCAAAAGTCTTCTTAGTTGCATTTATTATGATTTATAAAGAACAGAAAACTACACGGGCTGTTTAAATAGCAAAAATCCAGTCAGATTCTCCTGAACTCTAGTCTGGAAATACTAACCACAAAAGCAAACTGACACTCTATAAAAGATGAGTGACTCAGAAGTTCTAAGCTTCCAAGTTTGCCTGAAATACACGTGTGGTTTTGAACAAGTTTCTATCTGTCAAGCTTGTTTCTACCGCGAAGCAATAGGAAAGCCAACAAAAAATGTCGAGAAACTCACGGCACTCTAATGCTGTGACATACGTAGAAGAAAAAAAATCACAGAATCACAGAATCACAGAATACAATGAGTTGGAAGGGACCCACAAGGATCATCTAGTCCAACTCACCATCTAAGGCCGGAAAGAGATCAAATGCACACCTCAGAGTGGTAAACATAAACCTAGCTCCCTCACAGGCGCACTGGCCACTCCGAGCCAGAAGGGACCCACAGGACCATCCAACCCAACACCCCACAGCTAGACCATGTCACTAAACTCCTCGTCCAGTCTTCTCTTAAACACCTCCAGGGACGGCGACTCCACCACCTCCCTGGGCAGTCCATTCCAATAAGCGATCACTCTCTCTGTGAAAAACTTCGTCCTAACATTAAGATTAAACCTCCCCTGGCGTAGCTTGAGGCCATGCCCTCTCGTTCTGGTGTCGTCAGCCTGAAAGAAGAAGTC
>WEKX01020275.1:14067-40076 GCA_013390025.1 Pitta sordida
CCTGTGGGACTCCACTAGTGACTGGCTGCCAGATGGATGTGGCACCATTCACCAGCACTCTCTGAGTTCATCCGTGCCACCAATTTCTAACCCAGCATAAAGTGTTTCCATCCAGTCCATGCTCTACGAGTTTCTCCTGAAGCTTATTGTGGGAAACCGTGTCAAAGGCTTTGCTAAGGTCCAAGTACACAACATCCACAGCCTTTTTGTCATCAACCAGTCGAGTCACTGGATCGTAAAAGGAGATCAGATTGGTCAGGCAGGACCTGCCTTTCCGAAATCCATGCTGACTGGATCTAATGTCATGACCGTTTTGTAGTTACTGCATAATAGCACGCAAGACTATCCGTTCCATAAAGCCAATGGTGACACCACTGAAAGTGGGTTTGAGTTTTTGGGTTGGAGTTTTATGAAAGAAATTGCTTTGTCCTCCAAAACATGCTGAGGTAGACTGTTGCAGAGAAAAGGATGACACAAAAGCCCCTGTGCTCTCAGGAACTGAATGTGTCCTATAATTTGAAATGGTCATTTATCTGGTTCGGAAGGATTTCTGACTACTGTCTTCAGAGGAGTTGTGAAAGGCATGTAATAGTTTCCTCTTCATTGAAACAATTACATATTTTATGACCTATTTTATGGGTAGCTCCCATTGGTGTCATCCAATTCACAGCAACCCTCCTAAGATGAGCTGTCTGGTCCAAAAGAATTGGAACAAGAAATGCAATACAATATTTTCTATTATTTTTTCACAGCATTATCCTACAATGTCTGTCCCGGCACAGATTTAATGCTGTTTTCTTTAGATAGCTGTAGGAGGAGACTGGTTCTGTCTTTCACAAATGTTATAAAAAAGAGTTACAAAAATACAATTCTCTTAAAGGCATCCTACCAACATCTGTATTATATGGCCACATGCTGTATTAAAAATGATAACACTTCCTGAAGAAACAAGAAAAAAAAGTAGGGTAATTGGATTTTCTTCACCTTGTCAGAAACATACCACTCAACACCAGACACTAAATGTAAGAGATATCACTGCTTAGTAAATCATGGTAATTCAGCAGCTGACCTAAAAGACCACTTGACTATGAACAATAGGTATCTGTTAAGGATTTATCACTGCTCCTGATTATAGTACCAAAGCCTTTCTTAGAAAAAATCACAAACACTTAAGGAGAGCAGGCATTTCCTTTTGTTATCTGGATTTATATTCATTTAACTCCACTAATCTTAGAAGAATTATCCACGATTTATAATAACAAGAGATAAGAATCATCTTTATGTTAAATCTTTATGTTAAATGTTTAGTGACCGTATCATGAGGCTATTTTAAACTGAGTGTAAGGACACCCAATATGTTCGATTTGGGCATAAATACCAATTAAAGACAAACCAGCACACATTCTTGTTGAAAATTGACACAAGGAAAGATGAGCTTCATTAACTGAAGGTCTAAGGTAATAAATGGTGGACAGGGCTGAAAATTATTCCTTCATTAACCAGACAAATCACAAGTACAAGAAATCTTGTTCTATCCACTAGACAGATGCTTTTGTTAAAATTTGGATACCAAAAAAATTTCCCTCACAAAAAACAAGAGTTTGTTCTCCAATAACTTGTACTTGAAAAATAAGTATTTGTTATTCTTTTATTTGCATTCTGTTGATGTAAAATTAGGCAAACTTTACATTTCTTTGTAGCAGTTTCTCTTCTGCCTTTAGTGTTGATTTTCAAATGCAATGATTTTTTTATTTTGTATTTTCTCCTATTATTTCTTATCCTTTTATCCCATACTTCTTTCTTTTCTGTGTCCTTAACTCTCACTCTGTTTACCATTCTTATATTTGCCAGTTAGACTGGTGGATTGCACAGGAATAGAAGGAATGAAGGTGAAGAAAAATGAAAAGTATGAGAAAAGAAAAACTGAGAAGAAAAGACAACCAGTATTATAGTGTAAGTTAGGAAAAAAATCCATCTTTTTAAACAAAATGCCTATTCTCCTGAAAAAATTAGTCAGCTCTACTTTTTGAAGTCCTTTAACTCCAGTTTCTTTGTTCTCTATGTCACTATAATGTGTACCATAACCATAAACTCCAAAAGGGAGTGAGTGCTGGGGTAGGCAAACAGAGAAGACCTGTCATTCATTGCTGCTGGCTAGGTTACAGGCCTCATTCCCTTCTTGGCAGCACATCCCACACTGAACACACTACACCATGTAAGAGAACTGCCAGTTCATGACAATTGTCATGACTGTGATGATTATAGTGGAGTCAGCAGACACGAAGTCATCCTGAGACTGCTCCAAACCCTTCCTTTCCAAAGTGATCAGTTACTTAGAGCCAGCGCCAACATTTTTGCATCAAATCTGAGTTCCTACACTATTTCCTCCCTTGTGCAGTTCCCTTCACAAATGTTATATAATATTAAAAATATTAAACTGCTGAATAACATTAGGCACCTAGTATTACTCCCACTGGAAATACATGCCTCCTCTTGGGTACTTAGGAAAGCTCCAGTTAAGAATGCTGTGGCCACTCAAGTCAGCTGCTTCTGAACTTCCAGGGTGTGTTAGCTCTTTTTAATCACCAGGGACTACAACTTCTTCAATTTTACTCTGAATTCATATCTTCAGTACTGTGAGTTATTTATATGACAAGTTTGTTCAAGTGAATTTGATTTGCCATTGAAGTGTTGAAAATAAACTTACAGATGTTTGGCAAATTAAGCTTGACCTTTCAAATCTTTGGAATATTGTACTCCATACTACAGCTCCATGGCATGTCAGCTCCAGCTACTGATGATGTGTAAGCAGAGATAACAACAACTATTTTAACACAATGCTCACAGAATGCTGTAGTTTATTTATTGACATCTACTATTAGTTTAGTTGTTTTTCTCTGTGACATATCTGCATAGACAGCTGACATATCCACATCAGCATTTATGACAAATGGCAGTGAAGGTAAGTAGCCATGATAAGAACATCCAACAGAGTGGACACAGATGCAAAATGTCAGCTTTCCCATTCTGAAGTGGAGAGGCTCTGTTTTAAAATGTAAAACATTCAGAATGATAAAAATCCACAAGAATATGTTAACTAAATGCCTAGGCTTGATTTAGTTTGTATCAGTCAGCGGGTTTTCTACCCTTTATCACAGTGTACTTATCAATATTTCATTTGAGCATTACTGCTCAGACTTAATTGGCAATATGACTGAATGATCAGGGCTAGTGATGTCAGAAGAACAGTATAAAGCCCTTGGATCAGTAACAGTAGAAATTATATCATCAGTAACTGCAAAAAAACCTTTTATTGTTTTATAAGACAACATATATGAGCTCTAAGCTTCTAAGCAGCTCTGATGAACTTCTGTTTCTGATCCAAAACTTCAGAATGTCCTTTTTTGCCTCTGCTCTTATGTGATAGTGGAATGAGAGTTTTTATATTGATCCTGAAATAATGCTCATCAAGAGGTTGGATTTAGACCGAACTCTCATGATGCAAACCAGAGGCAAGCTTCAGCCCACTGAAGTCAGTATAAAGAGTCTAATTGATTTCAGTGGGCACTGTATTGTATCAAAAAACACACATATCTCTCTAGCATAGATAAGAAAACTTGGAAAACAACTAAACCTATGAGGACTTAAGGAGCTAACGGGCCACTTTCCCACGATTACTATTTTCAGTTTATACAGTAGTGGTAGGTTATGGGATAGACTTGACACTTGGCATTTTCTTCTTCTCTGTGTCTTTGCAGAATTATGCCTGACAACCTCAGGCTGTCACTGGGGTTTCTGCAGAGGGCAAAGCAGAAGAAATGAACACAGGAAAAATGAAAGGTGATTTCGGCAGACAACAGAGTCCTATTAGGCTGTCAAAAGAATTTCTGCTTGAAGTATTTTTGCCACCATTCTTGTCAGCTTCAGGTTGGCATCTTCGGAGTTTACAGAAGTCCTTGTCAGAATAATACAAGCAGAATTATAGAACGAGAAATGAAGGAGACAACGCAAAAAGAGAGATTTATCTTTAATTGCAAAACTGCGGTTTCTGTTTCAATGTTTTATGTGCTAGTTAGCCTCAGGCTGACATTTGACCATTGCAGGTGTCTTTTAGCACAGCTAGACTACAGAAGCAGATGGAAAACTGAGGGGGGAAGAGTTTCTTGGGCACTATCAGGAGTTAGGATCTTTCTCTGTGCAGATAAATTAATGTTCATTGGAAAATCCTCCCCAAAGGATATAGGATAGTTAGGAGTTCTTTTTTTGTTGGTTTTGGTTGGATTTTTTTAAGTACTTCTGGACTTCTAGATTATCTATCTGTGCGATGTTCCATGATATGCTTGAAATCTTTCTCTTTTTTACAATTCATTCAGGTAATTACAAGTCCCAGTGGACAAGCTTTGTAGGTCATCCCAGGCTCCAGAATATTTGGAAACAACTGTAACATCCTTCATTTATATGGGATTCTTTGGATTTTCCCAGCCTGCACTATTTTAAAGACACTATATCTTGCAAGGGCAAGGGGCTGACACAGTCAATAATCCAGATTCTTTACTCTGTATTCAAGGTAGATGAGAGATAATAAGCAGAAAAATGAAGCAAACACAGTAGGAGATACGCCTCAATGAGAAAGAAGCTCCTGACAAAAAGCAAACATGAAAGGGAAACACAGAAGAAATGGAAGCAGTATCAGGTGAGTCAGAGAAATATGGAGTCTGCGAAGACAGAAATGAGCGTAGAAAAACAAAAATCCACGTGTATTTGAACCTGCAGAAGGAAGAAGATGTGAAGGGCAAAAAGAAGGGATTCCACAGGTATATCTTAAGCAAGAGTAACATCAGGGAAACTATGGGCCCATTGTTGAATAGTGCAGGAAAGAGGATGATCAAGACAGAGATTCCCAAGATCTTCTTAGCATTGATCTTTACAAGGAAGATCAGCCTTCAGGAATCTTACGTTTGTGAGAGCAGAAGGAAAGTCTGGAGCAAGGCAGAATTGCTCTTGATGGATGAGGATCCAGTTAGGGGACAAATTGAAGATGCAGAAGTCCATGGGACTGGTGCTCCCACAAGCACTGAGAGAGCTGGCAGATGTCACCAAGAAGCCACTCTGAAAGTCATAGCAAATAGGTGAGGCCTCCTGAGAACTGGAAGAAAGCAATGCCTCTTCTATCTTCAAGTAAAGCAAGAAGGAGGATTATGGGAAGTAAAGCCTTTTCAACATCACTTTGAATCCAGGGAAGGTGCTGAAGGAAGTAATCCTGAAATAATTTCCAAATATACTGGGAACAAGAAGTTGACTCGTCACAGTCAGCATGTATTTATGAAGGGCCCCTGAGCAATGTGGTCTAGCTGGTCCTGTTCTGAGCCAAGTGGCTGGGATAGGCAATATCCAGAAGTCCCTTAGTTATTCTATGATTCTGTGATCCTTTGCTTAGGATATTAATTCCCACAAGTTCTTCTTCCTAAAAAGAATCATAACAATTACTGTTCCAGTTTTGTCTTGAAAATTGAAAGGAAAATCCTCAGAGATCACTTCACCTGAGTAAATTTTAGTTAAATTTTTCAAAGGAAGTGTATCTCACAGCTCTGTCAAAAGAGATATAGTCAAAATATTTTTTTTACATTGTCAATACAGAACCTCCTCAAAACTAAATATGAACCCCACAGGGGTCAGTGTTAGGCCCAGCATTGTTCAACATCTTTATTGACAATATGGACGAGGAAATTGAGTTCATCACCAGCAAGTTTGTGAATGTTCCCAAGCTGGGGGCAAATGTTGAACTGCCAGAGGGTAGGAAGGCCCTTCAGAGGGACCTTGACGGGCTACAGAAATGGGCAGACTCCAACAGTATGAGNCTGCCCAGGGAGTTGGTGGAGTCGCCATCCATAGAGGTGTTTAAGAGAAGACTGGATGAGGAGCTCAGTGACATGGTCTAGTTGGTGGGGAGTTGGACTAGATGATCCTGTGGGTCCCTTCCAACTCAGAATAACCTGTGAACAGGGAAGAAAATCAGGCAGTAATCAACAGAATTCAAGAAAATAAAGATAGCCCTGAAACAAGTCCAAAATGTGATTAGGTCCAGAAATCTTCGAAGATACTCAAATATAATCGAGAGTGAGACAGCCTGCTGAAATCTACAGATCATGTTCACTCAAACAATTTTTTTTCTTCTTCATGTGATTCTAGGAAGGAAGTGTAATTTCTAGCTATGATTATTCTCACATTGCCCAGAGATACTATTTTAGTGAGCACAATATTGGAGACATTCTTTACATAATACTGAGAGAGCAAACTTTCATTAGTTCAGTCTTATTTCCCTCTAGGTTGTCCTTGGTCTGCATCCATCTCTCCACCCAGTGAGATTTAATATTCCAGTTTTCGCAACAATGTCTAAAATTGCATGATGATGACCCCACACACTTACCTGATTCATTCCACTGAGTTGATATTTGTCTCTTGAGGAAATGAAACTTGAACATTACTTTACTGAAGGCAAATGGGGTTTTTTAATACATTTTTAAACTTATCACAACAGGGTTTTTATTACTTAAACATTCCAAGAATGTAATAACTATTCCCCTCTGAGAGTCATAGCTACCATTTCCAAGAGAAGTCAAATATTTGCACTGGCACCACTGCTGACCCTTCTCTCCCCAGTCTTCTATTAAACCAACACCAATCCTTGAGGGACACCACTAGTGACCGGTTGCCAACTGGATGTGACACCATTCACCACCACACGCTCGGCTCGGCCATCCAACTAGTTCCTAACCCAGCACAGAATGCTCCTGTCCAGGCCCAGGCTGCCAACCTGTGCAGGAGTATGCTATGGAAGACTGTGTCAAAGGCTTTACTCAAGTTTAGGTACACTACATCCACAGCCTCTCTTATCTACCAGTTGAATTACTTGGTCATAAAGGGAGATCAGGTTGGTCAGGCAAGACCTACCCCTCCTAAATCCTTGCTGGATAGGCCTAATCTCCGGGTCATCCTGCATGTATTGAATGATTGCACCCAGGATGATCTGCTCCATAACTTTACCTGGAAATCAGGTCAGTCTAACAAGTTGTGAAGGTTTGAGGTAAACTGGGGGCTGAGCCAAAAAAAAGCACCCCTCCCCCTCACCAGGTTCAAAAAAAAGTAAAGGGAAGCATAGAAAACATAAACTATTCACTTTAGTAAACACACAACCCAGGATACAACAGTATTAAACACCAAAACCTATTGTTATGAGAGAAAACCTGAGATATCTCACAAATCCTTATATACTGCAGCTGTGGGAAAGTGTGTTAATGAGCCCAAAGGCTCAACAGCTGTGACCTGGGTATTCCAGAGGGTATTGCTGGAAACTTCCTCCTCAAGCTGCTGCTTCTGTTTTTTTCCACCTCCAGATAGAGAGAGAAAATGACCTTGGTCACTAAGGATCAGTATCCACAACAAAATTCTCTCATAGACTTAAGCCAAAGCACAAAGATATGGAATATATATACACAACGGAATCACCCTAGAACACAGGTCTGTAATTTCCCGGATTGTCCTTCCAGCCCTTCTTGTGGATGGAGGTCACATTGGCCAGCTTCCTGTCACCCAGGACTTCACCTGTGAGCCAAGATTGCCAATAAATGTTGGAGAGTGGCTTAGCTAGCTCATTTGCCAGCTCTCTCATCACCCTGGGGTGGATCCTATCTGGTCCCATGGATTTATGAGGATCCAAGAAGATCAGCAGGTCTCTAACCTCTTCCTCCTGGATTACAGGAGGACTATACTGAACCCTGACCCCATCTACCAGTTCAGATGACCAGTTGTCCCATAGACAATCTGACCTACTGCTGAAAACAGAGGCAAACAAGGCATTATGTATCTCTGCCTGATCCTCATCTTTAGTTACTATATTGCCCTCCATATCCAATAAGGAGTGGAGCTTGTTGTTGCCCCTCTTTTTGCCATTAATATACTTATAAAAACACTTTGTATTGTCCTTCACAGAAGTGACCAGTTTAAGTTCCATCTGGGCTTTTGCCTCTCTAACTTTCCTCCTACATGACCTAACAATGTCTTTAAACATAACCTGATTTTCTCCCCCTTTTTCCAAAGGTGTTACATCCTCTTTTTTTTCCCCTTAATTCCTTCAGAAGCGCCTTACTCATCCAGACCGGTCTTCTGCCCCTACAGCTCGTCTTACGGCACATTGAGATAGCCTGTTTCTGTGTCTTCAAGATTTCANCACATTGGCCAGCTTCCTGTCACCCAGGACTTCACCTGTGAGCCAAGATTGCCAATAAATGTTGGAGAGTGGCTTAGCTAGCTCATTTGCCAGCTCTCTCATCACCCTGGGGTGGATCCTATCTGGTCCCATGGATTTATGAGGATCCAAGAAGATCAGCAGGTCTCTAACCTCTTCCTCCTGGATTACAGGAGGACTATACTGAACCCTGACCCCATCTACCAGTTCAGATGACCAGTTGTCCCATAGACAATCTGACCTACTGCTGAAAACAGAGGCAAACAAGGCATTATGTATCTCTGCCTGATCCTCATCTTTAGTTACTATATTGCCCTCCATATCCAATAAGGAGTGGAGCTTGTTGTTGCCCCTCTTTTTGCCATTAATATACTTATAAAAACACTTTGTATTGTCCTTCACAGAAGTGACCAGTTTAAGTTCCATCTGGGCTTTTGCCTCTCTAACTTTCCTCCTACATGACCTAACAATGTCTTTAAACATAACCTGATTTTCTCCCCCTTTTTCCAAAGGTGTTACATCCTCTTTTTTTTCCCCTTAATTCCTTCAGAAGCGCCTTACTCATCCAGACCGGTCTTCTGCCCCTACAGCTCGTCTTACGGCACATTGAGATAGCCTGTTTCTGTGTCTTCAAGATTTCATCCTTGAAGTACATCTAGCTTT
Source organism: Pitta sordida (assembly GCA_013390025.1). Lineage (NCBI taxonomy): Eukaryota > Metazoa > Chordata > Aves > Passeriformes > Pittidae > Pitta > Pitta sordida. Next base: position 22,976 of record WEKX01020275.1, read on the forward strand.
CCTCTACCCCTCTTACTTTTAAGGGCTATTTCCCAAGGTACCCTCCTAATTAATTCCCTAAATAATCCAAAGTTCGCCCACTGAAAGTCCAGTGTGGATGTTCTGTTCATGTCCTTCCTTGATTCACTGTTTATTGAAAATTCAATTATCTCATGGTCACTGCACCCCAGGCAGTCTCCAACCACAACCTCACCAACCAACCCTTCTCTATTAGTGAACAGCAGGTCAAGCACAGTCCCACCCCTGGTAGGTTCACTCACCAGCTGTGACAAAAAGCAATCCTGAATATACTCTAAGAATCTTTTGGACTGCCCCCTCTCAGCTGTGTTAAGTTCCCTACAGATATCTGGCAGATTAAAGTCTCCTAAAAGAATAAGGGCAGCTGACCTTGAGACAGCCTTGAGCTGCATGAAGAACAATAGATCTACCTCTTCTTTCTGGTCAGGTGATCTATAACAGACTCCAATCAGGAAGTCCAACTTGTTGAAAACCCCTCCTTCTATGGAGTCATCCCTAATATCAAGAGCATCTAGAGTCTCCCTAATATAGCGGGCTACCCCTCTGCCTGTCCTCTCACAACTGTCTCTCCTGAAGAGCTTGTAGCCTTCCATGGCAGCACTCCAGTTGTGAGAGTCATCCCATCACATTTCCATAATAGCAACTATATCATAGTTCTCTTGCTGGGCCAGGACTCCCTGCTCCTTTTGTTCGTTGCCCATACTGCATGCATTAGTGTATATGCACTTCAGTTGGGATACTGACTTTACTCTTGATAAAGTCTCAGCCTCTTCAGACTCACCTCTGGTGAGCCTGGTTCCCTTCCCCTTTGGACCTAGTTTAAAGCCCTCTCGATGTATCCAAGGTGCCCTTTGAAGTAACAATCACTGGATTAAGCTATTAATCTATAAAATATTTCATCAATTGTATGATGTGATGTGTTATGATAGGACTAAGCACAAACTCTAAGCCCCTTACCACACTGATTTCAAGACATCTAGATACACAGATGGCCCAGGACACTGCTCCTTTGTTGACCAACCAGAACACCTACCTGGCTGTGGGCTCTCAGGACAGACACTTTCCCTGTGGCCTCTGAGAGCTGGAAACCCCAGCCAAAATCGACTTGGAGTCCAGCCATAGCTTGTTCACTCCCCAAATATCCACACCATGGGAGACTGCCTGCTTAGACCTTGACTCTTTAGAAAGCATAAAACTCACAAAAGTTTCATCCTGTCTTGCAAGGTCTCCCTTGGTCTTTAATTTTTATTGTTTCTTTATTCATTTGCCATACCAGCTGCTGGTGCTCATTCCCAACTATGACCCCATCCATCTAGCTTTATAGTATACTTTCTTCTCCCCTCCCGCACACAGCCTAATCCAGGTATGCATCACTTGCCTCTTTACCTGATTCTATCTACCAGCACATGACAATGGAGATAAATATGATTTCACAAGGTTGAATCCCACATTGGGCTACCTGCAACAAGACGCTGATTATCTAGTATTGTGTCCCATTGTAGTTAATGGCAAAACCCACCCTGAATACAACACATTCAACCTAGGGGAGGATCACACCTCTATAAAAAAGAAACAGATGGGCTTTGTTGAGAAAAGAAAAAAAAGTGAGAATACTATTGCTGTAATTCTTCCTATGCTTTGTATTACTTGCAAAATGCCTGAAGGCTTCCAGAGATCTTGCAATTATTAGAGTAGACAACAGTAAGATATATTTATGTGTTACTTAGAAAGACAAATGTTTTAAATTTTTAAAAATAAATCTTCCATATCTTTTAACACCTGCAAGCATAATTTGTGTGGTTCCACGCATCACAATATTTCTTCCTTTCTATTAAGCCTTTAACTGCATGAAACATAGTATATAATCCAACTTGGCTTTGAAAGCAGTGCTCTGAGGTACTGCCCCTTGGCTTTTTCCGTCTTATCCAATATGTTTACCAAGACCTGTTCTCACTGCAATTTTGTGTTTCATTCATAAAAAATTACAGTCAGTTTGCTCTGACTGATTTTTGTTTGCAATTGTCAGCCAGGCTGAAGTTTTGAGCTTCTCACAGACATTTCATCATTTCAAAGCAAAGGTCAATGGGAGGAGCTGGGCCCTCAGACTGGCAGTGGCTTAAATACTTTTGTCATCTTTGGTACTCACCACTTGCACAGGAGAGGCTGAAAACGAACAATAAAGATATTTTGCATAATAATTTTTAAAAAAAATTTAAATCCCAATATACATATTCTAAATAGCAATTGTATTATTCCAAGAAAGAGGGCATCACAAGATACTTGTCAGTAAATTTAAAATACAAGTTAATGGAGGTTGTAACCGTAGGGTAAGCAAAAGCAACTATTTATATTGCCAGTCCAAATGAGAGGCAACAACCAGGTTACACTTTTAAGGGACTGGGTGTAAAGATAAATGATGTAAACTTGATGCACAAGAAAAGAAGTAGTACAGCATATGATTTTGTTTAGAGTAAGAATTAAATATACAAAATATTGTAGCAATATGACGGATAATTTATTCCTTTGACCTCATTTGTTGGCTGACATTCAGTCATACAGAAAAGAATTTGCAAGAACATTAGAAAATCAAAAAAGTTAAAAGTTAAGACATTCTTGGATATGGCATACACAAATATATCCCAATATCACTTGCATTTCAGCATTTCTTGTAGTTTCAGTAATATGAAAGACATTAGAAGGCAGCTTCGCTATTCTTCCTTCTGAAGCATTGTATAAAAGTACAAGTGATTTTTAAATGGAAGTTATATATTAATATTTAGCTTTTTTTTTCTTGGCCATGAAATTCATGAGTCCTAAGACTGAGGGACACCTCAAACAATGTACTGCAAAGGGAAAGCATTTGCATTCAGTATTTGAACTGTCTCTTCACAATGCTGTATATGAACAAGGAGACCTCGGAATTACTCCCATAGAACAAAACAGAAAAACAGCTCATACATCATTTCTTTAACTCAAAAAAGGTTTCGTGTTCATTAGTGTCTTAATTCAGCATTCCAAATCAAAATCATAATTAAGACATCTAGGTCTGTAGAGATAAATTTCTTTCTAAAATAAAGAATAGATCTGGAAATGTTGTAAAATCCTCTTTACTATAGTGGTGAGTGTCCCCTCTGCTCACACGGGAGACCAGGGTTTGAGTCCCCACCACCAGGCAGTGGTGCCATTTAAGCGTTGGAATCGATGATCCTTGTGGGTCCTTTCCAACCCAGAATATTCCATAAAATCTGTGATTACATTTCTCCTTTTCCTCGCTAGGCTAGATAGTGGAAAAAAGCACAGAAATTAATAGCATATCAAAATACAATGGTTCTCTCTGAATGCAATGAATAAAACCATGACCTTCATTTCTAATTTGATTACAGGAAAACAGAGACTTAGAGAACGCAGTTTGTTATAAGTGGCAGTTGGTACATTGCAACTAAATACTCGGTAGGCTGATTTGGTTTAGGTTACAAATGTCCCTTTTACACCGGGCAGGGGGATGTCATTAAAAAATGGATGCCCAAATGTTTAGATAAAATCCATATTTATAATTTTATTTCATGAATGTTAAGGTGTACTTCTATTAGTTTTTACAAAATTACCCAGAGTTGCTTGTCAGTGATTTTGCAAATTTTGCACACTGTTGTACTATCAACATAAGTGCATTATTTTGATTGTATGAGACACTATCATACATAAGTGTCAAAATACAAGTATTTGAGTTTTTTCTGGAAAGCGCCTGGAAGATTATAAAGTGAAATGTATACTGTGACATGTGCAAGTTGAATTCTCTTTTTGCATTTTCTAAAGAACAGTGAGTGCTTTATATTTTCTTATCTTTATTGTGTCTCAGCCATAAATCTTCAGTTGAATTATAGTTTGAGATGTTAGCATTAATATGTTAATTACTTGAACATCAGTTTTTTACATATATGTAGTATTACAGCTACCAAATAGCAAAAACTGTGTATGTATACTAATGTACTTTTTCTCAGATTCCTCTATTCTTCTAATCTTATGAATATCTTTGAACAGAAACTTTATTTTTAGCAAGAACATGTTCTTCTAGAGGTTCTGCTTGTTTAGGAAGGTATTGGTGTAACTAGAATTTGGACTCCTTTCAGTTTCAAAGAGATTTTATCAGAGAGATTCTAGAAATCATATGATACTCAGTAGACTAAACGTACCTTTATTACAAACTCAGGCACATTTTACATGGGTGTAATTGAACTTTGTTTTTATATGTGTGTTGAATAGCTTCTAATCCTCTCAATGCTCTATGTATCCTACATGGTCAAAAATAACCTGTGGATGTTTTACCAAAAACATTGCTGCAGTGAACTGACTAGCCTTTTCTCTGTTGACATCTTCCTCTGCATAAAACTACTCCTTCTCTCCCTCTTTTCCACAGAAACAAATCCTCCACTCCTCATCCTTCTCACAGCACCCCAGATATATTGTATAATACCATGAATATACATACTTTGATAAAGGGCACACACACATCAAAAAAGAAGGCAGCGTAGGTAATGGGAAGTGTGGCGGAATAGCTTTTTAGGGGAAGAATTAAAAAAAAACCCTACCACATAGACCATGACCACACAGCCTAGAAAAGAGGTAAGTGAAATAAAGCCTAAACCCAAAGTCTGTATGACTGAAAAGACAACTGTTGTAGCTTTTGACACAATAGCCAAGAACACACAATCGACTGATTAGACACCAGTTATACTCCATGCATAACTAAACTGAGAAGATCACTTCCAATGTAAAAACTAATTATGGGCTTAAAAGTAGACAAATAATGGAGGGCTGGCTTAACTTGTAATTGTTAAACATAGCAGTCTTACTAAAACCTCAAGAAAAACCTATGGCACAAACTGCTGGGAACTGAGCAAAGACCAAGGCAAGAAACACTGCATATTTGCTCAAATCCAGGGCATCTGCTTTATGCAATTGCAGAAGGCAGGGTTTGCAGTTGGATAGATCTTTGCTCTAAAGGAGCAGGGCAAACATTGCACTCTTGTGTTAACCCGTAACTGACTAAGTGCTTCTGCTGAGACTTGTTTAAATTCTAAACAGTATGTAAAGCAGCCACCTGCTTCTCTTTTCACCATAATGGTTCTGATGACAATTGGAAGACTCAAAACGAGCCAGATTATGTTTTATGCCTTTCCCTAGAGGCCCTTTCTTTTCAGTGCAATAGTACTCTGTAGCCTATTATGATGTTCCCATCTGTCTTAGTCATTGTGCAGCCAAGCTATTTGTATTTAGCTCCTTAACCTTTCCTCATGAATCAATTTCTCTAACTCGGTAAACAACACTGTCTGACAGAGAAAGAAAGTAAATCTTGGATTTTGAAATAGGACTTCAGACAACAACTTCTGCAACAAGAGATGCAGAAATTCTCTAGGTCCCTTGTACTACCTTTGTTTGAATAAACTTGAATATTTACAGGGGGGAAAAAATGAAGCAAAAAGGATTGATAGTGTATGGGGAAAAAATGGGCACTGGATAGGAAAGACCACTGAAAAGTCCACAAGAAAAAAGGCAGGATTACGATATGTTTTATTCTTTCATGGTGGATTATGAAAACTGTGCATCCACCCTTTTGTTCTTGTTCCTAACATCCTGTTACAAACTTTGATTTTGACTTTGATTTAACCAAAACTGTTGTTGGAATATTCAATTTAATGTTCATTTAGTGAACATGTAGAGTCTAGTTAGTTATAAGGATTATAACTGTGCTGCCAAAAAATGAGTGACAGCATTCAAGAAAATTTTGGAATCATGCTGAAAGCCAAAGACAGGTAAATGGACTAACAAGTATTTGTCACTGACCAGTATTGCAACTAGTCATTTTTGAAGCATTAATGAAGATCAGTAGCTGTTGCAGTTGCTTCTGACTTTCTCAAGCTTTATTTTTTCTGCAATCATGTTCTTAGTAGTTCTCTGCTTGAGGGCTGCTTTTGTAAAACTTAAGTAAAAAACCCTCACCCTATTAAGTTCCAAACTGAATTAAGAAAATGGCATAAAATTGCTCTGAAGAAATTCCTTGTGTTTGAAGCAAGACTATTTGCCCAGATTATGTTCATGGTTGTTTCAACAGGGTGAGATCTTATGGAAAGAGAAGTCATAGTCTGTCACAGAATGTATTTGGTCATCTTCTCAAGCTAAAACTCTCACAAGAAGTAAGAGGCATGTATGTTCAGGATTTCTTGTGTGCAGCCCAGGGGACAAGGGACAAGAGGTATTGTGAGTCCTCACTATGTCCTTTGGCTTCCTCTTGCATGGTCATGACAGGTTGGTGTTTGTGCACACATTTTAAGGCTCCCTTTACAATCCAAATTATCACTGTGTGGTCTCATGGCATTACTTAACTCATTCTCCATAAATCTTAGACAAGGTTGCCAGGGTCTGCCTTTGCTTGCTTCTTCTGCATATCTTTTTGGTTACCAGTATATTTTTGGCTCTATTTTGGTTTGGTAGAGAAGAGCATGTGCAATGTGACTATTGACTGTGTGTTCACTGAACAAGTTCAGGCGAAAATTGTTACACAAACATCTCAGCAGAATGAAGCTTAAAGAGCACAAACTCACGTTGGGGGTCTTCTCAGCTTCTATAAATTGATCATCACATTAATAGGACTGAGAGACTCTAGAGAAGAACTTACAAGGTACCATGCTATGTTAATTACCCCCAAAACAGAGCAGGAATGTAAGAGACCTCATGCTATGTTTTACTCTCTCAGATGCCCTCACTGAGAAACTGATAACATTAAAGATAAACATATAAAACAAAAAGTTTAGTCCAACAGGAACCCATCCTTATTTATGGGCTCTCTTGCCTCTCTCAGAATAGAAATAAGACTTTGGTCCTACCTCACACAGATTTCTCATCTGTTTGGAATAGGCAAAATCTCTGGCATTCTGAGAAGAAAGAAAATTTTTATTCTTAAACCTTTTATTCACCAAGGAAATTAAAAGTGTCTTCAATGACCAAGACATAAAATCCATTTCAATGATAGAATTGACTGGGGTTTGGAATGTGAAGGCTAGCTTTTCTTCATAACATGCTATGCTGAAGAGAAAGTTGTTATCTGCACATAAATCAACACTGCTACCACTGCTGGTCTGTACTGCCTCCCTCTATTCTAATACCATAATCACTGTAATTATCTTGGCAACTTTACCTGGATATTCCTGGCATAATCAGTTGCTTTTTAATGGACAGAATGAATTTGAAAATTACTATGTCTTAGTAGGAAGGTTACTGCAGAGAAGGGTGATTTAGTTCAGTGCAGACTTCCTGAACTGGATTTTGAAGTCATTTCATGTGAAATAAACTGCTTGATAGCTGACAATCTGTTATTTCAATATTAGGAAATTTTCCTATTAATAATGAGTAAGTCTGATAAGAAGAAAAGATGATTACATGAAGGTCAGAAAGGAAATAAAGCATTAATTTCTTGATGATAAAACCAGAATTTAAATAATATAAACTTTGATGGTATTTTGTGCATAACAAAAGAGGAGAAAAATATGTATTATAGCCCAATACAAAAATAGGTGGGAAGAATTTTAATAAATATGGTTTCATAAAATAACAGTTTATTAATTCAACTTATGACAAATTATACCTTGTAAAATATTTCAGTATTCTGCCTCACTTGCATTATTTGGACTTTCATTTTCCACTGACTAAACAATAATGTACTAATGGACACATAAATATTTTTTTCAGAATTATTTCAAGACACAAGGACTAGAAAAATCATTAAATATTTGATGGCAGTTGCAATATCTGCCTGATTTAGAGGCAAATCTACTTTCAGGAAAATACAGACAGAATGGTAAAAAGGAGACCAATAAGACTCTGCTTACAGGTGTCATGTGAAGGAAATAACATGATGGTAAACGAGATTCAATGGATTCATAAATGGAACTGCAGATGGAATATAATTTTGTTGTTTCCCTCACATTTTTGTCCCATTGAAAGAACAAAATGAAAACAAATTAATTAAAAACACTGTAATGTAAAACTTTTACCCCACTGAAGTCTAAGGGCATGTTATCACCACCTTCAGGTGTGATGGACCATCATTTATTCTTAGCTTTTGCTATAATTGGATCTTTATCTTTGTGAATGCAAAAGATTGTTGACACAATATAAGTCACCTACAGATTTTGCAACAGTTTTCAATCATTTAGCCCATGCTTAGAACAAAAAGTTCATACTGAATCATACTGCACCTGCTTTGCAGTGGCATAGCTGCAGACACTGAAAGTTGCACTATGGGTAGGATGAAGACATATCTGCTGCTGTTTAATCTCATTCTACTGATGTATCTTGATGAGATTAAAATTATTTTAGTCAGAGAGGCATGTTTTTCCAATCTGTTGACATTAAGCCTTGCATTTTATTTATTCCAGTTGCACTGATTGTAAAACCTGAGGTAGGAAAGCGGTGTGCCACAAAGCAAATAAGAGCTGGGCAGGAATCAGAAATTGGTTTCCTCATCTATGGTAAACACAAACTACACAGCTCTCTCATACATCAAGGCTCCAAGATACCATTTCCAGAGTGCTCCTGGTTTGTTGGTTTGGGATTTTTGGTGGTGGTGGTGGTTTTGAGTTGGGGTTTTTTTGCATAAGGAAACACACTTATAGCACATGGCTTGAAGTGTTACACAATTAGCCCATGAAAAATTTCAGTTGCACGTTTTCTTCCTCTCGGCTTCCATTTCTCTTTATTTAACTGACCCTTCTTCACTGTAATATCTAAGCACCTTCTTATGAATAACCAAAGCCACAATACATATTTGCTTCCTATCTCTTATAAATAGCAATATTCTCTTCTTTCTTGAGCATGTAAGCTCTTTAATTTCTTTTTCAAGTTCAGGCCAATTTCATTTGGCTGCTTTGGTTCTCAGATAATTCATAATTGACTTGGAAAAAAGTCAAATTCAGCTTGGATGTAATCCATATCACAAGAAGCAAAATCACAGCTGACTCTTGTTAGCACAGTCAGCAGAGAAACCCAGAGCCTGCTCCTATAAACATTACTCAAACAGAATTCCTGATGAATTTATTTTTAAGAATTTTGCTAGCAGGAGGACACTAGAAATTGAGATATTGCTCCCCTGAATGAGACCCTGTCTGTTCCCAAAATTAAACTAGTTTAACAAAAAAAAAAAAGGTGCTTTTTTTTAGAGATTTCTGTTCAGTGCTTATGTGGAAGATGAGGGGTTTTTGGTTGAAGAATGATTTCTTAAATTAGAAATAAACAGACCTTAAGTATTTGAAATAATCTGCTTTCCATCTGAGTAGCAATATTCACAGTGATTCTTGTATTGACTTTAGTTTAGTTGTAAATAAAAGCAACCCATTTAGGTAAGCTAAGGCAGGACCACTTCCTTGGTAGGAAGGTTAATTATGCCAGGAAAAGGATAATGCTTGGCCTTGTATCTAATCAAGGCACCGATAAGCTCTCATTAGTTTTACTTAACCTGTAGGATAAACTGGAAAGCAAGAGTTCGTGATGTGCCCAGCTGATAAACTGGTTGCTTTCCTTCCCCTGTCTGGTACTTGTGTCTACAGTGCAGTTATACAAGCTCAGCTACATCAGATGTCACAGGAGCGTATGCACAGCACCAGTTGGTGCTAATGCAGTGGAGCTTAAGCTCCTTATCTCCCTTCAATCCCTAACCTTAAATCCATGCTGGATTTTCTATTATTCGTGTTTATTCCTTTTGAAAAGTAGAATAAAAAATGCACTTCTTTTCAGCTTTTAAAAAATTTCGTCTTTCTTTCCCTCTGCTGAATTCTTTAATTGTTGTCTTTCATTGAAGGCTTCATCACATCAGTAAATAAATTATTTTCATTTATACATAACTCCAAATAGTCTGTTCATAACTGTGAGTAGCCAATATAATCATTTGACTTCTCACAGGGCTCCAGATCAAAATCTAAGCAATATTGATTAAGCAGCAGCAAACTGTATGCAAGAAGAATTTCTCTCTAGCCTGTGTAATGTATACTTGTTAATTTTGCCTTTCTTGTTTCTCTGTTCTTTACCCATGTTTGAATGGATTTCTCATAACTCCCTTTTCTTTAGGTATGGCATATATAGAGCCCTATTCCCCTATAGGTAACACTGAGTAGTCATTCTCCTGAGAGCAGTGGGATGCAAAGGCTTCCCACAGGTTTCAAAGTTCATTGTAAGCAGACATGTAAAGCCATGGCCCAAGTTACAATCCTGTACTGCTCCCAAGGTACATTCCTATAGTGTTCCTCCTGGTCCCACAATCTTATATTTGAGGGGTACACTTAATAGACCAAACTTAGTAGTTAAAATTAAGATCTAATTTAGTAGAAGAGGAAACCATTCTCTGGTGGCTCAGACCATTTAAAACCATGTTAATTCCATTCTGGGGGACATCCCCCTCACTGTGCTAAAAAGGGAATTTTTTCTCCCCTGGCAGTGAACAGTAAACAATCATCTTGTCCTAAACATCTCAGAGATACAGGCTAAGTGGACTGCATCCCATGGTGTAAGTGCATCCATCACAAATCACCATGCCCCTGACCATTCAGCTGAGACTCTCCCCACATGCACAGTTCTTCTGCCCTGGCAGCTGGAAACTCGGACTGTCCCCATCCCCACCTAAATCTAGTCCTAACAGCACAAATTCTCTTAGCATTCAATACGGGAACAATGAAGCTGAGTCTTCAATAATTTGGCACTAATTTGATACCAACTCTCTTTGTTGCAGGGATCTGGAATTTCTGTTGTGAGAAAAGCTTTCCCAGACTGAACTTTGTTCTCCTGCCAGGTTTTTTGTTTGCATTTCATTTTTGAGAGTGGCTTACCCAGAAGAATTGATATGTACACACACACATTTTGCTCTTTCACAGGCAGAATTTGTCCATGAGTGTGAGAAAATTCAATAATCTCTATTCAGTTTCCAGCACCAGAACTACCTAGGCTGAATATTGTTGAGGCAGAGCAACCTTGTCTAGTGGAAGATGTCCCTGACCATGCCAGGGTGGTTGGAACCAGATGGTCTCCAATGTTCCTTCCAAGCCAAACTGCCCTGTGATTCTCTGAGATTCAGCCCTTTCTGTGAGTTTCAAAGCTGAAATTGGTGTGCACAAGAGAGAGCAAATATTTTTGCTGAAGTTAATTCCTTTGCCCATTCCTATAAGTCAGTTATGATATATTTCTAGTTCTGGTAAAAGGACCTATATTAACAAAAGGATTTATTGATTATTTTATCATTTAAACATCATCATCCTGTCTTGCTTAACTTGGAAGAGCACAATCCATAGGACAGCAAACAACAGATGTAAAATTCTTTCTGGTTTTCAGTGAGTTGTCATTGAGTTGTCATAAATCTCTGAAGTTCAGCTCTACTTTCTTTATGAACTTTGGACCTGCACACACAATTTTTTTTTTTTTGTTTACATATTAAAAAAATAATAAAGCTTCTTTCATCTGAATTTTGGCAGTCAAAGATCTAACCCCAGCGTAATTATCTTTGTAAATGTTTAGAAATTAACTACTTGGCTATTTTTAAGTTGCAAGAGTAAAGAAAGAAGCTACTATTTTTTTAACTTAAAATATTTTGTCAATTTTTTTGTTTCTAAAATAATAAAAAACCAAGTGTTACAGGCAGGCTTTTTATTATTGATTTTACTACTGTAATGTAGTGAAAGGGTTCTGTTCAAACAGATAACTTATGAACAAAAATGCATTTCTCCTCCTGCATCTAAATGACTTACAGCCACCTCAGGCCTGAATCATTAGTCAACGTGCAACAGTGCTGGCAATTGTGTACCCCATCTCTGTGGGACTGTTTCAACAAGTGTGATTCAGGTTTCTGTAGTAAATTGATGGTTTAATTTGTGAGCTTGAACACTTTTCCCTTAATAATGTCTATGTGTAACAAGGGCAGAAAGGCACTATCTCATAGAAACACAGTGGAACCCCAATACCCTAAAAACAAACGTTCGGTATGAAGCATTGTGAAGTCAAAAAAAATTATTTTAAAATTGATTATTTTTAAGTGAATGTTTACAATAACATTTTACATATTTTCTTGAAGACTTAAATTTTAATTGCACGCTTAATTAGAGAAAACAGTATCAGGGAGGAGGAAGAGGTACTGAGGCAGAAGGGAAGAAGGCACTTGGGAAAACTCTGGACAAACTGATTAAAACTGGGATTCATTTTACCTACCTATGAGGTACTAATTGAACTGGTTGCCTAGAGTTCCCATGTAGGGGAAAAATACCAAGGGCAATTCATCTCAATTAACTTAAATATTTATCTTAGACTGAGATGAAATAAATTTGCTCTGAAGGTATCCTTTCTCTCCACTAACTATAGGGGAACTGAAACATCTGATTCAGACTAAACATATAGCTCTCAGGCAGCAATATTAGGTGAGATGTATGACTTGCAAAGTAAAAATCGGACCAATATCGACAGCTGAGACGTAAAACTGCAACGGCTTTTGGGTAACAGGAAAGAATATGGAAGACAGGAAGCAACTTTATTAGGTAATCTAGTGGGGTTACACAAAGGATTCGAGGAGCATGAAAAAATTATTTTGCAGCAACCAGGTAAATCTACCTGGACTATCACACAGTATAGAAGAAAACACAGAAAATGGCTAGGGGAAAGGTTTGTAATTATCAGTACAAAAGTTGCTCAGTGCGTGAAGTCCTCTATGGATGCAAAAGAACTTTCAATCTTTGGGATATTGTGAAAATACAAAGAATATTCAACTGCAGTATCTTCAAAAGATGAAGGTGAAAAAAGGTGGTATTTTCCTTACAGTGGAGGTGAAAGATATGATATGCAAAAGATTTATTATTTTTTCCTTGAACTGAATCTGGACCTCAAAATGAGAAATAGTCCATTGCATATTAGTATAGGCTTGTTCTGGTTGCCTATTTTGGCAGAATTGTTGACTGAAGTGCAGGAGACACTAGAAATATTTATGTGGGAAACCCTTAATCATATGCTATCAAAGAGAATCTATTTTACTGAGAGAAAGAATAAAATTTACATTATTAAATAAAGACATCTGCTCCCTGGTTATGCATTATATCACCTAGTCTTAACAATCTGACTACACATTTAACAGCCTCAGTCTGTGATATAACAATAAGTATTACATAGTCCAGACTAAGAAAGAGTAGATTATTTGATACAATCATAAATCAGAATTATGAACTGATAAACACCAAGTGACTGCAAAATGGCTTCCAAGGCTGCTTGTTTGTATGTTTCTGGAAACTGTGCTAAGGTACTAGAAAAGCGTGACGTGATCATCAATAACCTGTATTCTTTGAAATCAATCAAAGGGTAATTGAAGGTACTGTTCAAGCAAATCACTACTTTGTGACTCTTATTTAACTAAAATATTTTTATGTGTATTTTTGCTGCTCATCTTCCCATCTAAAGATCTGATCTTTACTTCTGTATGATTTTCTAGGGAATTCATCTACGATTCCTACTTTTCTCTGTAATGGTTTAACTGTATTTTAAGCATAAATATTATTAATCCTTTCCTGTCAACTTTTGATTTACCAAACATTTGGCAAAGTCAATGAACACATGAAGATCACTACATAATGCCAGATGGCTTTATGAGCTTGTGTCCTCTCCTGGGCAAGTCCTGCTGTCATCTCTGAGCGTCTGCACAGAGCCACAAGGGATGTGTGCACCTTTCATTCAATCAGCTGGGTCACTCATCATTAATATTCGGAGGAGGAAAGGAGGTGTCAGACAATAGAATTGGTTCTGGCTTCTGTTACACATTGACGTGTCAATCATTCACCCTAGAGGCTGCCAGGACCAATTTAGAACAAAAGTAATTGCTGGGCTGTGCACATCACAAAAAGAGATGAGATTTCTTTTTGTTAACCAGTCCCTTCACAGGGTGGAAACGTAATTAGAGCCTTCCTCACAACCAATAACACATGAAGCCCAGTCATTAGCGGGACATACTTTGAGATAAAATCTCTGACCTTAATCAGATTATGAATGATTTTGCTGCAATCGTAGGCTGTTCTCCTAATGAAATTGTATTTAAAGCTCCTCTCTTAGGAAAGAGGTCCCACCCAGCACAGTGACAATTTGAATACATTAAGTTCCCTGCAATTTCTTACATGACAGCTTTGATCATTCATAAAAGGTACTGTTGTTTTCCAGATTAATATAGTCACCTTTAAAACAAAAACCACCAGAAACAAATTAATACTCAAACCTTTTGATCCCAGTGCAGTTCCCCAGCAGCAGCTACATGTGCAACAGCCTCCTAGTGCTCCCTACTGGAGTCCCTCCAGAATGCCTCCTGCTTCCACCGACAGCTTTAAGGAAAAAAGGTGAGCATGGTGGCAAAACCCACATGGGTTGAGCTGCTGAAACTAGGAAGCAGGAATTCCCGCTCCATAAACCCTTCAGCCTCGTCTCGCAACATTTCAGCCTTTCCTTGGAAGCTTTAGATAATTCAGACAAATGTAAGTGTCTGCAATAAGAGCATTTGCTGTCACAGTTCATACCTGGTCACCATTAAAGCGCAAAAAGGTTCATTTTGCTCTGGTAGACAGCTTCTCTTTCAGAAGATGGGCTAACATAGGACAGCTTTCAAGTGACTGCCTTTCTAATAGCAGATTCAAAACTCTCAGACACCAGGATCTGAATGTTAAATAAAGCTAGCTGCTTCTCTGGCATAAGTTGAACCAACATACAGGCTGCGAATATCCTGAGAAAGGTTAAATACATATTTATTGAATTGATCAGCTCCATTGCTGTGTGTACAGTCTCCTACCACCCAATGATAATCAAAGAAACTTTTTCTCAGGACAAGCCACATGCAAAACAGTAAATATCTCTCAGAACCAGTAGACAGACACCTTTCTATACCAGCTGAAGAACCGGCTTCTTTAATTTTAATATGAGGTTGTCAAATACATGTTTTCTTCCGTTATGCTTACAGCCATCTGATGTTTACTATATGTGACACAAGCAATCCACTCTGAATTTCTGTCTTATTCAGAACACGGGAAACCTTTGAACTCCAGCATTTTCCATAAGAGATAACCATCGTTTCATATACTTATTTCCTCGGAAAAAGAAACAAAAAAGGTATTTTGGTGTCTTGAATTAATTTATCTCCTCTAGCCCCACTGTGTATATTTGACTGCATCATGAAAGGTGTATTCTCATTGTGGTCTGGTTTTGCAGTGAAATTTTATGGCTAAATAAATTTAACCCTAAGTATAAACCCCATATCTCTATTTCAGATCCTGTAGAAGAAGTGCATAACAACATCATTCAAATGTTGTAGCTAAACTGCAGGAGTAGCAAACAATGACAATGGGAAACAATAAACCACCTCTCTTTAGCTCTCATAACTATATATTAACAATGCTGTTTAGTGATAAAAGTATCTGAATGGCTGCAACTCAGGCAGGGGAGAATAAAGCCTGATCTCCCTGGTCATGTAGCCATCCTGGATACAAGGAATGAAATATCATAAATATTTGGCTTTGGCTTATATATACTGCTACTTTATCTATACAGTCATTTGCTATTCAAGTACCCACAGTAAATTTTTCTGCATTTTAAAAATCTGGCACCACGCCCACAGAAAAGACTACAAAGACAGTGGTTTGATGAACATTTAAGGGTGTATTTTGGTCATTTGCACAAGACCATTTTCCTTTTATAGCCTAAGAAACTAAATAGGCAATACAGTGGCATTTTTACATGCTTTAATAAATGCTGCTATTACATGAGTTATATTATTCCTACTAATAATATCACCTTCAAATAATATGTTCTTGCCTATTTTATGTAGTTGTTGTAGTTTACTGAAAGGATATGGCACACAAAGTCAGACCAAAATATCCAGCAACATCAGTGAAGCATAAGTCACAGCTGAAGAGATGCAGAGGAGCTTTTGTACTCTCACAAATGTCCAAAACTGACACTGTGTGTCTGTTCAGCATCACTTCTGAAGCTATATCCTCTGAAAAATGTGAGAGGCCAAAAAGCTAATGTTCATAATTTTTTAAAATGTGTTTCTTCAGTAAAATGCTGATCCTTCAATACTTCAGACAAAAATATTGTGCAAAGAAAACATGCACATCTTAAGTCATCCTTAAGCCTAATTTCCCACCACCTGTCAAAACATGCAGAGATGGAAGCTAAGTAGAACAGAGTTCTGAGTAAGTGCCATCACTGATAATGTAGGGGGGGATTGTATGGTAAGTAACTCCAAGTGCTGTTACGTCAATATATGTCAAAACTATGTTACAAGTACAGGTTCAATTGTTTGCTCAACAGATATTTACCATGTCCTCACTTGTCCTCTTCTGTTCCTCATCTCTAAAACTGTGATAACTGTGGGTTTTTACACATTACAGAGAAGTGTATTGTCCTTAGAAACCGTATTAATAGCATTGGCCTAAATATCTCAAATAAATTAATTTTGGGGATGTTTTAATTGAAATTGTTTTTCCACAAGGAATGCTGTTGTTTCAGGATAATGATCCTCCAATTTTCAATATTCTGACAGCATTTTGATTAGTAGCATCCTATTTTCTTGCCCTTGTTTCCATGAGCATGATTTTTACATAAGACACAACTGGTCTCTCTGTAATTCATCTCCATACATAGCATTTACACACATAATTTTATGAATTCAGAGATTAATAGACTGAGAAGGCCGTCTACTTTCATTTGCATTATTCTCCATGTGCTCTCTGCTCTGAGGCTAAGCTTAGCAGTTGCCTAAATACTACAGTCCCAAGACTGAATTATTTCTGTTACTTGTAAGAACAAGTAACAAGAACTCATTTTATTATAAAACATTCTGTCTGCTCCAGATATACATAAAACAAGGGGACAGACTTGCATTATTGTTCACTCAGAGTCTTAAGGAGTTATTTTCACATTTAAAGAAACTTTTTGTGCAAAGGAACTGTATCAGAGTACAGAAAGAATCAAGATTTCTGAGTCAAATTTTTAAAGAATGGAGTACAGTCAGGTCTCCTATAGCACGCAC
>WEKX01020278.1:0-25186 GCA_013390025.1 Pitta sordida
TTTTTATTATCCTGTATATTAGTAGACTTGAAAACAAGATCTGAAAAGCCTTCAGTGGTTTGAAACCTGGTTATTGGTGGGTACATCTATGTGATCCTTTGCCAGGAGACTGGAGCCTGCTATATCCACGTACTAGATTTCTCCACTTTCCGTCAAGCCAACCTTGTACCCAGGTAACTATGCTGTACCCAGGTAAAGATATACTTTGGTCCACCTCTGATCAATGCTGAATAGAACAGCCTTATGTGTTGTGCTCACCATAACTTTTGGGATGCAGGTAACATGAGCTCAGTCCCACCAGTGACTGCTGATATACCACAAAAACTTTCACATATCTGTTCCTTGGTTAGTGCAGTAAATTTGTATGCAGGCACCACATTTCACAAAACACATACCTGAGACTGATGTTTGCTCACACGAAGGGCACAACACGATGCAACACATCACATCCACAAATGAAACCAAGACCTTTTTCTTTGCCTATACTTCTGAATATAATGTTTATACTTAAAAAATAGGTAAGTGTGAGTAGTTGTCCACATTTTTTTCAGATTTTGTTCTTCTATTGACACCTTCCTTATTTTTTTCCCCAGCAATTTAGTCTCTTGTCTCTCTCTGTACACCTTAAGGTTTTCATTATTTTATTACCTTTATTGCTTCTTTCTCTATGTTTTTCTAATGTGTCTATATATAGAATGTTGTCATGGTCAACGGGCAGAAGGATTGGAATCCCCAAGGTAGAAAAATGTAATCTGATTTGCATAGTGTTTTTCTGTAATGGTGAATCTTCCACTGAAACATCAAAAAGAGGATTTATACCGAGTCAAGGATTTAACCCATGGTTCTTGGGTGTGATGGTGATAAATATGTCAGAAATTCACACCAAAAGACTTTATTGCTAGTATGCACAGGAAATTAAGTATGTATAGCTGCCTCTCCTCTTTCCTTCTAATGACTAGATTCTGAATCTCTTCCTAGCTTTACATGAAATATTTTAATTAGATTTCTTTTTTAATCTCTGTATATTTTTTACTGAATATAGCAAGTGTTAAGACAAGAACACATCTTAAGCAAGTGAGAAGAATAAAAAAAATGTTTCTGAGACACTGTTTTTAGTATTAACATTTACTGACAAGTTTTTACATTACCCAGCAGTGCTGACCTTATTATGCCAGTCTCATCTTCAAGCAGCCTCCATACAGCAATGAGAAAAGAGGGTAGGCTATTTTTATAAAATACAAAATGTACACAGATCACAGTGCTCACTGAAGCAAACATATCTAATCATGACTTTAAAGGAATAGTAAACAATAATGATAAAAGGGTTGTTTTTCACTGCAAGATTAAAACTACTACTATTCAAACCGTGTGTTAGATTCTGACCGAGAGAAACAGGCAACAATTTTGCCTGAGAATTCAATGAGTAAGGCATTTTAGAATAAAACTCTAAACCAGAGGTTATTATGATGTATATTTATGTGCCAAGGCTCTGGGAACAGGGGGACTGCAGGAGTGGTTTCTGTGAGAAAACACCAGAAGCTGCCCCCATGTCAGTGCCACAGAATTACAGAATCACAGAATTAGTAAGGTTGGAAAAGACCATAGAGATCACTGAGTCCAACCTAGCACCTGTTACCTAACCTAACCGGTTACCTAAGCTGTTGTCATCCTGCTACCAACACCCATCCTACCAATAACACACTACCCTTATATCTAGGTCATGTCACCAAGTACATCATCCAACCTTTTCTTAAACACCTCTGGGGATGGTGAATCCACCACCTTCCTGGGCAGCCCATTCCACTGAGAGATCACGCTCTCCGTGAAAAAATTCCTTCTAATGTCAAGTCTAAATCTCCCCTGATGCAGTTTAAGACTGTGTCCTCTCATTCTATCACTGGTAGCTGGAGAGAAGAGATTGACTCCCACCTGACTACAACTCCCTTTCAGGTAGCTGTAGAGAGCAATAAGGTCTCTCCTTAGCCTCCTCTTCTCCAGACTGAACAACCCCAGCTTTCTCAGTCGCTCTTCATAGGTCTTGTGCTCCAGCCCCTTCACCATCCTCATTGCCCTACTCTGGACATGCTCAAGGATCTCAACATCCCTCTTAAACTGAGGAGCCCAGAACTGAACACAGTACTCAAGATGTGGTCTAACCAGTGTTCTTTGAGGCTATCTTCCTCATGTAGATGAACTTCACTGAGAGTAGCAATGTCAGTGTTGAGTCATGATAGTTTGTAGGCAATTAGAGTGGAACTACGCTCAGGATGTCCACTATCTGCAGTATCAAGCATGGTTCGAATGCTCCAACATGCAAGTGTCAATTTGAGTGCACCTTTAGATGCAGGTGTATGCCTTTGTCTCTTTGTGTTTCCTTGATAACATCAGAAGATGCCTGTTGGCTGCAGTTAGGCAACTGGGTGGAGGGGGGAGATGAGCTTTGGTTAGGCCACCTTGTCTAGGCCCCTTTCCATGTGGAGCAAGCAATGTTCTCCTTGAAAAAGGCTGCTTGGTCTTTCAGGATGTTGCCAAACAAGACTGTCATCTCCAGGGTCAATCTCGAATGAACAAAGTTCTGAACTGCCTGCATGCAGGGTTGGATCTGCAGCTTCTAGTGTACCTTATCACCTGCCATTTCATCCCTTGCCTGTCGCTACAGGACTTTACAAATGTGGGTGTATCCTTTGAGCCTGAGCAATGAATTTTTTAAGTGAGGGTCAGTGTGCACAAAACTGACCCCATCCTTAAATCCTAGGCTTCATCTGTCAGGGCCTAGTGAGCTTGGACAATGACAGCAAAGTCCATAGGATGTAGGTTTAATTAGAGTGTTGTTCTCTTAGACGGATGGCCTTGCAGGGATAAACGAGCTCCATCTGCCTGGATTTGAAATTAGAGTTGTCCTTCTCCTAGNGAATGCTCCAACATGCAAGTGTCAATTTGAGTGCACCTTTAGATGCAGGTGTATGCCTTTGTCTCTTTGTGTTTCCTTGATAACATCAGAAGATGCCTGTTGGCTGCAGTTAGGCAACTGGGTGGAGGGGGGAGATGAGCTTTGGTTAGGCCACCTTGTCTAGGCCCCTTTCCATGTGGAGCAAGCAATGTTCTCCTTGAAAAAGGCTGCTTGGTCTTTCAGGATGTTGCCAAACAAGACTGTCATCTCCAGGGTCAATCTCGAATGAACAAAGTTCTGAACTGCCTGCATGCAGGGTTGGATCTGCAGCTTCTAGTGTACCTTATCACCTGCCATTTCATCCCTTGCCTGTCGCTACAGGACTTTACAAATGTGGGTGTATCCTTTGAGCCTGAGCAATGAATTTTTTAAGTGAGGGTCAGTGTGCACAAAACTGACCCCATCCTTAAATCCTAGGCTTCATCTGTCAGGGCCTAGTGAGCTTGGACAATGACAGCAAAGTCCATAGGATGTAGGTTTAATTAGAGTGTTGTTCTCTTAGACGGATGGCCTTGCAGGGATAAACGAGCTCCATCTGCCTGGATTTGAAATTAGAGTTGTCCTTCTCCTAGGATGGTTGCCAGGAGGTTAACGAGTCCATCCTACCCATACAACTTTTATACCCCTTTTTGTTGGCCACTTAAGACACTGCCGGACTTAAGAGGGCAAAGCATAAAGGGGACATTCATAGCTAACAGGAAACAAGCAGGGTAGCAGTTAGACCACAAATATATTTATGAAGTCCCATAATGGATGACAGAAGAATAACCTTTGATTTTTCAGGATATTTTTCTTTCCTGAAGCTTGTCATGGGGGCTGTTTTTCAGTGGAGATTATATTTTCATGCACTGTGTGGCACCAAGGAGCATGAGTTAGCCTCCCCTTCCCCCTCTGCCCCACCTGTTTGTGTGTGTCAGGACCGGGGTGTCCCATCTCTTCCCCTCCTGAGCGTTCCAGAGTGAAGTGCTCTCAAGCATTTTTTTCTGCCAGCACCTTTCCAGGCAGTGCCTGTGGAGTTTAATGAGTGAATGAAGGGGAGGAAAATTAGGCTATAATAATATTGCTCCACCCTCTTCATGTTAAATCAGACTACATTTAGTGTGGCAGGGAATTTCTTTTATAAAAATGTCAGGTGGTTTCAGTTTTGATTGTGTTTTTTGTTTTTTGTTTAATTTGAATCTTGCTTCTGGCAGATGTATTTAGACAAAAAAATTATGCCTGACTGAGTTAGTCAGTAAGTGTCATGCATTAAATCTGATTTGAAAACAAGTGTCCTCCAATACACAAGATAACAGAGGCTTTTGAATGCTCACTCTTCCTAAGGTATTTATTGTCTTAGCTTACATCCCAATGAAATGAATAAAAATAGAAAATTTAATTTATTCCATAAAGCTGTACGTCATGCTTCAGGGAGCAGCATTCTAACAATACACTGTGTTTGTCAGATTGAACTTGTTAATGTATGATGGTATGAATATAAATTCACAAGAGACAGGACATTCTGTTTTGCATGCATGAATTATCACTTATTTCTATTTTGTCAGGAAATTCAAACTTAACTAAAGAATTTTTTTTACAGAGATACTGTGGGGTTTTGTTTGTTTTACATTTTAGATTATTTTATTATACATTATATTACTGGATTCAAGCACGTCATTGCCACCTGGTCAAAGAAGGTGATTGTCCCACTCTGCACCATACCGGTCTGGCCTCACCGTGAGTGTTGTGTGTAGTTTGGGATGCCACATTATAAGGAAGATATAAAGCTTTGAGAGTGTGCCCTGAGAAGGGCGACCAAGATGATGGAAGATGATGGAAGTCCTCCAGGGCTAGAATTACAAACAAGAGCTGAGGTCACTTAGTTGATTCAGCTTGAAGAAGGAAAAGCTGAGGGGTGACCTTGTCATCATCTGCAACTTCCTCAAGGAGGGCTGTGAGGTGGGAGGTGGTGATCTCTCTTTGGTGACCAGCCGCAGGATACAAGGAAATGGAATGATACTGTTTCTGAGGAAGTTCAGATTGGACACTAGGAAAAGGCTCTGCACTAAGAGAGTGACTGATCACTGGAACACGCTACCCTGGGAAGTGGTCATGGCATCAAGCCTACCAGAGTTCAAGGACTATCTGGATGATATTCTTAGTCATATGCTTTAATTTTACATAGTCCTGCAAGTAACAGGGAATTGGACTTGTTGATCTTCATGGGCCCCTTCCAACCTGAAATATTCTATGATTATCTGTCCAGCTGTGTCAAAATAAGAAAAAAAGTCTTCTAGGCTGACAGATTTCTACAGAACATGCTTATACTCTGTTACTGAAAACTAAGGAAATTTTACTAGCAATGCCTCTGGGCACACATATTAGGAACTACAGAAAAGAAGAGAATCAGCCCCATGAGGTGCTGAGTTCCTTCAAACACTTTGTGTGTTTCTGTGAGTTGGGTGGGTGTTACGGAGACCCCACTATGACCGAACCTGCAGAGGTCACACTGAGACCCCACTGGATTTGAGAGCTTACTGAATGCATCAGGAGAGAGATTGAAGGTATGCTACATTGGGTAGGCATTATGACCTTTCTGTTTGAATAATAACTAGTCTCTTCACTCTTTACTCTCCTGCTCTTCTTTCACATGATGGCCGTGACTCTGATTTGTGAAGAGTAAAATGGCCTTTCTACAGCTTTGGTCCCCACCACCTGGCCATAATGAAAGCAGCAATAATGCAGCCTCATACAAATCTTGTCTCAGAGGTAAACCTTGGCTTGAAATAAAAAGCTGTTGTTCATTTAATAGTGTATCAGCATGTAGGTAGCATAGCAGGTGTTTGAACCTGTTCTACTTCTTCTCATTTCTTGCTTCTTGCTCATGGCTTGCAGTCTGAATGTTGGGGGAAAAGGTGAATTCAGGTTTGAAACTTCTTTTCCCTTATATCTTAGAAGTTAAATCTTGAAAAAAAATCCCTTTCTCAATTGCACCGAGAATTTAATTTTCTGACTCACCATAATTACTCCAGCCAGATCAAACTGTTCAGATGATTTCAGAATGAGAACTGGAATCACTCTGGCTTCATGGCTCCTTAGAACCAAACAATATCAAGGACAATTTATAATTTCTCCAAATGAAGGCAAATGCTGACATCCAGAGGCTGGATAATGTAACATTTTATAGTCACTCATGAAAAACGTGAATACTGAATACACTTCAAAAGGAGCTTCAGGAATAGCTTCTAAGGAACCTATTTATATATTTACAGTTTTAATATATGTAAACATAAAACATTTTTGAGCAGGAGGTCAGATTAGAGACTACATGAGGTCTCTTCCACAGAGGATTGCTCTGTGATTCTGTAGCTGAATTCACACAACAATATTACATGTTGAGAAGAACCTGTGACTAATTACTTGGAGAAACTTTCATTTAATTGATTAGCTCAACACTATTCTGGGACAAAGATAACGGAAGACACATCATCGCATCATTTAATCTCATTTTATAACGTGAAGCAAGAATAATCCACAAAGCTGGCTTTTAGCCTAAAATTCAATCAGTCTGGAAGCCTGTAAAATATGAGAAAATGTTGGATCATAGTTTCATGAAAAAAATACATCTCTCCACAGAAACAAGGCTAAAAATATAATATCTAATGTCCATCCATTGCTTTTATAAATTAAAGTAACTGTGGACTTATTGTTGTGCAGGAATATTTCTAAAATATTGAGCAGTCCTTGCCTTACAGAAAAGACTGATCTAAGGAACATCTTTTCCTTCCTGTTATCATGAAGGGCCTGAATGATGGTTGCCATGGATATCCCTCAGAAGTAAATCTGCCATCATATAATTAATAACTCAGTTATTATGCTTCAGTGCTGCCATTTCCTAACTTCCAACTGCCTTATTTTATAATATTAGTAATATGTAATTCTGATAAATGCTATCATTCTAGGAGGAGAGTAAATGTTGGAGCTGTTAAATTCACTGGAAAGACCGCAAGGGATTTCTTCTTCCCTCCCTTTTTTCCACCAGAATGTACATCTTAAGAGCATTTGACTTGTATGTTTCTGGTCTCAGTGCACTGTCTGCATGAATCCAGCCCCTACAGAACACGAGTTGTGCTCAGACTTTACCTGTCAAAGAAAGGCATTTCTTCAGTAACCTTTGATGACACTGGCATGTGTAGTTGGTGTGAGCTTTCCTTGCTAATAAGTAGGCAAGAACTGTGGATCTGATGCCAAAGACTCTCCAGGGATCTCAAATGTCTCTAGCTGGGATAAAGCAGACTGGTTTCTAAGATGGCATGGTGCTGGAGGCAATAAACTTTTTTCATAGCCATACCTTCTGCTGATGGCACTTCTCATGACTGATAGTTCTTGTGATTGAGCAGGAGCCAGTCTATGCGATTGTGTCTATGGTGTGTCTGGAGAAGAGGCAGCCTCTCTGCATGGCTGAGCACACCAGAGTCATGTCTGATAATGACTTCAAAGACTCTCCTCTGAAACTGGGACAGAGCCCTTTTTTGCTCCCCCAGCATTTTCCAACTGCCTTTTTGTTCTCTGTGCCAGCTGTGGCCTGTCCTCGTATCCGAAATAGAAAATTCAGTCTTGTCTTTCTTGCTGTGAAGCTTTGGTTAGGCTTTGCTCATGTCTTGCACCACGGCTCTTTCGTGTCTCTTCTGACCCTTATTCAATATTCCCAAGTCTGCCTGTGGCTGCTCCTGGTTTGTCCTCACTGGATGTGGCAACAGATATGCCCTGCCCTGCCATACGGCTTTATCATTCACAGGTTCACAGGTTGTTCTGAGTTGGAAGGGACCCTCAGGATCCTCTAGTCCAACTCCCAAGCGAACGCCCACCCAGGGATCAGGCCTACAAGTGTGGAACCATGGGCACCATGCTCCATCCATCCAAGCCTCCCACCAACTAGACCATGTCACTGTTCTCTTCAGAAATAATAACAGAAGGAAAAATAATCAGTTATTCTGACCAAGATTTAATTTCTGGTTTGGTGCACTGTCCATATAACGTATTTTTAATACAATCTAATCTTTCCTAGCCACTCTGAACATCTTCCAACGTCTTGATGGGAACGGTTTTTTTAATACTTGTCACCAAATTCTGGGAAAGGATGGAACCCCTATTACGATGTGTGTGCCTAACACAGAATCATAGAATCATTTAGGTTTGAAAAGGTCTTCAAGGTCATCCAGTTCAATCATTTGCTTAACACTGCCAGGTCCACCACTAAACCATGTCCCTGAGTGCCACGTCTACATGTCTTTAAAATACGTTCAGTGATGGTGATCCCACCACTTCCCTGGAAGCGACAGGATATCTCTGAACTTCGCGAGGAAATAAGTTCATATCGGCAAGATGGGCAACTACTTGATCCGTCACTGCACCTCAGTCTGGAATGACAGATTTAGCTAGAGCTGAATTAAAGTTTTACTGCCACAAGATGGCAGAGGGGAACAAGACAAGACTACAGGGAGGGGATTTACAGACCAATAAGTTTTCCTTACCTTTGAACCAAATAATAGTTATGGACGTGGGTCGCAATGAGATCTCCATAGCAAACAGGGAAATTTCTTCATTGATATTGAAGGGAAGCAGGTGACATTCAGGAGACAGTTGACGCTAAAAGCACTAAGCAGCATAATTACGACTCAGAGGCTAGTGATGTCGAGTGTTAAAGTAGCATTCTGGCTTTTATAATATACTTTAAAAGAAATATATTTCAGAGGTATGAATTTTGAGAATTTTAGACTCTCAGGTAAGAGCATAATTACAGTAAATGATCCTTTTTTTATTTCTGATTTTGTGCTTTCCAATTTTCTTTACTATTCTTTCAACTAAATGTGCCATCAGGATGCAATCCTGTCCTGTTGCAGTACCTGTCATTATCACAGGCCATTCGTTTTCCCCTATTTTAATGCAAATAGCCATCTCTCCTGAGGTGGCCAAAAGTCTGAGAAATCTTCCCCTGCTCCTGGATGCTGCCCTGTTTAAGGCAGATACTCTTCCCACCAAAGCTAGAGCTTTGCTGCTCTAAGCAGCTCTGGGCACACAGGGAATACACCCCCATAGTATGGCTGCTGAGGTCCTTGCCATGCGTGCTGCTTCACACAGCCCCCACTGTGAGCTGTGAGGTGCAAGGGCCAGTGCTCTGCTAAGTGACTGTCACTCTTACTAACAGTCTTGGAAGCAATTAACAAGTCAGTTTTCCAGCCAATGCAACTGGCCACACGACTTACAAGTGTTTCTTTGAGTGTTTATTTGAGAGGCAATAGTGGGTCTGTGCAGATTTGTCATTGTACGACATTAGCTGTACGACTGATGCAATACACTGTGCCTTAGAAAGGAGCTAGGCAGCAGCAGCTTGCCAGCTCTCCAGGCAACAGACCCACTGAATTACAAGTGGAAATCAAACAGAACAGCTTTCAAGCCACTGCCCACCATTTGAAGTGGTCTTGATAGAGGGTCCATGACTTTGTGTTCCTCCTTTCCTTAGGCATCAGCAGCACCCAGAAGGTGAGGGTGCCAGAGGCCATGGCAGCTAACAGTCTCTCAGCTCCCTGCAGACCATCACTTCTTCCCTGGGAGATGTTTCTGTTCTCCAGAGCAGGGCAATAGGGCATCGGGCCCCTCACTGGGCCTTTTGCACTCATAGTATACGTGGTCTCTGGACAGCTAGTAGAAACCAGGGAGCAAGAGCAGGATAACACATTAGCCAGCAAAAAGATAACACCATAACAAGTTGCTGCTGAAACTAAAGAAGAATTTACTTGAACTTTGTGGTCACCTCTAGTCACACAGCAGAATACTTGCCTAGAGGCTGCAATTGCCCCCTACTCACATAAGCCCTTTCCTCATAGAACCTGCGTGGTAAAATGGAGCCAAAGGAATGTATAGGCCATTACTCTATCTTTACATTGTTTCTAGTGGGGGCAATACTGATTTTTCACCATTTGAAATGCATAACGTGGGTTGCTGGCATACTGAGGAAGTGCGCAGACATGATAAAAAAAGTCTCAATTTCATATGAGAACTAACTTCTTGCACAGCACATAGAACCATATTTAGGACCACAGGGACATGCTCACAGGTGGGCTCTGTGGGTGGGCAGAGCAGGGCAGGCCTGTCGTGCCCTGGGGTCTACAGCTCAGCCAGTAGGCCTTCAGTTGAATAGCAGCTGATATGGGCCAGGTTGGGCTGTGACCCAGCGCCCCAGTGGGATGGGAGCTGCCTCTGCTGCTCTGACTCGGAGCTGGCCCTGAGTCCTGAAGCCAGCCATTCTGCCCTTGCCAGAGTAACAAAACCCAGTAGTCCCATTGCTAATTTAGTCCTATTATTTCCTGACTGGGATTGGTGCCTTCTGGTATCAAGGTACATTTTAAGCTTTTGATTTTACCTAGTAATCCCTAAATAATTTTAGGGATAGTTTAAGGAATGACCAGTGTTGGCACATGGAACCTGGCTAGGAAAATGGATCCCACCTTGATGTATGAAGGCTTGACATTTGTTTTGCAGGCAGTAAACCAAAGTCAACACTTTTAAGGTTCCAGATAGCTAACTAATGGACTCTTAAATAACTACCAATGTAAAAGACCCCATTTTCCAACTGGGCATAGTGGAAGAGCAGTCTTTTATGTCCCAGCAGAGCGATCAAAGGTGCAAGACGTCTAATTGTGCTGATCAGCTTTCTGTAAATAATTAAATATTCATTAGACCTTTGGGCTCTGTAGCACTTTCCTATCCCCCATTTTGCCTCTTCACTTTACTCGTTCCCTTGGGTGGTCCTCTCAGCTAAAATCTGAGCATATCTAAGAGATGCTCTTCATGAAACTGGATACATTCTGAAGGAACATTGGAGTTTTGATGGAAGTAATGAAACACTGTCTATTTTTCTGTAAATGGGTTAAAAATATCTAAAGGATGTTTTGACAAAATGCCCTTCAGCTTAATAATTGGAGAGTGCTGGCAGGACCATCTCTTCTGTCTGTTTTTGGAACTTTCTTAGTATTCAGATTGAAGTAGCTGTAATTTCTTGGTCCTCAAAACAGGCTTTACTGCCTTATATTCCTGTGCTATAGTGAAAGGGTAGGAATAACGATGGATAGATGCTTTTGTGGAAAAGGATAATGAAACTGTTAATGGACAGCTAGGAAATAAAACAGTTTGTTAAATATAGATATAACCTCACTAAATACCAGGGAGTATAAAAAAGACTTGCTTTCCTGCATCTATAGATGTATATGAGGAGCTCACTTTTCTGACTGTTCTCTTTCGTGTTTCTTATTTCCCTGAATATTTCATGTGGGATTTCTCCACGGGAGCAGTGACTCAGTCTATGCAAACCACCAACTCTCCCACTTACCCTCTTGTGAAGGAAAGTTTATTTTCCTTGAATTGGGTGATTATAGTCAAGGAGGAGAAACGTTTGCCTTTTCAAGTGGAGGAGAAGTCAAAGAATCCTCAGAGATGGTGAGTTCTCAGATGACATTACCTGCATCTCCTAGTTGATCCCCTTCCATCCTCAAACAACACTCTGACTTCAAGCCAGGATATTGTCACCTACCACTGCCAGGATACTACCTTTTCTCTTATTTGCAACCATGCTTATATACAGCAGGGAAACTATGACTCAAAACATATTGTCTGGTAGTTTAGAGGTAATATGAACTGATACAGATATTGAAAGAAACTGAAACAGATTAAACATCAGTCTGCAATAGCTTGGCCACAAACCAGGAGTATGTGACCTTCCTTTTCTGTGGTCTGCATGTAAGTACTTCAATCACGGTGGACTTAACAGTCATCTATACAGATATTTTCATGCAAATACAGGTACATATATACATATATGTATATTTTATGCATATAATATACATATTGTACCCATATCTAGACATAAATTTTTATATGAAAATCATATTGATGTATCTTTATGTACAAATATATATATATATACACACTTACATTTCATACCTGAGTCCATACTCATACATACACATATATCTATGTACAGTAAATATGAATTAGATACTTGTACGTACACATGTACATGGCGTATTTATGTGATTCCTAAAATTTAAGCCTTTTAAGATCATATGCTATTCCGTAGCCATAATTCAGGTCTTTGTTGACTAGAGACTGATATCAAGAATGAAAGCACACTTCTCTTAGTCTGTTTCTTTCAGGCTATCTATGAGAAAGAGAGACAGTACTGAGGTAGAGATTCTGAATTCTGGTTTCTGAGACCAAACATAACTTTCATACCAGATACTGAGTATTAAAGTGTCAATAGTAGTAATCATCCTGTAGTAGTAATCATACACTGTCCTGTAAAAAGGATTTTTCATGCCATTTCTATAGACTTCTGCTGATAGTAATAGCACTCTATTAAAATTTTAACAAATATGATATGCAATGAGAGTTTTCTTCTGTGAAAATTTGTGCAATTGTACCAATCCTGAAAAGGCCAGGTAATGCCATTTCAGGTCATCATCTCCACCTTCCTTGGTGCCAAACTCTCTCCTCCAAATGACTTTCTAAATACCAGAACTAAAGCTAAAATAATCCAACACAAAAGCTGATTGAGAATCAGTTTTGTGGCTTTTCAACAGCAATCTGTTCCAGCACTTCAGATTTCCTGCCAAGAAAAGAAAATGGAATTTATTCCTCCTGGGCATGCAGGAAAAAGAATATCCTAGGTTGTTTCCCAAAGAAAGATTATTATGAGACTTCTTTGTCTTTTACTTTTCTCTTTGCAGTAGGTTTTGAATCTGAAGTTTAATTTCAATCATATTTAATGAATTATTCCAGTCCCAAAACTTTGATGGAAAATTATGATGGGAAATGAGAGAGATAAAATTAGTATCTCTGATGAGAAAACAGCTTGTCTGAACGCAATGATACTTCTTTTTTTGTTTGCCATTTAGTTATTCAGCATGGTCACATGGCAAGTCAGTCACTATCACCATAGCTGGAATATGCTGGGAATTAGGAGGAAGAGGAGAATTGTGAGAGTACAGATGTGCGGAAAATATGCGTAAATTTCCAGTTTTAAATTAAAAAAACCCCTCAATCTGTAGCAATATGGACTTCAGTAACTATCAAGGAACATTTTTTCCATCTATGATTAACTCAAAGGTTTGTTTTATCACTTAACAGACACATCAGTGCCCTTTGCAGCGTAAGCTGGACAAAAATCCAGCTTTGGCATTAGACAGCACTCACAGAGGCTGTTTAGCCAAATATGAGACAGGCTGTTGTACCGCTTACTATAGTTACCCACCATGAGTGACAGTATCTTTTGTGCTATTTTCACATTCTTTTGCAGGTTCAATTTGATAGCTGCCTCTGGACTGTGAAGTCATGCAGCAATGCCTTAAGTAAAACATCTGACTTTCAGTGCCTTTTCACAGAAGGTAGTGTAATCTGAACTGCAATAACTGATGTTCCTTAATCAGTTATACTTAGAAACTGAACTTAATGATGTACAATGAAAATATCCTTGCAGGTTTCTTTTTCTTACACAATCTATCAGAAGCTAGTTTTTGCTGATATAAAATGGCCCTGGTGAGATACGGGCAAAATTTTGGGGGACTCAAAACTTGTAGCTGACAAGCAGTTTTCCATCTAGTAAGGATTCATAGCAGAAACTCCATATAATACATATTACTAGAGGGCTATGATGTTGGAAACTGTCCAGTGTCAGTAGAGTTCAATTTTCTGCAAAGAGATTGCTACAGTGGTGACACAACTGTCCCAGCTCTTGTTTATATGTAATAAGATTAATATTTATAAGTATTTATTAGCACAATTTTTTCTATTTAAAGTTACAGTATGTATCTAGGGAGATGAGAAAGACTATTCTTCATAATTCATCTAATTTATGGGATACCAGCTTATTCCCATTCCAGTGTTTAACATCACAGGCGTCTTCTGTACTAGTAGATCATGCAGGCCAAACTTTATCCTTTGGTTGTGAGGACAGGCACCATTGTATATTCCATATTTCTTCATCTAAATGATCTCTTCCAATAACACGATTGCCTGGTCTATACTATACAGCTTACTGGGAAAGGTTTACAGGATATTCTGAGTTGAAAAGGACCCACAAGGATCATCTAGCCCAATCCCAAGCGAACGCCCACACAGGGATTGAACCCACAAGCGCGGAGCCATGGACATCACACTCTATCCATCAGAGCCTCCCATTATCTAGGCCAGGTCACTGAGTTCCTCATCCAGTCTTTTACATTTCATGCTATCCCCTGAAACATGCTCAGACATTACTTTTCTGGTAGTGTTGCTACATGGGATAAACCAAAAGCATGTTGGGTACGTGTTAGTGGTTAAAGAATATGAACAGTCAAATTTGAATGTTTCTGTTGAGGTTTTGACATTACTAAGTTTGCTACTAAACACACAGAAGCTGTTTTTCAGCCAGGTGCCCAACTTAAATATGAACTGCATATTATCAGCCTGAAACATAAGGTAACAAAGTCGACAGTCCACTACCTACCATCTTTCTAGAGCACATTTACATGTGACATCTCCGTTGCTTAACCTGTGCACATGTTGAGCACATGTGTGTAGCTGCTGGATCACAGCATGAAGAGGACATTTCTGATGCAGCACGAGCATGAACTTCTGTTCATGTACTTATAGGCTGGCCCCTATAAAACTGGTGCTAGACCAGCTATGTGCAAGGGGATTGCAAAACAGAATTATGTTTTAACAATGGCACGAGGTTGAAATGCAGATGTCTCATAGGCTGGCATTAGGTTGGATATGTTAAACTCTGTGACAAGAACACTGCCATTAAATATAGGGCCTTAAGTACTTTCATAAGTGTCTGTAAAGTTTATTGAAGAGAAGGATTTCTATCACAATTTTGTTTTTCCAATTCAGACTTTGTACTGAAAAAAGAGTGACTATATCTGCAAGATACTGACACAAGAAGAGGAACTAATCTAAGAAAAAGCTTTTATGTATTTCAATAATTACAAAGCAGGTAATGAAACAGGATAGACAGATTTTCATATTTTGACCCAATTTCCTTAGGAGAAAAATCTAGTTAATAAGTCATGAACACCATTTGTTATGTTTCATGAGCAGAATAAAGACAAATTTATTTAAAGACTGTTAAAGCTTTGATGTAACCCTGGAGTCAAGGCAAATTCTCCTCTGCAAGAGATGAGGCAGCTGTGCTCTGAGGGGAAACAACTGTTATGAGAAAGGTAGTTTGAGGAACCTCCTTAATTCATAGTATTAATGAAGGAGTAAGGAGCACAGGGAGATAAAAATAAAACATTTTCTCAACTGCTGTCACAGATGTGAATCTTCATGCAGAAAGAACACTTTAACTGGTAGCAAATACAGAGGTGACAGCAAGTGCTTGGAGCCTTGTTTAATTGAGCAAAGGGAGGAAGGCACCTCTGGTACATTTTCAGGGTACGGCAAGGTCAAATCTTGTTTCTCTAAGTGGACTATACAGCTATTTTCAAGGTAATTTTCAAGCCTGAAGGATTTGGAGGATGAAGTTGAAAATATTAATACTATTCTTAGTACATGTTTCAGTTTAGTCCAATATGAGATTCACTAATCTCATGTACAGTACATGAGATTACAGATGTACAGTAGTTTTTAGTAACCAGCCTTGCAGGAACTCAGAGATGAGACCACATCCTGTATAAAAGTACTTAACATCCTTCCACTCAAAGGCTATCTCTAATTACATGCATGAGAACTCTTGAACATTTTTATTGTAAATGTGTGATTAATTAGCATACTAAAAATATTTCAAGTCCTAAAAGTGCCTTAAAGATTAATTGTTGAAAGATTGTTTCAAAAATATGGGATTCAGGAAGCAGAAAAAAATGGATCAGAAAGGTATTGTCATGAGACATTTTAGTTGGACTCGATCCTTCTGGGTCCCTTCCAACTCAGAATAATCTGTGAATCTGTGGTACAGTTCTGTTATCACAGTTTTTTCCTCCCAGTTTCATAGTAGAAAAAAATCAGGATAAATTCAGAAAGAGCATAACAGACTTTCTGGTTTTCAACAGAAAAAAATTTGTCTAGTTCTGTCTTTGTATCACAGTTCCTCATATTATATAGCACCATAGCAAATAATTGTACTGTATTTGACTTTTTTTCTATAAGTATGTGAAAATTTATTCCAAATGACTAGATTTTTTTCCTACCTGAAATGGCTAGAGTACTCCTGTTAAAGACATAATCAGGCAATTACAGCAGGAAGCACTCTAGTGGTCAAAGCTCTATACGTGACTTATTGTCACAGCTCTGAAAATCCTATTATTTAATTCCCTTAAAAATGAAAGGGTAAAATCAAATTATGCAGCATGAAGACTGTCTTTGGTTACAATGATGAAGGTGTTAAAACCACATATGCTCAGTTTGTTTCTGATGCCTTGTCAGATGATGTCCTTTTCGATGTCACCAGGAGTGGAGTATTTCTCCTATGTTTTTATTTCATGGTTGTCAGTTTGATGAATATTATTCATGCAAGTGCTGCATCTTATTCCTGTATAAATGGGGGATATTCCCTGTTAAGACAATTCTGTCTAATTAGCCACTTAATTTAAAGCTGAAATCAAAAGTCTCATTTCATCTTCTGATTTGCTGAAACCAA
Organism: Pitta sordida; assembly: GCA_013390025.1. Classification (NCBI taxonomy): domain Eukaryota; kingdom Metazoa; phylum Chordata; class Aves; order Passeriformes; family Pittidae; genus Pitta; species Pitta sordida. Next base: position 16,605 of record WEKX01020278.1, read on the forward strand.
TATGGTTTCAGCAAATAGTTCTTGTCCATCCTTTAAGATCAAAGGCCCAACCTGGTAACTGCAACTTACATTTGAAGTTTGGAACTATAAAAACCCTCTTTTTCAGAGGGAAAATGCCTTCATGGCCATCTCAAATAGTGAAATGCACTCAATGACTTCTAATGCATCAAACATTGTATAACCAGCTGGACAAAAGAGAGGATTATCCCAAAGTATTCAACACTGGTGTGGCCTCACTTTCAACACTGTGCACAGTTCTAGACCCCTTTGTTTAAGAAGGATGTGATTATCCTTGAACAGGTCCAGAGGAGACAACACGGACCATGAAAGGGTGAAGCCATGACCTGTGTGGAGTGGCTAAGGACTTTGAGCTTGTCTGGTTTGGATAAAAGAAGGCTGAGGAATGACCTCATTTCTCTCTATGGCTTCCCGAGGAAGGGAAGTGGAGGGGGAGAAGACAAGATGTGAGAATGGTTCAGATCTGCATCAGGGAAGGTTCAGACAAGATGTTAGGAAGCATTTCATTGTCAAGAGGGTGGTCAAACACTGGAACAGGCTTTCTAGAAAGGTAGTCTGTGGGAACAAGTTAGCTTGACTACACCAGCTGCCCAGGTGATTTGGGCAAAAAAGGACCATTGGCTTTGAAGCCCGTATTTTGAAAGAGAGTGTGAGGAAGCAAAGTAGAAATCTACTCTGAGGTATGCATGGTGTCTGAAACTAGTTACAGACTACATGAGAAAGTGTGCATGTGAAGCTAATTGGCAAGAGCAGGCAGGTGTTTTTTTACAACTCCTCTCCTCGCCTCGCCTCACCTCGCCTCGCCTCGCCTCGCCTCGCCTGGCCTCGCCTCCCCTCCCCTCCCCTCCCCTCCCCTCCCCTGGTGCGCAGGGACAACACGGANTTTTGCTTCTTCTCCAGTAGGAGCTAGGAAAGAAGCAGACAAAACAGATCTATTCAGCCCAGAAGAATTATATGGAAAGGACGACAATATTGAGGACTAGTTTTTGTACCTTTATGTGCATTATGCAGATTGAGACCTCTGTACCTCATTGGGAATGGAAACAGTGTTGAGAACTCCCTCATCACAAATGTGTTCTCCAACGAGGAAGTAACAGCCAGTCTTTTGCATTTCTTTTGACCCAGTGACTCATCCACATTTCTGCACAGTGACACACTTTTGGCAAATTTGGCAAATATGGTGCCTAGGATTTAAAAAAGATAGCTATGTTTTAATTAGATTTTTGTTTACCCAAAACTGACTTTCAGTGTGCAAGTCTTCTGCTTCACCAGATATCTGTACCTTTCCCTGGATGACACAGATCTCAGAGCATAAATTAAAAATCCCACACTTATGAATACCGTCTTACAAGGATTTGGAACTTTCCACTCCAAAATCTTTTTCCAGATGACCTGAAAGGAAAAAAACCAAAACAGCAATACGCTTATATTTAGTCTGACTTGTAAAAACAATTATAAAGGATGTCTATACATAGCTGTGCAAATTAGCTTCACTGAAATAAAATTGAGAGAGTGAAAACTAATGTTTTTCTAATTACAAGTCCTTTCTTACAAAAAAAGTCTTAAAAGGAAATACTGTTAAATCACTATGAAGAATCATTTAAAAACACTAGTTTTTTGAAATTTACACTTGCATTTTTTACTGCTATTTTATTAGCTTTCACTAGAGGGTAAATAAATGCTGCAGTGAAAGGTAGGAGTGTTGTCTTATTCTGCGTTCCTTTAACAAGGATACTTTGATACGGATCTTTGATTCTCCTCAGTTTCTCAGTATGATTTATCGATTGTTATGTGAAACAGGAATGTTTATTTTAAGTGCGCTTGAGCTGTTCTAGCGTCTTTTTGTTCACAACCTGGTAAGGTATTTTTTAATGCACTCTCTGAATTCTTCAATAACATAACTATAAAAAAGAGAGCTGGAATTCTCTCCCATTGACTCCATGGTGAAAAAACAAGCTGTTACCAGGTACAATTTTCTTACCAATGCAAGTGGAAAAGAAATTTAACTACTGATGAGTGGTTTAAGAGGATGGTTTGCAGGACAAGGTATAAATCAAATTATTTTCTCTTATTTTCTAGTGAAGAACTCTGAGGCATAGTTATTATTTGAAGTGTAGCTAGTAGTTTCAGTACTATTACAATTATACCCCCTCGTTCGCGAGGAAGGGGACAGGCCAGGAGTCTCGCAGAAAGCCAAACTTGCAAAGAAGTGCAGGTCATTAATATGCATGCAGGCCACACCCATTGCTCCACCCCCCCGGCACTCCAGAGCGCTGTGGACAATTTTCTGCCTCTCCCCTTGGACTGTCAACACAGGGGAGCAAAGGGAACTGTTTCTGAGCCCCCTATGACTCATGAGACAACTCCCCCCGAGAATCTGTTGGCTTCTCCAGGCTGCTGCAGCCGCGCTCCACAGCACAAACCCCGCGCCGCGGCTCCCCACCCCGACCCTGATGCGTGAGCCCATGGTGTCCCGGCATGGCATCTCAGGTCACCAGGGCTGCCGGGGGGTCGGGGCTGCTGCAGGGTGGGCCTGTTGCGGAGCCGGGGCTGCTGCAGGGCTGTGGCTGCCAGCCCACTAGGGCTGCTGACCCACCGAGGCTGCCGTGGGCCGCTAAACACCAGGCTTAGCCGGAGAAACTGCATGCCCTCCCTACGTGCCCTCCCCAGGGGGCGGACCCATCCCGCCTCACAGGGAGAGCCAGCACCGCCCCTCAGCAAAGCAGAAGCACTGAGCATGCGTGCTCTGGGGAACCTCGCAGACCCTGGAAGTCAGACTGCGAAAAAATTGCATCGCAAATGGGCGGGGTCGTAAAGGAGATGTCGCGATGCAGTGGAGATTCACTGTATTTGCATCCAAAGATGCTGACTGAGGCATGTCCTGGGGCCTTTCACAGACCTTTCCTAATTTTTTTATAAATTAGAAGCTGAATACGTGACAGAGGAAAGAATAAGAAAAAAACCCCAACAAACAAAAATATTTCTGATCACAATACAGACACAGATACACTGAGTAGAGGTCCCCATAAAAAACCTTCACTTGATATAAGTGCACAGGTTTAAAGACTGAAAGAGTTTGTACAGTTCATGTCCAAGGGAAGTGTAAAAGAAGAAAAACTTTCATGCAGAAAAAGAAGGTACAGAAATAACCAAGCAAATGAGTTCTTTAAAGAGCAGATGGATGATGGTGAAAACTGAACCTGTGAACATGATAAACTGGAAAATCAAGGAAAGCCTGATTAATCTGTGCACTTATACTTCTAAACACACATGTAGATGTAGAGTCAGACACTTAAAATAGCCATGATACAATATACAGCATTAATAGCCATTTTCTACCTCACTGTCTAGGAAGAAAAGATTGTCTTATAATCAATTAGAGTTAATTTCATGTATAATGCATATCTGTGTTGACTTTACTGACATGTTCAGAATAATCAAGAAGGCTATAAGCAAGATAGATTAGAATTCACCTTACAGGAATTGTACCAGAATTTTGAATTTAACAATTTGTAATAACAGTGACAAACCCATTAGATAGTGAGATATTGCAGGCAACATTATCAGTAGTACTCTCCTTTCACTAACCAGACAGAATGAAATTCCCTGTCTTCATCCCACTGAAAATATGAATTGTTTAAAGTTTTCCATAAGAGAAAAAAAAAAATCAGGATTGAATTTGGCCAGTGCAATAAAGAAAAAACTCATTAACTTTAAATAAAAAGAAAAGTACAGGCTAATTAAGAATGAAGTGGCTCCAGGGTTGTGGGTTTGATCCCTGGGTGAGTGTTCACTTGGGAGTTGGACTCGATGATCCTTGTGGGTTCCCTCCAACTCGGAATAACCTGTCAATCCTGTGAATCAAGGCTGAGCTCAATGAACCTGAAAGTCGACCAGAATTTGAGCACTACTCTTATCCATGAAAAGTAACACTGCAAGCTTCCTAAGATGCATCTGTAGACATTTTGAGTGAAGATACATTGACTTTGTTATAGCAATTAATAATATTTATCTTTTCTGATAGAAGTTCCCCTGTAGGGAATGACCTGAATGGCAGTGTTCATACTGTTTAATGTACTTCAGCGCCTGGATGTCTTGCTTATGTATATATATCCAATTGGAGACTTTAAAAAAAGTTCTTCTGACAAAAAAGACAATAGCAAAATGCAAAAGAAGCATGCATTAATTTGTAAGCGAGAACTGACTAACAGGCTTCACAAATAAAAATTAAGTGTAGAGGAACTGGTACAAACTCAAATCCAGTCAGGCAATGAGGAAGGACACTGGCACTCAGGCAATAAGCCTGCTAGTGAAATCAGAGGGAACAGACTCATTCTCTGATTCTCATGAAAAGTAGGACCACAGTGTTTGTATCTATGCAGCCAAATTCTTTCTTCTTCTAGAACAGAGTGGTTGGTCTCTGGTGTCTCCTGTGAATGATTTCTGACTTTTACAAACACCTAATCTATGCCATGTGTTGTCTTTGAGAGTGCTAAGCAGACAGACCAAAAACATGGCAAAGATGATGCTGTTAGTGTGGATGAACTCTGTGTTTATGACAGAACTTGGGCCTTAGTTCTGTTGGTAGACCAGAAAAAATATATATTTAATGCCCAGAAAGTCCAAATGTCCATGCAGACCACATGTAAAGTAAGGAGATAACTTCTGAGAAAAGCCCAGGTAACCAAGCAAGCAGATAGAGATATAATCCAGGAATAGCAATATTTGGGGAATTTATTCTGTACATATCTGAAGAAGAGACCTCAGCTATAAAGGAATTTAGGCTAAGAGTATAGATTAGTTTATAAAAGAACAAATTCAAATAAACAATAGTGACACAAAAAAGGAAAGAAACCTCCAATATATATTAATTGCAGTGTAAAGTTTGTTCAAATTTCCAACTTGGATGCCATCTTAGGTCCTGCATTCTGGAAATATATTAACTTATGTTTTCCTATAAAATGAGATTTAATAATCAAATAACAGGAACACTGCAGTTAGTGTTTGAGGTTAAGGGACATTATCCAAAATTTGTGCTGGATGGTTCATGTAAGGCTTGACAGTATTATTACATAAGTTCTTTCTCCTTGCAAGACAGGAGATTCTGATTTCTCTCAGCGAAGAACACAGACTGGAATAAGGAGTCTAATGCTCTTTCACAGAAAGTGTGTGCTTCAAGGCACACTATTAAGAAAGTGGAAAGTTATCAAATTGCCACACCTTGAATACTGTGTACAGTTCTGGGCTCCTCAGTTTAAGAGGGATGTTGAGATCCTTGAGTGTATTCAGAGAAAGGCAATATCTAATAATCACATTAGGGTGATTGGTACCCCAACTCCTGTTACAGCCAGTGGTCTTCCTTTGGGTTAGTGAGATTTGTGAAGTAACATTCAGCCAGGTGATGCACACATGAAGTGTTATGTGATGCTTTGCTCTATGAGATGCCCCTGTTAAACAGACACTGTTGATGGGATGCATTTTATTGACGGTGTCTCCTATGGCTAAAATCCCTTTTCAATCAGTAAGAAGGTAAACTGCTCTGCAGGGCTGCAAAACACAGCAGATAACCAGAGCTTAGTAAATGCTGAACTGGTCTTGACTGCCAACATAAAGTAAGATAATATCTGTCTGCAGAACACCAGTGTCTGTGTAGACAATATCAAGGCTCATCACAGGTGTGAAAAAGAGAGGGTTCCTCCTTGCTCTCAAAGAACATATAATATAGAAATTGCTTTCTTTTTTTTTTCAGCAAACTAGTCCATAAATCAATGAATTTTTTTTTCAGCTAACACCATGGTAAAGATAGACTGATATTGCTTTGTAGTTATGCAGTCATTCAGCATTTCATGGCAAGACAGGTTGTCCATTCTTTCTGTATCCCCTGCAGGTGAATAATAGAAAATAATGTCTTCATGAACGAGATACACAAATAATTACTGGAAGACTGGGAAGTTAATTTCTTTATAGCTTTGTAAGTCACCTAATTAAAGCACAGACTCTACGTTACTAGAAATATCTGATGTTCATCTTGATTTGCTATCTTAAAAATATTGAGGAAATTCCATTACAGAAAATGGTTTTAAGAGGAGAAGCAGATAAAAACTGTCCTGTCTGATTTTGGTTTTGTATTTTTAAAAGTTCTAGTTGCTAAAAATACTTGGAATCAAAGACTATGACCTCTCGTCCTGTCTCCAGTGGCCAGGGAGAAAAGACCAACCCCCACCTGATTACAACATCCTTTTAGATAGTTATAGACAGCGATAAGGTCACCCCTGAGGCTCCTCTTTTCTAGGCTAAACAGGCCCAGCTCCTTCAGCCACTCCTCAGAGGGCTTATGTTCCAGCCCCTTTACCATTTGAGTTGCCCTTCTCTGAACTGAACTGTGTTCTTCATGCTGGGACTTTTTCTAAGTCTGCATGCAAGAAGACAAGGATGTTGGGCGCACCATTTAAAAACTTTGTCATTAGCATTGCTGAAGAGTTAATTTCAGTTCACTGGAAGAAATATGAGGATTTACGAGCAATACAGAATGGAGTCTCTGAAAATTTAAATCTCTTTCCATTTACTTTTGGCATACATAAAGCAGTATCCATTTATACAACTGCATTTCTCAGCTAAAAAGAATTCTACTCATGGAAGCACTGCAACTTGAGCATAGTGGAAATGTGGATTGCCACGCATGCTTTCTTAAGGCAGTGTAAAGCAATTGTTTCTGACTCGCAAAAACTACTGCAGAAAAATAGTACCTGACTACAATGAGGTTTACAAAAAGAGCAGAAATGTACATTCAGGGGAAGTAGTGCGCTCAGTTTCTTTATTTCTTTAATGATGGAAAGAAAATAAGTAGGATTGAAGAAAATCTTCCTAAAGGAAGACTCTGCCACCTCTCAACCATACACCCTTCTCTGCTCTTCCTCGCCTTGTACTTTTCCTCAACCTTTCCTCATTCTCTTTGTCTTTAGCTATATATGACTGCCCTGTGCCACTTATTGGTGACTGAACAGAATATAAAACTGATTTTTTCATTTGGTCCCAAGTACTAAAAGTGCATTTTAAATCTTTCAAGTCTATTAGGCTACTTGATGTATATTTTATGACAGGTCTTGAGAGTATGCATCTCCAAGGGTAACATCTAAGGGCTTCTAATCAAACATTCATGCCATCAAATGTTCTTTTTGATATAGCACTTTGATATAACAAATTTTATGTTTTGAAAATAAAATTGATAAAGACCTTAAAGAAATATAATTTTTTCCGTGTTTCTCAGGAGATTGATTCTCATGAGTGGTGAAAATTAATGAATATGAGATTCTTGCAATTCAGTGAATGGCAGCATTGCACAAACCAGTATAGTCATGATTCTCAGACTATTTTTACTCTTTTAGGTACATGTGTAACCTTTTTATTTTCTCTTGCAACTACATTAACCATGCTTTATCAAACTTGGTGTGAAAATCAGAAATAAACTTTTATAACCTGGATCTTTTTCACTTTTTTCACTCCCAACCTTCTCAAAATGTCAAATAGAATGCAACACTTATTTAGCAAAAAAAGCAGAATATTTAGTTCCTTACTTTCAGTGCAATATGTTTAAAAAAAACAGATTACATTATTTCAGGTTCTTAGTCTGTGTCGTACTTTTTTTGTTGACTTAAATACCTTAACTGTATTCCTGGGAAACAGGTATGGCAAGATTTAATGTCTAGAAATAAAAAGACATTGATGACAATAACACTGAAATTCTGCTCAGAGTATGTTACAGACAACCAGATCAGGAGGAAGAGGCAGACCTATTGCTCTTTAAGCAACTAGAGACAACCTCAAGACCAGCTGGGTTAATTCTTGCAGGAGACTTTAATCTGCCTGATATCTGCTGGGAACTTAACACAGCAGAGAGGAGACAGTCCAGAAGGTTCCTAGAGATAGTTGATGGCTGTTTCTTGATGCAGCAGGTGAGTGAGCCCACCAGGAGGGGAGGCTGTGTTTGACCTATTGTTAACGAATAAGGAAGGGTTGGTTAGTGATATTGTAGTTGGAGGAAACCTGGGATGTAGTGACCATGAGATAATAGAGTTTTCAATTGGCAGTGTGATGAGAAAGAGCATGAACCAAATCTCCATGCTGGACTTCTGGAGGGCAGACTTTGGACTGTTTGAGAAATTAATTGGGAGGGTACTATGGGAAACAGCCCTTAATGGCAAGCTGGTCCAGGAAGGCTGGACATACTTTAAGAATGAGCTCATGAAGGTGCAGGAGAAGGCGGTCCCAATGTGCCAAAAAATGAGTTGGAGGGGCAGAAGACCGACCTGGATGAGCAGAGAGCTCCTGGAAGAACTAGGAGGAAAAAGGAGGATGTACAGCCTTTGGAAAGAGCGGGGGGTAAGTCAGGGTGTGTTTAAGGAAGTTGTCAAGTCATGCAGGAGAAAAACTAGAGAGGCAAAGGCCCAGATGGAACTTAAACTAGCCGTTTCACAGAATCACAGAATCACAGAATCACAGACATAACAACCCCATGCATCACTGTCGGCTGGGGGATGAGTGGCTGGAGAGTGGTGAAATGGAGA